>KK119061.1:911442-939677 GCA_000611955.2 Stegodyphus mimosarum | reverse complement strand
GCTTGCCGGACCCCGGGCTGGCCAAAAAGTGACCTTTCAGGAGCCCCCAGAACCACTAGGTTCGTAATTTGTATACCCCCGTGGCCGAGACTGCCTAGGTACAGATCCTAGCCAATAGCTTCGCAGAGTTCTCTACGTCAACCGGAAGTCAGACTGATGTTGAGCGAACCAATTTTGAACACTTCTGGCACGATTAGTTTCATAATCGTCCATGAAGTATCCGTCGCCATCAGGGTAAAAGCGCAATATTGCAGAGTTCACTTGATCTACCAGCATATCTAGGTATCTCATAGCTGTTTGTTACCTCGAAGAACACCAGGGCACCACTTCCATACTATCAGAACATGCCCCATATCATGATACTCCCATCAGACCCTTTCACAATGCGACTAAGGCAAGATGGATTCATGGCTTCATGGGGTTCTTGCCAAATTCGACGCCTTCCATCAGTGCAAAACAAGGTGTAGCGTGATTCATTCGACCACACTACCATCTTCAGGTGTCCAGCGTCTTCTTTTCCAATCTTTCAATCTTCAGGTGTCCAGCGTCTTCTTTTCCGACACCACTGCAAACGAATTGCATGTCTGGCAGAAATGAGTGGCTTTCTTGCAGACACCCGACTATGCATTCCTATCCTCTGCAATTCTATGTGCATTGGTCGAGCTGAAATCTGGTGGGAAGAGACTTGGTTGATGATCTGTGTCAGTTGAAGCACAGTAGAGTCCCTATTCTGCCGTATAATACGTCGATCACTCTTTTGGAAAACTGTGCTCGAACCGCAGTTATGTCTTTTAGAGAAGAAATGTGGGTTCTGATTCCAACTTTTGATATAACTGCCTTTGAGGACCTACCGTCTTTTTCCGAAAATAAGACACTGTCTTACTTTCTTTTTTCGTCCAAAATATGCGCTAGGGCTTATTTTCGGGGAAGGGCAAAAATAAAAGCATATTTATATATTTTTATTTAATATTTATTTTACACAGAATACAGAAATTTAAATTTATTCAATTACAGTCATGTCATCTTCTTCTGGAACATCGTCATAAATAAAATTCTGCATTATATTCTGATTTTCTTCCAAATCCATTTCCTGTTGAATCATTGGTCCGAATCTCTCATGTCTTGCGATATAGCTATCGTTAAATGAATACTTTTTGTCTAAGTAGCCTGTTCGTAGTGCATTGGAAACATCACTATCAGTTATTTTGTCCCATGAATATTTTACCCAATTCACAACTTCTTGTAAGCCTGGTTTTACAAAATTACCTCGATGATTTCTCACCATTCTGTTTTCAATATATTCATTGATTTCCATCCGCAAATGATCCTTGAATGGCTTGTTTGTTGCAATGTCAAGTGTCTGGAGGTTACTAGTCATTCCTGCCGGAATCATTATTTGATTAATCTTCCTCTCAGCAAGAAAGTTTTTCATGTCTTTAGCGCGGTGAGTACTGGCTGAATTCCAAACTAGTAAATCTCTATGCTGATCCCCTCAACAGTGGTGGCAGCATAAAATCAACCCACTTTCTTATAAGTGCTTGGGTACACCAGGTTTTTTCACTTTCAATGACATAAATTTCTGAAACACGGTGAATCTGGTCATTTTTACCTTTAGTGATTAAAAATGGCGATACTTTCTTGCCATCTAGACGAATCGCCAAAATACAGGTAACACGTGCACTATCGTAACCGGTAGAAGGAACGTAAATTGACGAAGAAGCCTTGTGGTGAACTGTCGTTTGAGCTTCTTGGCCTAGGAATACCGCGGTCTCATCCATAGCAATCATGTTGGAGAGTTGGTATTTCGAAAAATCGATGCCATCAACAAAAAGCTTAAACGCAAGTGCACGCTTAACAACTTCATTGTCTTCCAGCTTAAACAATGTTGTTGATCTCCTTAGAGACAGTTCATATCGTTTAAGGAAGTTGTCCAACCAGTGTGACGATGCTTTAAATTCTTCTGTGGATATATCAAATTCAATTGCTGTTTCAAGGGCAAATTTTTGAATATCAGCCCTGCGCACAACCAAAGCCATTGCTCTCCTGCCTGCAATCCATTCCCAGATGCAATCTTCCAACTCAGAAAATAACGGCTGCCGACCTGATCCAACTCTGCGTTTTTTCTCATTTCCTTGGTCCACCAGTTGACACAGGTAATCGTAGTCTGCACGCCATTTACGAACCATACGGAGATCCAGCATCTTCTCTTTACAGAATGCTACAAGATTTACACCCATGGAGTCTTCCACGATTCCCTTTTTGTACTCGACGGAATAGCTCTTTCGTTTTGTACTCATTTTAACTGGGATTAAAAATTATTCACTTTATTTTTAAATAAAATTACGTATGAGGAAATAATCAGACTTACAAGACTGAAATGAATGAACGTTGTATACCTGCACTGTCGCTCAATGTAGACTGCTGCCTTATGTTGTATTTTTAAGATAAATTCCAAGAATTAATTTGAAACGAACTGTAGAGGTAAACAATTAATTTCTCGGAATATTTTGTTTCAAACATTTCTCTGAAATACGAGTATTAGGAAAGCTAAACATATTATTAGTTAATAAATCAACAGCATTTTTTAACGAATTCTTTTTGTCACATTATTTTAACTAGGGATTACTTTCGGGGGATGTCTTATTTTACAAAAAGTTCCGAAAATCACGATAGGGCATATTTTCGGAGGATGTCTTATTTTACAAAAAGTTCCAAAAATCACGATAGGGCTTATTTTCGGAGGATGTCTTATTTTCAGAAAAAGGCGGTAGTGAGATTTGCTGTCTTCGAAATCGAGGCCCCTGCTAAACGGGCACCACACAATAAGTCCTTTTTCAAATGGTAAAACATCTGTCTTTTTTCATATTTTACTTTATTCATCGTGAAAAGCACCCTTACACCTTATATACATTAGCATTTTAACCATGTGTAACCCACGTCATAAAACAAATTTGCGTACTTCATTCCTAGCACGTATTCAAATGAAAATATCAAAAATTTCTAATTCATTGGCCACTGTGCATATGAAACTATCTAAGCAAAAGCAATACTAATTAAGATTTCCGTAAAATAAAAAAGTTTCATGCTAAAAAGGTCCTCGAGTGCAGAACACACCGCTGCCTTAGCGGGTAAATAAATCTTCCAGTGTAGCAAGATGGCAATTTTTTTCCGATTTCACTGAATTAAATTTCACCGAAATTACTTTAATGATGTCAAAGCTACTTAAAAATTAAATACATAGCTAGTCTCAGTGTAAGATCCTTTAGTAAATGATATCTGTTATACAATGCTGCTTCCATTTATCACATTGAAAGAATTAAAACTGCGTTATACGAAATGCCGTAATAATGGACAGGGAAAGATTTTTGTTTTCTATACTGAGATATTTGAAAAAAGACGATATTACGGTATTATTAGCAATGAGGAAATTGCATTATTAGCATTACATTATAATCCCACTATAAGCAAATAGGTTATAAAAATAGTATCACGCTTCGAACATTTTCTTTTACCCCCTAAAGTGTCAATTAATGTTCAGCAAATGAAACTTCTTTTAAAATCCGAAATGCGTCCTGTTTTTACATTCTTTCCCATACCGATTTAAATCAGTTTTTCAAATATGGTTATTACTGGAATTAAAATGAATCTCATGTACCAGCTTGCCCTGTATCCGATGATTCGGTATCTGCGGTTTACTGTTGCAAAACAAAAGGAAAGGTCTAAGTTTCGGCACGTTTTCCGAATGACGACAGTGTGTGGTAAACAAAGCGTGTAGACTTTCTCACTACTATCTTTCCATGTATGTACGCACTACATGCTCGGTTCGGATAGTTAAATGCAATCCCACACCCAAAAGTCGTTGAGTGGAATCAGACCATTGAGCACTGGTAGTTCGAACGAGTCGACTGCATGTGTCTTTTCAGAGGCTTTCTTGTGTGTAGCATGAATAAGAGCCAGCAACGTATTAATTGATTGCTGACTTAAATTCACCTGATTGTAAGGAAATTGGTGTACAACACAGGAGTTCGCTTTATTGCAAGATGGCTTCTCGAACAGCGGATGAGACGGGAAAGAGGGAATGGTGGGGAGAAGGCTGAGGGCGAAATAGCGTTATTTCGAGCTGGAGACGAAACGGGAAACGGCGAAATGGTAGTAAGCCGTATATACTACTGTTTATATGAGTGTGCTATCTCATTTTAATGTTGTTTTATATAAATTTTAAGAGCATTTTTATAGATATGCGTTCATAAGGTATTTGTGTGTTGCTATCTACTTGTACTATTATGCTAAAGTTAGAGACATATTTCTTTGTAACACACTTATAATGTTAAGGATTGTAACACTTTTTTTATTATTTATTAACTGTATTGGTTAAACACAGCATCAGATACTGTCCGGCCTGCCATCCCGACCCTAAGCTGCGGTTTGGCAGATATTTTGATTCTCTCCGCTAGGATGATGCTCATATTCTTTGCGACGTTCACGCTTGGATTGGAAGTCATCTCGGAGGTGTGTAAGGTTTTAGTTAAACTAACCAAGTTTTATTTTAATTTAAATCTGTCTATCTCCTCTCTGCTTCAACTTCCCGTCAGAAGAAGCGCGCGGTTTCAGCTTATGCTAATTTTGAAGTACAGCCGAGTACTATTTAAACCAGAGGTAAAAACCTATTAGTGTTAGAGAGCTTAGTCTCAGATCACGGCCACTCGGCTCAACGTTCATCTGACCAGCTAGCAGTTTAAATTTATAAGCCATAGTGCTTACTACGTGATTGCATTGTAAAACAATTTGAAGTGCGCTAGTATTAGTATATCTTGCTACGCACCCTTTTAGGTAGAGGCCAATCTCCGCGAATCGCTCTGTGAGCAAAATTTGATTTAATTTCTATTTTAGTTTAGTTAAATTTATTTGATTGTTAAGTTCGACCCAAGTGCGGTCTTTTACTTTCTGTATCTCTCCCGAGTTGGGAAGTGTCTAACTAATAGTGATTCAATAAAAGAGGATTTTAAATCCCTTCACGTGCATTTACTATCCAGCCCCAGCAGTACATCAGAACAAAGTTCACATTTCATCAGCTCACTGTTCCAGTTCAGGACCTGAGAAGAAACACCCTGGTAAATATTTCACCATGTTCTCCAAAAACACACACAGAATACTCAGTCCTGATAGGTGTAAAATTTCCGTTAGAAAATCCTCCTTGAAGACATCCCTCAATATGTAAGATAACTGCCAACGCTTTGTCATAATCAATCATACATATAATCGTAGATTTCCTTCCACTTCGCTTTCAACATTCCTTCTATTGTCATTAGTGCCAGCTTCGGGACAAAAGCGTTCTTGTTAACTATAATTATGGCGACAAAGAGTAACAGTAATGATGCTAATATAGCTTGGAAACTATATTAGCATCATTACTCTTACTCTTTAATAAATAGTACTGCACTATGAATGTAAGGAAAATGAATGCTTTTTACTTCTCTTATCCGTAATTATGCATTATACTCCGACAAAGAGTAATAGTAATGATGCTAATATAGCTTGAAAACTATATTAGCATCATTACTGTTACTCTTTAATAAATAGTAGTACGCTATGAATGCTAGGTAAATGAATGCGTTTACTTCTGTTATCCGTAATTATGCATTGTACTCCATAATGCAGAAACTACACGTATAGCTTCAGTATGCGAGTTATGTATCTCTTCTGAGACGCGTATCTTTTACATGGTCAGTGAAGTAGCAAGAGCTTCAGATGAAATATGGATTCCAAAAATTAGTTAGGAGTTATAATCCTTAATATAATACTCATAGGTATCTTTTAATGCTAAATATGAAAACAAAATCTGCATATATTACATTTTAAAATTTTACTGCAAATCTGGTCAGTTGCTAAAGTAATTTATTTCTATTCCTATGAACTCCAGAATTAAATAAGTAACTGTTATCAAACAAATATTAAACAAAAAGAGGTATTATTCTTAGGCGATGTTAGAAGCTCAGAGAAAGTAAAAAGCGAGACATAACTTCCATAAAGATCAATAATAAAGATTTCCATAAAGCTTCAGCTGCTACGACTCAATAACTTTCGTTAGATGAAATCCAAAAATCAATGGGTCATTAAAATTCAGTTTTCCTATAATTTTATTATTATTCATATTTCGATACTGAAACAGATTCCAACAATAAAATGAATTTTATTTAATTAACTCATTTAGGATGTAATTCTTCATAGCAAATAGCGCGGGAATTACGAAGTATGGGGTTCCTTATGTTTAGATATCTGGTGCATTTATTATTATTAAAAATAATAATTAATGATTTAGAAGCCCCATGGGAAACGGGGGCACTTCTCGATTACGACTTGCAAGACCCTAAAAATCTGCTTCTAATAACGATCCTACAAAAATTCTTTTTTGATACAAATTCTAATTCTAATTGGAAGAAAATTTATTAATTAAATCGGATGTTTACAATCATCTCTTTAATTTTATTTTCTCACTTTTCTTGAAATTGAAGCAAAGTGGAAACTGTGAATTAGGAAAGGCATGTAGACTTCATATACTATCTCCCCTCAAGCCATATGCAACTGAAAAAGCCTTTACGAAACTCACTGAAGTTTTGACTCTTTTTATAAGACTCAAGGAATAATATGATGTCCCATTTTAAGGAGGAAAAAATAAAAGCCAGAAGCAGGTTATTTAAATTCAATGAAAAAAACTGAACACTTACGTTTTACGATGAAGTGGTTGTTTTAATTAATTATGACGAAACACACGACGGTTTTCATATTAATAATAGGAATGATACCTCCGTGGAAGACGTTTAAATGAATATAGCTTATACTCGCTTCACACATAGAGAAGAAAACAAAAATATTACTCTAGATTCCTAATGTTTTCAGGTTAACTTTATCACAAGTACATTTTTTGTTGGTTTACATCAGGGGTTCCCAATAAAGGGAGAATTCTCTCCAAATTCCAAGGGAGAATGGAATTTCATAATTTCAAGGGAGAAGCGGTTAGCCTTTTATTTAACTGTTAAGTATTCAATTTCAGTTTATGAATATAAAAAACTGCTTTTATGGAAGTTCTATACTTTTTTGTTCAATTTATAAAACACCTAAAAAACAATCTAAATCTAAATAAATGTATGCTTATGTGTTTTTCGAATTTGGGAAAGAAGGGGAAAAGATCTTCTAGAAATATTGAAATGGGTGAAGGGGGGCAAAATAGGTTGAGAACCACCTATTTAAATACTTTAACTTTCGCAATCAAAAGCGGGCACAAAAAATAGATGTCTTTTAGAGACTCTAACATTTTGTGAAAAATAATTTTTGCATGATAATATGCTATTTTATTTCTGAAAATGGAAAGTTTTAATAATCATTGGCAGAATTTTTCAAAGAATATATATTGCAGGGTCTTGACACTGAAGACGATGATGAAGAAGAATCAACTACATTCTCCATCATGGGTAAAGGCCACCATCACCCACATCGCTCCAGGAAGGGTCAGATTATTTTTCATGAATTTCAAAACTAAAATATTTTGCAAAAGTTCTAAATTTTTTTTATTAAGCTCCTATTAAAAATAAACGCAAATTCATGCAAATAATTTTTTTTATGTGTACAGAAATATATGTTTAACGGAGTGAGTTTACCCCCCGAAAAAATTTCAGACTTCTCTTGTAGCATTATATTTTCTTACTATTCTATGTTGATTACTGACAAATCAAATTAGTAAGTCGTGTAGTTCCGCTGCAATTACTCCACTCTTAGCAAATTTATATTTAATTCGATCAGAAATTAGATGTGTTATTGATTTTTTTTAAATACGCTGTTAAAATATCAGTGACTCTAATTTTTTGATTCATTCCAGTATTTTTAGTAGTATATTTTTCTCTTATAGCATGTGGGGTTTGCTTATTTAGTTCAATATTCAATCTTAGAACTCCACAAATACTAACAAGCGAATAATCGCTTAAGTGTGAGAATAAACACGTAAGACTTAAGAAGGGTTAACTACCTTTTATTTCTCAGAATAAATGCAATCATTTCCTAACTCGGAACATACACAAAGCCTCCACTTGGGCTTGAACTTAAATGATTATGAAATTAAACTAAACTAAGTTTAACTAAAGCTATCTGAAAGATATAGCAGAAGCTATCAAGATTCTAAGTATTTGGCCCCTAAATATTAATTAAATCGGCGAAGCCAAGCAAGGACCTAAAGTATGGCCGAGCGTAGTATCTGAAAGAGAACATAGCCAAAACGCAAACGCGAGCTAATCAGGAAAATCAGACTCTCTCTCGAAGTCGCTGAAACATCGACTAAAAAAGTACTCTTACTCATTTGCATTAACTGCGTTTCTGAAATTACATTCTGGTACGAAATTGTAAGCTGAAATTACAATAGATAGGAAAGAAGCATAACTTAAAATAACTGTTAATAAAATTAGGATAAACCTTACAAGTAAAACGATACCAAAATAGTTATTTCTAGATTTTAAGAGAGCGTGATAATCTTGTGTTTCCCGCGATCAAGACGAATGAAAAATAATTAAAAGTATGAAATCTTGGACTAGGTTATATCATCATTTAGTCATATATTCGTGTCATTTTTAGATCTGCTCTTTTCAAAGGACATGAAGGAGAGTATCCTAAAGCAACAACTAAAAGAAAAAAGAATATTTTTCGCCATATAGCACCCTGAGTTCATGGTTTACAAAATCGAAGACTAATATCATTATAAAGTGTGTATTTATCTTGACTTTGAAGAAAAATACGTCAAAGAGTGTAAACTGGCCTTTCTCAGGATCCATATCTCTAACGTAACTGTCACAAGCATTCTTGTTCCTTGGAGGAAAATAGCAAGCCTTAAATAACGCTTGCAAATCACTATTATCAAAGCATTCAAATATGAACTGAAATAGAAGATTCCTGTACAAGATTACTGCAGTAGCCAAGATCAGTATAGGATGTATACAAATGACCTTGGATACATACTACAGTGTAGTAAGTGATCTTCGATAAGAACAGATCTTGGATAATGCAACCAACGCAGTAAAAACTTAATCTTGTCAAACGCATGTGTTAGAGCCTTAGAGGGATGAATAAATAAGGAATGCTTCGATCCAGGGAATAAAGAATTATTGCCTAATTTTTTTGGTAGAGGAAAGCATTTCAAGCTTTCAGATTATGACCACGCTTGGCAGACAATTTGAAAAGCAATGTCTGCCCTGTAGAGGTAGGTTGCAATTGCTGTCACATGCCAAGTACAGTCCACATGTTTCCCAATGTCCTCAGAAGTGTTCGAGACCGGATATTCACCCATCTACACAACTTTTTTTAAGAGAGACAAATCAGCTTTTAGAAGACCGAGAAATGAATTGTAGCATTGGGGGGGCTTGAAATAAAAAAATATGAACATGCTTTGCAAATGCGCACTCATTCCGTTTTTGCAATCATTATGTACTTCTGAATCATACGTGAATGATTTTCATAGCTCACACCTGAAGAATTTTCCTAAATCCACATCTGTGCTGAAATAAAATACAGTATGTACAAATTACACAATATGTAATAAAATCAGATGCTTGTTTTTTCCATTCAGTCTTTCCAGCCTCACAAAATAATGAATAGCTTTTATCAGTACGAATATTTTAATTTAAAATTTCTGCGACTCATATTATGTCATTTTAGCCACATTAAAAAGAGAATTATATTTTCAGGGCGTAGAAAAGTCAATAATAATAGGTAAAATATGTAATAAAATAACTCCTTTCTGTTATCGATGTTTTTCCTACGTGTCTAATCCAGGTTTATTTTGGAATGAGCTGAACCTTCCATTCATGTGTTAATCCCCCCTTATTGCTGTGCATCTAATTGAAATGAAGCTTAAAGTAACTAGCATTGAAAAATATCCATGTGTATTCTCGATACTTCCTAACAGAATTGTGTTTTAGAACGACCCAAAACTCTGAATACCTCGAATGCCAGGAACTCAGATTCCAGAAGGAAAATTACTGTTAATCCGGATGTTTTGACCTCTGATGTGTTAAAAGACGATGATGATGATGATCAAAAGAGTGTAGATTCTCTGAGTAATAAAAGTGACGTGCTTTCACCACTGGATGATCTAGCCACGCCGGACGACATTGACACTCCAGATGATCTTGACGACGACCTGTTCGATAGTAAGTTCCCTAGTTTCTCTTTATAATTCTTTATAGTGAAATCTCAATCTTTATTCGCAGTCTTAGTACAGATCTGGAAATCTTAATATTCATGATTTTAGAAATTTTAAGTATTTTAATTTCTATAACCCAAGAAATCAGAGAAGCATCACATTCTTTGTTTAAAAAAACTTAGGACGCATATACTTCAAATATAGGTTGTACCAAAATACTGCTTACATTCTTTGAACTTCAACAGGCGAAATGTTTATAACAATAAGCATTAACTTTCATTGATGTCACATATCTTAAAATTTTAAATACCCAAATTGACAGCCTCGGCAGAAGTACATCGTCTGTATTGCTACAGAACAGGAATAGCGGATATGGTGGCAACGGAAGAAGAAGCAAAAATAGTCTCATTTGCATGTCTCATGTCATCGCATGTCCATGGCTTTGTAGCATGCATACTAAAAGTCTATAACCCCATCCTCAAATTTCATCCTTTTGTTGTTCTGTTGTTGCTGCATCCTCCTATCTTCAGATCCTTCCTGCTCAAATATGTCTCATAACATGGTGACTGTGACACGTGACTGTGAAGTATAAAATGCTATACTTAATCATCTTTATGCCTTGCATACATTCTCAGATTTCAAATAATTCTTTAAAATTCGTTAACATTGCTTGAAGGAGAACACGATCACCTCTGATATTAGCGTACACTGATGCCTGCAACCTGGCGGGCAGTGATGGAACGCAGAAACAATAGAATGCCTACATGCGCTTATCCACATTCAGCGCAGACATTGCATCTTCAAATACAAACCGTCCAATCAGATTATCTTTAATAGTTTCACTGTTATCAACTTTCAAAAAGTGTAAATAATATTTTGCGACACTCTGTATAGACATGACTTCTATTTTTTTGTACAGGTGCTTTTCTTAGTTTTTTTAATAGTGCATTTATGTTACAGTACATTTTTAAAATTTTCAGCAACAGAAGAAATTCGCATGGATGGTAACAACTGGAAATCCTGCATTGTTGGAGGGGAAGAAAGAAGAATTGACATGAAAGTCATAGAACCATATAAGAAGGTACTGTCACATGGAGGTAAGCCTTACGTTCTGATGTAATTGAACTTAGTAATGAACTTTTTATAAACTTAGTGATTGTTTATACAAAATGTGTTCCATATAAACAATCAATCAATAATACCGGGTGTCAATACAGAATAGAATTAACAGACCGGATATACAAGCGGTCCTATGTCACACTAGGCCAGACTTAATGAATAGCCATATACATCGAAGAGCCATTACAGTATGAGCATCCTGTTAATAACATGTAGGACCACCTTTAGCGCTGAAAACTGCCACAAGGTGCTGATATGTAGTCTGAGGTATCTGCTACCAAGCGCCCACCAACTGATCCTGCAATTCCCCCACATTGAGAGTGGGTAGCGTGGCAGCACGAATTTGGTTTTCAGGTGGGACCACAAATGCTCTATTGGATTAATGTTAGGTGAATTTGAAGGCGAAGACATTACTTGAAATTTACCGGACTGTTCCTCGAACCACTCACTGACGATTTGACCATTATGACATGGTGCATTATCCTGTTGGTAAACACCATCCTCCGCCGGAAATACAATTGTCATGAATAGGGGAACCTAGTCTGCAACGATGCTCACGTAGCGCAAAGACGTCAGGGATTGTTCTATGGGAATTATGGGTCCTAATGTGCTCCATTAAAACATTGCCCACACAATAATACCCCTGCCACCGGCTTGTCTCCGTCCAACTGTGCATGCGGGAGCCAGAGTTTCGTTTGGAAATCGGCGTATTAGCATATCACCTTAGCGGCGTATCGTCGGTGTGATGAACCAAAAAACGGGATTCGTCGGACCGTGCAACTTTCTTCCATTCTTCTAATGTTTAATTTCGATGTTTCTTGGCCCATTTCAGACCCAGCTGACGATTGCGTGCCTTCAGTGCAGGGACATGCTTCGGCCTCCGGCTGCGTAGGCCCATACGCAGCAATGTACGCTGTACACTGTACAGTGTATTGAGAAACACTGTCTGGGTAGCCACTGTTGTAGCTGGTGGTGATTTCGGCTGTTGTAGCTGTTCGGTTACGGCGAACAATGCGTATCTCCGCTCTAGTATCAATCTCCGCTCTTCCCTGGAATCAATGCGCCGTCGACGACACACTGCTGGCTGGCGACTTGTCGTTTCACCACTTTCAATATGTGCTCACATTAACTACACGCCAACAGCCCACTAAATGCATCATTTCTGATACTGATGTTCCCAGTTGGCGAGCCATAACGATTTGACCTTTATCGAAATCTGATAAATCAACTGCTTTTCCCATTATGGCGTTAATCGCGCTATGTTTCGAACGGTTTTTCCAAGTTCCAATTTATTGCTGAGATTAGCATGCGGAGCGGGGTATACATGCTCTGTTCCGGCTGTCTTTCTTTATTTTGCTTCTATGAGCGCTTCAGGTATTGAGTGTGTCAGTGTCGGTCCGCAGGACAGGCTAGCAGTGGGGAGGGGCGTTACCAGTAGTCACGTGGATTCAGGAAGACATCGTGTTGAGGCTTTCCAAGGCGATGGTCTGCAAAAATACATAATTTCTTGGCAAAAATACTGTAAGAAGTTAATAAAGTATCATAATAATAATAATAGAACATGCCATCGAATCTATAAACTTGGTCCCATTAGAGAAATTTCTGTAGGGTACGTAAGATAAATCAGGAAATGAGCAGGTATGTAGTCACTTGAAATGCACGCTCATCGAGATAAGCATGAAGTGCAATATTTGGCAGATATACAAAATGAAAACACATAAGCTGGATACACTATAAAATACAATACAATGCAGCAGAAGATGAACAATAAGATACTGCAAAATCAAAGAAATTGTAAACATATTTACAGATACTTCATGCATAGAGTTCAGGAAAGTTACAGAGTTCACAAAGTTCTGGGCCAGGTGTCGGTGACGTCCACTGTCGGTGCAGTACGGAAAGTACAAGTATGATAAAATACAAATAAATGAGAAATAATGCACTTGAACAGATAATATAAGAAAAACATGAATCAATCAATGTCAAGAGGATCGCCAAGCGCGACGTTACCAGTTTCTCTAATCTCGAATCGAACCCTAATACTCCGCGAATATCGCGCATAGCGCGATGTGTCCAGATCAATGAGACATATTGCCATAAAGGCACATAACATGAATGCAGTCATGATAAGGAGGACCTCGAAGGGAGTACTAGTGAGCGGAAGCAAAGGGCGGCAAGAGGATCATAAAATGATTCAACATCGCAAATAAGGAAGGGCTGGATGTATGAAAAAGCAAGTCAATAAGTGCAGTAAAATTAACTGGCAGTGGTTTAGAGTAAGAAAATCTCCTCATAGTGTAAAAGAATACAATGTAAAACAAGTACAATGAAAGACAAAACAAAAGCAAAAATAATATGGAAGGAAAATGCGAAAAATAACTAGGTGATAGGAAGATCAGTCTTCATGTGGTGTGCGGCAAATGGCCTTAGATCATAGTCCTCTTCAAGAATTTTATAGTTGAAGAGATTAAATGAATTTAAGTATTGACATCTAAGTACTTTATTTATCGAAGAAGAATTTTGTGTTTATCTTTTGTTAAGATCATTTTCCATGGTGTCAAGTCTGAGATCTTCATAAAGTGTGACATTTTTTACATAGTAATGTGTATTAGCAATAATGCGAAGGAAACGATTTTGAATTTTCTGCAATTTCATGATCAGGAGATCATTTTTTGTAGCAGATGTCCACGCAGGTGAAGCATAAACTAAAACTGGTCTGATAATGGACTTAAACTGGACTGGTAAACAAGACGTTTCAAGATCCATACTTGAATATTTTCCAACATTGAGAATTAGACTATTGATAACCTTATTTACTTTGTTTTTAATCTTGTCAATATAATCATTCCATTTTAATTTATAATTAAAAGTTATACCCAAATATTTGGCAGTCTTGACTAAAGGAACAGTTGTCTGAATAAAGTAACAGTTTCTCGAACAATGCATAGCCGCTTTATGTACTCTAACATCAGCTGCGAACGCGCAGTGGTTTTGTTCCTGGGCGAGCCCATTGTTATAGATGGAAGGTGATCATAATGTAATGGCTCTTCGGTGTATCTCAAAAAATTAATACTTATATGGAGTAAATATCTTAATAAAAGGTGGCGAAACACTTTCTGGAAGGGAAAGTGAAAACGCTTTTTTTTTTTTTTTTTTTTTTTTTTTTTCCGGGGCAGAAAAATATCTTGGCCCGACTTCGCGTCAGTAACATTAACTGCGTTTATTTATTCTGCAACAACGTATTTGAACAAATATCAAAGTAGAAAACAACACTAAAATATATTTATTGAATGTAAAGTAAAATTATTTAATTATCAAGGGAGAAAAGTAGGAATTTCTTGCTTGGAGAGTTCATTATGCGTTTTGCAATACCAAGAACAAAAAATTCCTAACTCGCACTTTCATGAAAGAAAATATGGTGCAGTTAGTAAAGCTATGTTTTGCTCATAAAATGTGTATAAAGTATTTCTTCCACCTTCCCTACCTTCGGGGTGTAGTGGTCAGCATGCTCGACGAGTAATCGAGAGGTCCGTGGTTCGAGTCCTGGCAAAGGCATTGCATATTTTTCAATACTCCTGCTTCAAAAATACCTAATAAATCTACAACTGGCGCCCGAAGTAAAAAAGGTGGTGGATGATGATTCTCCACCACCAAGGTTTGGCGATTGGGTCCTCTTATCCTCAGTCGCTTTTTAAAAGGGGAAGTATATAAAGTATTTCTCCCACCTTCTTCGTCTGCCTTCAGGGTGTAGTGGTCAGCACGCTCGACGCGTAACCTAGAGGTCCGTGGTTCTACTCCGGGAGAAGGCGTTGCTCATTTTTCATGACTCTTGCTTCCGAAATAACCTAATGTCTCTACATGTGTATTAGAAAATTAACCGGACACACCTTCTTTGTAGCAATATTATAGTTTAACGTCCAACATGTTTAATAAACTTCATTTTATGAGTTATTAATCTGCAGTATTTTAAGGACATTTAAAGACTTACAGAACCACTAGGTTTATCTAATCAGAGTATGTGAAAAACGTGCAGTGCCCTCGCCAGGATTTGAACACCGGACCTTCTGATTGCTCGTCGAATATGCTATCCAGTTGCACCATAAGGTAAGCGAAAAAGGAGAAGAACATGCCTTATAGACTATTCAAATATCATGATGGATGTACTATAGCACTGAAGACTTAGTGTTTGTTCATGATATTAATTTATAGAAACAATGGCTTACCATTCAGAGCGAAGCATAAGAGGCGTTTAAAGCCACATTTAATGGACTAACAATTTAAGATGCAAGAGTTAATTGATTAAAATTACAGCTAATTCGGCTAGCGGAACATAAAGAAATCAGTACTTTGTGTAGTCATAGCGACTGGTAATAATTCCTTAGACAACGCAGGTCATTTTTGGATTATCCGTACATCAGTTAGAATGGATAATCATGAGCTTAGTGTATTTTTATGTCATATCGTATTTTACGAGTGTTTAAAGCATAAATGAATTTTTAATTGCATTTATTTTTCCCTGCTGTTACACATTTCTGTCCACTATTACAGGTTACATCGGATCTTCTAATCTTGCTATCATTGTATTCAGTGCATGCTACCTACCAGACCGCAGCAGACTTGACTATGATTACGTCATGGACAATCTATTTTTGTAAGTCATTCTTTGGTGTCCACCCCGAGCACGTACTTTAAACCTGTAGCATATTATAATTATAGCCTTCTTTATTTATAAGATAAATTCAGTTAGGTGCATTTAAACTATTTTTTAAAAATTTAGAATTTTTTATTTTCTTGGAAATATCAATCAATAATTTAAAAGAAAACATGAAAAGCGGAAAGATATTGAATCATTGAAGGTCATTTGTTGGAAAAGGGACATTAAATACACCTACCTTCGTCATATATATTTTTCATTTCTTCTATAAAACAACACGCGAATTCAGTTTTAAGCATTCTATACATCTACTCCTCCCCATAAACCAACGTAAATAAATTTTGGATAGTGGAATTTGTTGAATGTGCAGTTTAAATTTCAATCACTCTTACATCAAGAATTTTGTTTATTTATTTTGCTTTCAGATATGTCTTGACAACACTGGCTCAGCTAGTAGCAGAAGATTATGTTTTAGTTTACTTGCATGGGGCAACTTCGAGAAGCTGTATGCCTGCTTTTGGTTGGCTAAAGAGATGTTATCAAATGATAGACAGAAGGTAAGATTTAATTCTTAGTAAAATTTGCAACATGCGAATTGGAAAGAAGACTAAAAATTAGAAAGGAATATAACAAAGATGTTAATAATATATATGTTACCGACAAAGTCTGAAATCCGGTATTCTATAGAATGCCTAGGCATTGTATATAATGCCTAAAACTAGCCGGCAGTGTATGAAACGATTCATATTTCACACATTTCCTAAGCATTCTACAGAATGCCAAATGACAAACCGGCAAAAGTATGAAATACACTTCGGAATCGTTTCGAAAAACCGAAACTACTTACCAGAAGTTAGTAAATGACGTAAAAATGCCAAAATGACTGCTCAGAAGGAATCACGGGACTACTGGCTGCTGAATTGCTAGGATGTGATGTTGGTAGAAAACGAAACTGCATTCATTTACTCTGTTAAAGAAAGCGTCACTTCCATACAGTATTGCGTCACGGACGCTGAGTTATTTTCCGTTTGAGTACTGCATATGGACGACATGACAGAATGTGGAAAGAATTTGCAACCAAATACAAAAACATTACGTGTAATGATATTGAACTCCACAACTACCTTTCTGAGCCCTGCCAGAAAAAAAACAAAAAGGTGTTAAAGAGGGCATCGACGTGAAACTTGTGATTGTTTCTGAATTTAATTTCCGCTTGCAAGTAGATCTTCTTGATTCCCAGTCTCACCCAGATTGAAAATGCAAACTTATTATGTTGTATGAAGATCATCTCACTATTTTATTTTACATATTTCAAATAACAGTTTTTTAATGGCACTTTTTCATTAATTTTTTCAAAATAATATTTGCCTTTTTGAGGAATGAACGTCTTTTGAATAATGGCCTCATCATAACCTTTTTTCATACTTTGCCTAAAGAGCATTTGTCGTTCTATAGAATGCTAGGTATTATATACAGTGTCTAAGGAAAATATGTAACAATTCTCATATTTCATACTTTGCCTAAAAACGTCCGTCCTAAAAACGCATTCTATAGAATGCCGGCGTTTCATACTTTGCCGGTAGCATATGCATATCCAACGGCTTCTGTGGTTTTTATCGAAAGATACGAGACATGAAGAAAAATTATAATCTTCTATAAAAGATGACCTCAGTCGTCTAAAGGAGGTGAAATTCAGTTTACTTAACATTATCAAATTTACTGATCACTTTCTGACGTGGTCATCTTAGGGAGGTGGTCTTTCATAACACAATTTATTGCATTTTGAATATGAAAAATAATAATATAATTTGAAAGATCAACAAATACAATAAAGGTTAATGTGGTCTAATAAATTTATGAAAACTGCATAAAGAGAGAACTCAAAGTAATCATACCAGAATAAATAAATATTTTTTTAATCTGAGGGATGTCATAAAAAATAATTAATTATTTCAAAAAGAGTACAAGATCAACAAAACAGATTACGTCTTAGTTTGCATAACATTTATTATTTTGAAATTATGTAATACTCTTGTGGGTGCCGGACGGCAGATAGCGCTTCCGACTCCGTATAATGAGAGCCCATTTGTGAGGTTGCTTAATACTTACTGTATTTTTGAACTCAAAAACATATTTATTACAATAACGAGAACTAGATTAAGAGTCTCAAAAATGTGATGAGGTAAGTAAACTATACTGGAATGCCAGAACTTTCATGAACTCCTTGTAAAAAACTACATCTCTTACGTTCTTTCCTTGCTGATTAAATTTTTAACTTTTTACTTTTATTCCCATTTTCATTTATTCTGGTTCTTACCTTTAATGTTTGTTCTTTTTTATTATTTATGATTGTTCTTGTGTGATACTTGAGCTGTTTTATATTTTTGGATTAATCTTTCCAATAAACCATATGTAACAACAACAACAATTACGAGAAGCTCTTTACAGGGTGTCCATAATTAAGCTTGAAATTTACGAGAAGTCTCTAGCAAAAACTATACAGCAGAACTGCATGAGAATTGGGTAATGGGATAATGAACTGATAGGAATTTTATAGAAGGAAAAAAAAAACATAGGTCTGTTTTTTCTTTTGTTTGTTTGTTTTTGGAAGAGCACAACGCCACAGAGCCTGTGACATGCACCGTCACCAGTCAACAATGCGCTTCAGTATTAAAGGAATCCGTTATTCTGGCTCTTCAGGCAAGGCGATATGATACAACCGCACTGTTTATGCAGAATGGTGCTTCTCCACACATCGACCTTTGTGTGAAACAAGTGCTCCGCCGCCATTTAGGTGACGACAAATCATTAGTCGGCAATTTCCTACAGCTTGACCTCCTATATCCTCCGACTTGAATCCTTGCGTTTTTTGGCTGTGAGGATACCTCAAAGGCCATGGTCTACCGTGATCCCATCACATCTCTATCCGACCTTAGAGAAAGCACAGAACGCCATGTGCTTAACATTCCCCAGTTCACGCTGCTTTCAACAGTCGAACATGCGATTTTACGCTTTCAGATGGTTGCAGGCAATGGTGGACATGTTTTGTAAACTTTTGTAGATTATTCATGTGTCCTCAATAAAGCTATGATACGCCACCTGGAACTTATTGTTTTTTTCCCCTCGATAAAATTCCCATCTTTTTTCTGCCATTACCCAATTTTCATGCAATTCCCCTGCATAATTTTTGCTACAGACTGCTCCCAAATTTCAAGTTTAATTACGGACACCCTGTATATATAATTCATATATGGCATGGAATAATTATTGTAGTAAAGTTATAGTCCTCGTGACCTGACTTACCCTCTAACGAAGGTGTCTCTAGCCCAGAGTTCAAGAGCATTCTGGCGTGTTGTTCGATTGGAAAAAATCTACAAACTGAATTAGCCACCCCTTCTTAATTTTTCAGTAGCATTTTGCATGCTCTGATTCGATATATCTGGAATGATATCAGAGGAAAAACAAGATCATTGGTTCGTCAGCCCTCCTGAAATCGAGGGGCTTTGGCGACAGAACGCTAAAATCTCTCGACAGTTCAGAACGCTAAAATCACTTGACACTAGTCGTGAAGTTATGTCTCTTGCACTGTCAACTGGAACGAATTACTACGTTTGCGATGTCAGATTATGTCATCTGGCACATCATAAAAGGTTGGAGACAGTGACTTGCGCCGACCGCACACACGATTTTTTCATCTCTGTGGGGTCCGCCGTACTCTACTTTAAAATGCTTTTGTATAAATGAGAGCATATGGATCTACTTTTTATCATTATTTTTTGTATGTTTTGAAAATATATTACCCCCAAACCACGACAGCCAAGCGTTTGACATCATAAGGTTTGTAACATTAACAGTTGCTGAACATATTTTCATAAAAGGCTTTCATAAGTTGCTGGCGCATGCTCCGTAACGCCAAACATTATGCACAGTTTTTGTAAGCGGGATTTAACTAAAGTAACTAGTAGTTTAAGTTAAGGAGACTTAATTTTTGTGTTTGTGTTATTTTAAGTTAACTCACAAGTGGTGAGAAAATAAAGTTAAGATTTTACATTTTGTATGTGTGTTGCTTCCACAGTCAGTTTAAAATAAAGGCGATAATTCATCACCACTGTAAAGTAACATTTGCGGGTGAATGGTTGGTACACGTACTTAATAAGTTAGAAGGCCACTTCTCAAGTTGTTATAACTTTACAATGGACAAGTGTAAAAAAGGGGGGCATCAACTAGAACATTTAGATTTTTTAGGAAGACTTTGCTGTTTGCTTGTATTAGATCACTATGTAAGTATAATAGATTGCAAACAATGTTAAATAAATAATTAGAGAGTTAGCTATTTGATAACTGAGTAAAACAAAGCACACGAGAACTATCTGCCTTGGTGATGAGTACCTTCGCGGAGGACTTTTGAGAATAAACTGGATCTTATTTACGTTACGCATCAAGAAGCCAACCCATTGGCTGGGATCTTAACTTGCGTCAAACTGTCAGTTTTTAGCGGTCTCTATCTACACGGCCTCTAGCCGGCAATAGTCGGAGAAACCTTCGTGAGTTTTATCTACTGTGACGTAACTAGCTTCATTAAAAAAATAATCTTACAATTAATATATTTTTTAACAGTAACCCTTGTAAAACTCATGGGATTTCCCTGCATCACAAAAACGCTGACATTTAGTTTGAGTTTCAGGATCTAGGGTATCGAATTCTTTTCGTCTCCAATACACCACTGCGCTGCTGCAAGTGAAAAGGATTCACATGGAACAAATGGTAAGGCAAGGTCTTGTGTGCATTGCGCAATTCATTGAGTAAAATGCATCCTGATAAAGTTTTAACGAATGTTTAAATAACTTTAATCATAATGCCTTTTTACATCCTTCAAAATGATTATGGCTTTAAAGAGGTTCATATATGACTACAGAAGGGAGCAATCATTTATTCATATACTGTCATTCATTTTTATACAAAATTAGGCAAAACTCATTACAGTTTTCTAACTGCTGATTCTCTTCAGAAATAGGAACGCCACATCTGTATTCTTTAGTTCCTTACTGTTCTCGGAAGGCATTCAGCTAGTTTTAAATCGAAATCAAGGCTTCTAAAACAGTGATTTTTAACAACTTAATGAAGTTATAATTTCCAGTTAGAATTCAAGTATATTTATACCTTAATATGAATACAATTATGAGCCTTGTTTGTTTCTATTCTAAAATAAACACATGAATTTTTGTATTGATATCAGTTTTATTCTTTAGATTAAGAAAGAATTTGAAAGGGCTTTATCTTGTCCATCCCACTTTCTGGTTAAAAACCATCGTTATAATGACAAAGCCATTCATAAGGTAGGTTAATATACATAATTATCATGCACTTCTTATTTTATACATAATTATCATTAATTATTACTTCTTATTAATGTACATAATTATAATGCACTTCTTACTTTTTAATATATATTTAAAATTTAATATTTAAAATCTGATTTTTCGAAAACTGAACAAATTTTAAAGTGATTTGATAGGACAAAATTACCTTGATGTTGTTATTCGCGCAACAAGCTTAATGATTGACAAACTAAAATATTTTCGAAACAAGCTCGAAAGAATTTTATACCTCTAATACCTGATAACGTAACACATTTTATAAAATTTCATAACTTTTTTTTTCAGTTCCAAATTCAGCAGAAAATTGCGCTTTGTCAACAACCTACAGGAACTGGAAGAACTCATTCCAATGGATCATGTTTGTATTCCTGACAAAGTTAAAGAGTACGTTTAATAGCTCTCTTCATATTCCTTTATACATGTGCTAATACATTGTTTACCAAATCCTCCTTCCAATTTCTAGTGATTATTTGAATATTTATAACAACTGTTTCCTAACAGTCTCAATGAAGCGTTTTTAATTTTCCATGTTCTGAGAAAATTGCATAGTAGCAGCACATACATTTGGTTCAAAATTTATTTAAAATATTTAGCCCATTACTTTAAATTTACTCATGGTTTTTCTCGTTTCATTTTCAAGGATTCATATTTTATACTGTTTATTTTTACAGTATTATTTGTTTTAGGGTCATGTCGGAGCAAATTATATCTTGATGTTTAATTAAAATTTTAAAAATTTAGATTATACTTTGTAAGGTTTATCCTAATTTTATTAACAGTTATTTTAAGTTTATGCATCTTTTCTATCTTTCTAGTTTCAGCTTACAATTTCCTACCAGAATGTAATTTCAGAAATGCAGTTAATGCAAACGAATAAGGAGTAATATTTAAGTCGATGTTTCACCGACTTCTTTAGAGAGAGTCTGAGTTTCTGACTAGCGCGCGTTTGCTTTTTGGCTACGTAGCTTTTTGGTTACGTAGCTTTTCGGCTACGTGCTTTTGGCTAGATATTGCTACTCTCGGCCATACTTTAGGCCCTTGTTTGGCTTCGCTGACTTAATTAATATTTAGGGGCTAACTGCTTCGAATCTTGATAGCTTCGGCTATATCTTCAGTTAGCGTTAGTTAAGTTTAATTGCCTATTCATTTAAGTTCAAGCCCAAGTGGAGGCTTTGCTGTACGTTCCAAGTTAGGAACTGATTGTATTTATTCAAAGAAATAAAGGGTAGTTAACCCTTCTTAAGTCTTCGTCTCTGTTAACATACTTTAGCGATTATTCGCTTGTTAGTGTTTGTGGGGTTCAAGGATTGAATACTGAATTAAATAAGTAAAACCCCACAACTTTATTGCCTTTTTGATGATCTTTAATTTTTATTTCAATTCATTTTAATTTTTATTTGGCATTTTCATTTAAATAATTTTAAGAATTTATAATCATACAGATGTAATTCAGAAACATGACTCTATTGAAAATTCTTCGGCCGCTCCTTGAAAAAGACCAACGAATTTTCAACAGTTTATTATATTATTTTATTGGTTTATTTAGTTTTTGTTTCAGTCTTGATGTATTTATGTTATTTGAGCTGTTTGGTTTCTATTTCTATTTTAGTTTTGATGTATGTACTTCCTGTTAAACTGGTGACATTCAGTTTTGATTTAATTATTATCTCTTGATTACTTAATTAATTTTGTAGCATACTGCGCGACTTTAATAATTTTTAACAATTATTTGAGATTTCTTAATTTTTGTTTATAGATTTATATGATATATATTACTTAAAAGAGAAACAGTGTACAAGTAAATATTAAATATTATATTATGTCAACGTTATGTCAAGGAACTTATAAATAATATAAATTTAGAAGCACAAGTAAATGAGTTATAATTTGCTCTCTGTACATGCAAGTAGCTTCAAAAGGATTGTATAATTAAATAACTCTTGTATTGATGGTCATATGCCCATGTTTTCAGTTTAAAAAATTAATCAAATAAAATAGGGTTTCGTAGTATTAACACATTTTGATCACGTGACTGTTTTTAGTAAAAATATTCGAAATTCAAAGTATCATACAGAGCATTTATAAAGAATGTTTTGTTTATTAAGCCATTCTTCATCGTGTAGGTAATAAGCAAATTTCTTACTTATCAGTTCTTTATCCTATGAAAGATTTTACAGCAAAGAAACAAGTTTTGTAATGAGCAAAATAAGCCCTTAAAAAATTTCATAACTTGAAATATTTTTCACTGAATTAAAAGAATCTGGGAAGGGGGAGGGAATTAATTTTTGGGATAGTGCAAAACCTGAATTTTTCTGTACAATTTCTAATTTTTACGCATCTTCTAATGAGAATCTGAAATCCGTGTTTCTGTGTTAATGTTTTTCTGAAATAAAAGCTATGATTTAAAAATTTGTATTCGTAAATTTAATATGTTCAGCTGTGTTTAAAAAGATGTATAAGGTCCCCCACATTTTAATTTAAAGACTGAAATTTTGACAATGCGGAGTTGGATTTGATGACTCATACATCTATGCAAAACACTTCTTTTTAATTAATGATGAGACAAATTCTATGGGGCTCGTATAAAATATAAAGTTTCGTATATTTTTACTAAAACAAAGTCATGTGAGCAAAATTGTTGCAATCTGAAACCCTGCTTATTTGATTCATTTTTCAAACAGGAACCATGGGTTTACGACGAATCTTTGAAGAGATATGTAGTCTCGCAATATTTTTTAAAATCTCTGCGTACATCGTGGATGACTCTTTTCCAGTTGTATATGTAAAATGCATTTGAAATATGCGCACAGAGAGTATTTTCTTCTTCACGTTCAACAGTTATTTTTTCTGCTGTTGAAAATCTTTCGACAAATTGTTTTGTTCAATAAAACTATAACCGTGGGCCAATTTTGTTCTTTCCAATTGACCCGAGTGCAATCTTTTCTTCTTAAAGACCTGTCAACGTAAATATTAATTGATTAGGCTCTTTTTAAACAGTTGTTTCTGACTAACTCTACAGCACTAACGTTTTTGTTTCATACCTAGACTGAAAAATACCTGTTCTCTGCTTCAAAATATTAGAGAATAATTAAGAAAATTCTGTATTTCGAAGTATATTTTATTTTATAGTCCTATCGATAAAATGACATAAAATGAAGATTGTTATTTTTATTTGTGTAGAAAGTGTATTTTTACCTGTGTTTAGGTAATAACTAACCCTATAGAAACATTTACTGAGACAATTTCGATAAAGACATATCGAATTACACAAATTTATCGATAATACTCTAAGATGTTGCATCATTTATAAATTATAAACAGGGTCCAATTAAAAAATATGTTCGTCTTACATTTCCCTCTCTTTTTCTCATTGTTTTTATCCTGCAATCAATAATCTACACGGAAATACGTTGTTTTGGCGATATTAAGTTAGACGCAAACTATGTTATAAACACAGGCTTGAGGGTATATGATTCTTTTTTAGTTTTCTGTTCAACAATCATTAGGAATAGATTGAATACTTAGTAAAAATACATCTTTAGAAAAACTAAAGAAAGTGAATCTAGAATTATACATAAGTAATGGACTAAACTAAGCTATATAAACTGAGTTATAACTAAAATTCTCACTAAAACTTCCAGTCTTTGCTGATAACATGATTTTCCCTTAAAGTTTGTTTGTTAAGCATTGCAGCTACAAAAAAAGAATCCTGCCATATTCTCCGATCCTGCTGCATACCAGAGCTAACCTTATGTTTATAAATTGAATTTCATGTTTTCACACTGAGAAATAGGGAAAAATTGCATCAGCTATTAATAAAATATTATTACAGAGCTACATCCTTTGTCAGTTCCAGGACAAGTTCCAGGACAAAGGTCGTAAAAAATAGAAAATTGCATTTACCAAGTAATGATTTTAGCTGCTATCCCCTTAGCTATCTATATACAACTGCCAGTGTTTCTGGAGGTCTTGAAAGCAAGCAGGGAAATCTTCAACTGCGATGCTTGCAAGTTCATTTGTCACAGCCCGTTGGATGTCTGCAATAATCTTGATGAAGCTTTCCTCTAAGTCAATGTTTTCACTCATGGAAACAAGAAAAATCACAATAATTTTTTACACAAATGTGGGATCATGCCTAGCTCTATCCAACAGTTTAGCAGAAATTCTTCGTCTTTCCTCTTTCTGTTCATTTGTTAGTGAGTGAGGGCCGATTCTTGCATTAAGTTTCCGTTTCCCTAAATCTTCGCATAAAATCTTATGATATGCATTACGATTTAAATTCAGTTCTTCTAAAATCATACGTACAGTTACACGGTGGTCTTCTTGCAATAAGTGCTTTACATGCTCCACATTTGCATCGGTATGTGCTAGAGACGGGCGACCAGCTCTGGAATCGTTTTGCACTTAATCTCTGCCTTCACAAAACCTTTTGTGCCACTCGAAAATACGACTTCTTGAAAGTGCCTTGTCTGCATATGCCTGCTCAATCATGCTCCCCGTCTTACTAGAGGTTATCCTGAGCTTAAAGCAGAACTAATGTTCACTCTTTGCTCACAATCAGCATCCACTGTATCACCTTAACGAATGCGACAACAATACGAACAGTGTATTGCTAAGCACAGACTTTCTACCTAGAATGTGCGCTGAAATGTGACCAAGGTCATGTCAAATAAAAATACATACGAGGTAACATAAAGACAACATTTGTTCTTTTTTAGTACTGCAAACTCAGAAATTTAAAAAAAAAATTATCCTGGATCTTTTCTGACAAAGGATGTATACGTTTCAAAGGGGGGAAAAGCTATACTTAATGTCAAATAAATAATAATTAAGATGATTTGGAAATATAAATTAAATCTTGCTTTCTGGAAAATAATATATAAATCAGGAAACAGTTAAATAATGCGTACAGTACACATATGAATTATGTACATAGGTTTAATTTTTTACTACATTTCAATTGTTTTAAAATTTAATATAAACTTGATCAATTTTTTACTATACATTTGTTACTCTTAAAAACCTAACCCAAGATTTAAACAGTTTTCTGATGCTTTATACCCTTCCTTTGCAGGAAATAAATTTTACTTCTTTTCTAGGTTTGATGAAAAGAGGATTACGGTGGCTTAAAGCTTACTTGCATATAATGCCAGGGTAAGTGTATGTAATCACTAGTTCTAGCTATTCCCGCTTATTATAATTATAATTAATAAGCTTTTTGAAATATTTAACACATTTTGAAACATACCGTTGAAATTAATTTTTTATGCATTTTTTGAAACATTTGGTGGCTTTAGGAACTGTGTAAGTTCCGGTGGTTAGGAACAGTTTATTTGTAATAATAACAACAGAAATAATAATTGTACGTTAAATAAATACTTACAGATTTAGAAATGAAAATCAGCTTCTTTCCTCGCCATAAAATTATCATTCATTCTCTAATAAAGTAATCGGTGCAGAGCAAGTTTCCGACAATTAGAAAATATAAAGCAGTGGATTACATCTGCCATGCCAATCAACCAAAATAAATTTGCCTCATGCGATTTCTCTGATTATTTCATATAAAAGTTTGAAAAAGAACTTTTTCAATAGTCGCAAATATTAGTAAAATCTCAAACGGTAACACGCAATGCTTTTTTACGTGACTTTTCTTCACTTTATTTCCCTAATTCACCCCCGGTATGAATTTTATATACACTCATGCCCATAAATTAAGGATAATTCAAAATCAGGCAAAGGAAGAGTTAGAAGCAAAACAAATTTGACTTATTTGTAAAGCTTATTTATTAAATAAAAGGTAAAGAGCAAAAAAAGATGCTATATGTTTGATATTATTAAAAAAATTAGCAATTTTTTCTCCCTGGAGCAAATTACAAAAAAAAACAATATATTTACAACAAAACAATATTACATGGTTGGTATGACTGTTAATACATTGTATATCTCCCAGACGATGCAATACAGTCCGTACAACGCCTAGGCATGCTGAGTATCAAATTATCGATCTGATCTTGGGGGGTATTACACCACTCAAAAAGCAATGCTCTCCGAAGTTCCGGTAGACATGTAGGAGGAGGTTGACGGGATGCAACTCGTCGGCCAAGCATGTCCCACATCTGCTCTACTGGATTCAAGTCCGGTGAGAATGCTGGCCAGTCCATACGGGTTATATCCTCTGATTGAAGACATTCGCTAACGAAATTTGCACGGTGAGGAGGGGCGTTGTCATCCACAAACACAAATTGTGCGCCCATGGCGCCCCGAAACAAACATACATGTTGTTCCAGAATGACGTCCCGATAGATCTGGCTTGTCATGGTTCCAGTTTGAACATGCAGGTCAGTTCTGGAACCCAGAATAATTCCACCCCAAACGAACACTCCTGCACCACCGTAACGGTGTCGTTCAATGATGTTTTCTTGGTGGTAACGGGTACCTGGAGCTCTCCATATGAAAGTTCGGCGAGAATCAGACTGCAAGCTAAACCTGGACTCGTCGGAAAAAATCACACAAGCCCATTGTTGCGGTGTCCACAATGCATGCTCTCTACTCCAGGCGAACCGCAGGCGACAGTGATTTGCAGTAAGTGGAACGCATCTGACAGGTCTACGAGCAAACAAACCAATCTGCCCTAAGCGTCTATAGACGGTCTGCCTTGAAATTGTCGTACCAGTGACTGAAGAAAGCTGACGAGACAGGTCTGAGGCCGTGCTCCGCCTGTTTCTTTTGGCAGTAACTGCCAAATACCGGTCCTCATTCGGCGTTGTAACTCTGGGCCGACTTGTGCTGTAACGTCTACTCACATTACCATCATCTTGGAATCGTTGCCAAAGCCTGGAGATGACACTCTGGGCAATTCCAAGTTCGTCTGATACTTCCAGTTGGGTACGCCCACATTCCA
>KK119061.1:870029-887061 GCA_000611955.2 Stegodyphus mimosarum | reverse complement strand
TGGGGGGGGGGGGCAGATGAAAACACGTTATTTATGACACTGCCATTGACAACGCCGAGGAGCTAGTAGCACAAATCGCAGTAGCTGCCGAGGAAATTCGAGATATGCCTGGAATATTAGGAATTCCACGCGCCGTAAATGTGAGGAGTGCATTGAAATCGGAGAACGAAACTTCGAACACTTTCTCTGACGCATGTTACTTTTGTTCACGCAGATGTATTATTAAAACGAATATTAACTTACTGGCATCTTAAGTTCTGATGTTATTATACACATCAGCGCGTCGGGAAAGCATTTCCTACCATTCATTGCTATGCGATTCCGAATCACTGGGCTGCACCCTTCCACTGCCAGAAGTTCTGAAACGTGATACTAAGACACCTAGTACATATATATACGTATGTGTGTGTGTGTTTCACATCGTAAAATAAAATTTCACGTCTTTCTGATTTTTACGTTTTTTGTGAATGGTCTCGGGAAAGATGAATAAACGATGCTCCACTATACTATAATAAATATTTGTTCAATTTATGAAAATATTTCTCTATGATCACAGAAAGCATGCTAATTATACTTTAAATAGAATAAGTTAAGATTAACAAGATGAAATAATTGCTCCAAAAATACATATATAAAATGTTTTATTTGAATAACATTCGCAGCATTTAAAAAACATTTTATCACAGGGCAGATAATATGTGAGAGCTGCTTTCATCTGTACATTTTACAATATAAAACTAATTTTAAGCTACAAAAATAAGTATTCTTATCAAATATAAGAGCACTGAATTATGAGATCACAGTATGAACACAGAAAAACTGCATTGTTTAAAAAAAAAACTTTTGACTTCATGAATTGTAAAATAATTGTACTAAGATTACTGGCACAGCTCAAGCTTATAGAAAAAACTTAAAGAACAATGTTTCTTAGTAAAAACTTTTATAATAATGTATTTTTAATACTTAGAAAATATAAAAATGCACACTTTCTTAAAACAAGTAATATGCAAAAACATTTCCACAAACAGCTCCAAGATAAAATTTGCTCAGTTAAAGGCAAAGTAATTTTGCTGCAGTAACTACTTATAAAATGTAAAGATAATAGCTAAAAATAATATCATAGTTACATGTTCAAGCTATTACTATTTGTCATTACTATACAAAAGTTCAACAATACCCACATATGAACAGATACTTTTAAGAAGGGTATTTTTAGAATACCCTGACTTTACAGAGCAAATTAAATAAAAAAGCAGACGTAGAGAAATCAGGTAAATTCAAACTGCAAAGCAATTTTTAAACTATACATAAAATGAATAAAAAATATTTTAAAAAGTCAAAATTTAAATCAGAACAGTAATATTAGTTAAAAATATTATTGAAACAAAAATTCTTATAAATCGAGAAATTTAAAAGACAAATTGTAAGTAAAATTCAATAAAGAATGAACTGAAATTTTGCTGTTGGAAATATCTTCCTTGCATTAGTTTACCTTTTCAGGAAAAACTTTTAAGGTTTTATGCGTTGGGTGTTCTTTATTTAATGTTAGTTTTATTACTAAAATTGTATTAGTACAAAAAATTTTAGCTAACTGATGACATTTTATATTCCTGATAATAGTCATCTTTTTAAGAATAAAGCATTACAGTAAATCCATTTAAGACATTTAAATTATCATAGTAAAACCATTTAAGACTTTTATTAAATAAAGAATTTTTTTATTAAAATGACCCTAACATGTACTTAATTCATTAAACATATAGTTATAAAAATTATTCGTCATATCACATGCCTTTCCCAATTACCATTCTCTATTCTTAGCTTCCAAAGAATAGGTCTATTTAATCTCATTTTTAAATACATCCCACTAAAATTATTTTTTATATTTCGCTTAGAAGAAACATAAAATTGCCATAATATAAATAATAGAACAATCCAGTTCTGGGAAATTGCAAAATAATTTAACCTCAAACATTCAGAACAGAACTTTTCTACGGAAATTATAAAAACTATTCTTCACTTTAAGACTAGAACACAACTATTTAAGGAAATTTAAATTAATAAAGAAATTTTAAGTGGATAATGCATTCTAATGTTTCAAGAGAATAGTGTCAGACTAAAAAAATAATTTTAAGAAATTTGAATAATTCATACTGTATTCCAAGTGGTATCTTCAAATAGCTCATAATCACACTGAATAAGTTTTGGATGGCAACAATTACATATGATTGCACTGTAGAGATTTTTAACAAATGGCAAAAAAAATGTTTTTACGTGAAGCAAAATTACACTTATAGAATACTTTCTGTGCTAACAATTTTAAAAATTACAAAATTCAGTACTTGTGATTTTAGCAATTGGTTATTAGCAATTATTAACTCTACACTGCATGAATTTTTATTTTGGCACCAAAAATATATGCTGTTAAAAAACTTGACTGAGAAAGAAAATATTAAAATATATTTCTAGTTTTACTTATTTATTGCTTGCTGCAATTTGGCAACGACATGCATTCAGTGATAACTCGTCTCTTACTAGCACCACCTGTGGTGATGGTAAGAGAAATTTTAACCAGGGAAATATGTCTATCAATCAATTTTATGCATATAAACACTTATCAATAAAGGAACAGTATTTCATCAGGTAGACCTCTTTCAAGAAATGTTGAGCTATATATTTAGCTTCTCCTTCCTTAATATATCTCGCACTTTCTTTGATGATGTATGGCTTATCCTGGAACACTTTCAATAGCAATTTCATTTCAGGTTCCTGCACTTGACATTCTGCCTCAATTTTACAGTGGTCCAGCAGAGTTTCATTTGAAGATTCATTCTGGACAACAACATTCATTTCAGAAGAAATAAGATTTATTGTGATATCATTTGCTTTAGTGAATTTGTTGCCTCAGTCAAAAATTTTGTCATTGTTCTCCTTTCACCGTCATTGTTACTAGATTGTTATTTAAAGCTACTTCATTTCTCAGTTCACCTTAACTATTCTTTTCTACGATATAAACTCTCTCACTTTTCATTTTACTATATAACATTCATAATGCATAAAACCCCACAAACAATGTGCAATGCACGAACAATGAGCAGTCAGCTGATTTATATGAGTAACATCACACTCTGGCCGAATGCATGATGTTGCTAAACAGCAACACAGAATTTTATGTCCAGAAAGTTCGTCAAGGACAAAACTAATTTTTTAACCTCTGTTTTTACGCACATATCAAATACCAAAATAATTTTTGAAACAGCAAAAATCATGACCGTCCTGAAATATATTATGTATATAATGTACGTAATTTGGCAATACTCGCTACCACACCATCAGCTAGATTTCTATATACAAATAAAGCACTTCATGGCATCTATGAAAGCTGCTAAGAAGACATGTGAATGTTCACAAGATGTGTGATATTTCCGGCTGGAAATGAGATAGATACTTTAATAACAAGTGATCTAAATTTATGTTGACAAATAGCAAAACCATACAGTGTCAACTTTGAAATGGTGAATGTAAAGCTCACAGAAAAATATTAGCAGCCTAAGGAAGTACTCAGTAATTGATCAAGAATGCAAATTATAATTTATCAAAGATTCTTTCCCACTGAAATAATTTTATAACAAATAGATGAATTTAAAACTTCGTGTAATACTCTAAAAGGATAAATAAATATGCATTTCTTATGATTTTTTATCAATAGACAAAACACCAGCATACAACAAATCAATTCCATGCAAAACAGGCATTATAATATCTATCTGAACTATGCAAAAACAATCAAGCTTAAAAATTGCTCTGGCCATATTTTAAAAATCTGGTTTTAAAATATGCCAAAAATGACGACATTAAATTACTTGTCTGTTCCTTGTGTCTTTTTTCTCATACCTCTCATTACATATCATGATTAAAATAAGTTTGATACCAAAACGAAAAAAGAAAAATTATCATAATAAGAACCACATGGTCATGAAGGATTAGCAAAAATCAGTGAGTTTTGAACAGATGCATTTAGCAATATGTAAATCAGATAGTTTTTCACACTGTGATGGATCAGAAGGCACACGCTAGTGGAATGTTTGGCCCAGGTCTCTCCTCTGACACTAGCATACATTTTCCCTTTGAGGTTATATTAAAGTCTACACCCATGCTATTTCAAAAATTGACGATTTGAAGCAGTCAACAGAGAATTTAACAACATGGTAGTCGAACATTATACCAATGCATGCAAACAGGTCACATATAGTCTCTACACATGCTTTGATTTTGAGAGTGAAAAGGCATTACTCCATTGTAAAAATAAAAACGTGTATCTGTCATGTACTTTTGAAATCTATAACTTTTGTTTCCAACTGGTATAAATTACATTTTTACAATAGATTGCAAGAGATTTCAAAAGTGCATAACAAAAGCAAGTTTACTTATTTTTCCTAGGCAGTAATGTCACTCCTTTCAAAACCAAAGCATGCTTAGAGACTTTGTTTTTATACAATGATACATAATCACAAGCATACAGAGAAGAGCATATCATTATTTTAATATTACAAAAGCATAATATAAATATATACATTAAAGACTATTTCTTAAAATGTTAATCTTGTATATGAATTTCCAAAGTTTCTTAAAATAAGGTGTAGAAATTTACATTATATTAGGTGTGAATATATTACAAAATAAATTTGCAGAGCTGCATCACTCTCGAATGGATATTTTTTAATGACATTAAATATTTCTTAAAAAGCTCTTGAACTCCATGGAACAAATGTGAAACAAAAATATCAGATAATGGCAATTAATGAAACTATAGAGAGAAAAATAACATTAGTTGCTAGTTTTGAAACTTCCAGAGAGCATATTAATTTTTTATATGTTACGAATTTGACATGTAATGATAAACATTTTTCATTTAACTAAATGATTCATAATGAACATCTTATTAATTGGACGTTTTACTCTATAAGGATCACATAAAAAAAGTATTTTGTTTTTACAAATCTATTTTATTATAGTGTTGAAACTGCTGTCATAAAATTCTCTGCATTGTTTCCAGAAGTTCTAAAAAAAATTGCATGTCTAAGATCAATATTTAATGAAATAAAGCACATAAACTAATTTTTCAAATACCTTGTATAGGTATCTCCATGGTCTTTGTTCCAATGTTCGTATATATATAATAGAAGCAAGGGGAAGGAAACACAAAAAAATCAAAATTCCACTATTGTATATGAAAATTAAAATGTCTGAAATCCAGAAGTCATTTAATAGGAACGATCTATTATTTGCATCCCCATCTTTCAAATTTTAAAACATTTTTAGAAAACAAAAATAAATAAAATAAAACACATTTAAATTTGACTGGCTGAATATCTGTCAAAACATACATAAAGAATAACAACATAAAAGGAAAAATTGAAATTTATATTTTTTTTTCCCTATCTGAAGTCTAAAAGAAATTTCTATTTGTTATACTTTGTAATTCAAATGTAATGACAGTTAAATATTAAATTTCAGACTGACATTTATTTTATGCAATTCCAATATGTTGAATTAATGACTAAACAACTTACTTTTAATGTTAACCAGAAATTTCAGAATACTGAAGTCCAGCAGCTGTTGACTGGCAAACTAAATTTACTGACTGTCTCACATTACACTAGTCACATGGCCTGACATATAAAAATACAGTGAGTAGCCCCCAACCTATTCATTCTAGTTTTTTCCTTCAATAGCAGCCCTGCACATAATCACAGTCCATATCTTCACATCCGTAAAATTATAAGCACTATATTTGCAACTAATACACATTAAAATGTATTCAAAGCCTGCATAAAACTGTTTTGGGTACTACATGTAGCCTGTGAGTTTGAGACTACTGCTGTACATGGTAAGCAACTAAAAGGCCTACATTTTTTTGGACTAGAATGCTCTACATAATCGTTTCCTTTTGTTGGCGTAGCAAGGATGAAGGAGAAAGAAGCTCTAATTAGCTTAATCTTAGACTGCACTTCTCTTTCTGATTTGATCCAGCTGATTTCTTTAGTCTATTATTATTCCTGTTAACTTGTGAAATTTAAAGGTTTAGCAAAAATAACATTTCCATTTTACTCCTCCTTCAAAAATTTTTATCCATCAATCAGCCAATGGATACTGTAATTTTGCACGCACTGAAATGCAAATATAAGGGAACCTTTTCAAAATCAGTGCAAAAGCAAGACCGTCCTAGAATTCTTGTAATATTTTAACACGAAGCCTGCTGCAAGTTTATCAGTGGACATGTCTTCACACTTTTAAAAATGCTTTCATAGACATAAGGCATGTATGCAGCTGTCTATGGTGCCAATTTTTGAAAATTTTCACTTACATTGGTCACAAATAAAGGTAGACTGAGCTTAAACTTTCAGTTTTATGTTGTCTTAAATACTTGCAAGTGGTGGAGTTTTGTCTGTAGCACAAGCCGTGCATTCTCTTAATTTAAAGAGTTCAATAATAAGGTCATCACAGTTGATGAGCGTTAACTTGCTGGTCAGTCTTAATAGGGTCTAAAGGACACTGATTTAAGCTTCTATACATAGAACAACCCTACAATTTCTTCACAGAATAATAAAAATGCTTTCAGCTAACATTTAATTTTTTTTACCTTTAATTACAATATTATTTAGATTTGTTTAAATTACAAATAATTTCTTAATCTGAATTATACTTAACACGTTTTTTCTATAGGAAGTTAACTCTGCAGAATGCAATTTTGCCATATGTGTAATGTATAATGATGTAAAACTCCTGTTCAGAATGCATTTACTATAATGTTGCTATTCAGTAAAATTTTGTGATTTACTAGTGTGATATTTTTTAATTTATAATTCTGTTATATATGGTTATGCTTTCAAGCAATAAATTTATAAATTTTCAAATGCTAAACACGTTTTTAATATTTTCATGAAATTTACTTCAGAATCATAGTCCGATAATCATATTAAACTAGATACATTTTTTTCCTTATAACCTTATGCATACAATAATGTTAAGATTTACCTATGTGCTAATACTAAGGCCTGATGCTCTTTTAAAATATGAATTCTAAAATATTCAGAGTTTATTTGGGGAGGGGGAAGGGGGATAACAACACTGTTCAATACTTTTTATGACAAACTGCATAGCAGTCCTCATCACTTAATCTATTAATATTTTCTAAACTGATTTTACTTTTAGTTACATAAAAATGCTAACATTTAGCTCTTAAATTTATTTATGTACCCCGAGCATGATCTCGCACTTAAATATCTTAGCAGCCAATTTTTCTCCTACTTTTTGTGTTTATAATTTAGAATGAGTGTAAAATGTTACTGAATATTGACTTTTTAAAATTTAAAAATATAATAACAAATATTTTACTTATTAAAAATATTTTTGTAAATAGAAGTAATATGTCTACAATTAAAGGTTGCAGAACTAAAGACTGCATGGGGACTTTTAAAAACAAGATATAAATACAAACACACAAAAGCATGCTTATATATTTTTATACACATATATGTGTATATGTGTGTGTGTGTACATCTGTATATTTATATATTCCTGTATCAATCACAGCAGCACATAGGAACATATGTTTACATGCTCCTGTGTGGCTGGGTGCTACACGTTTCAGCCCAGGTTCAAATTTCAGGGAACGCTTGGATGTTTATAAGTGTTTAGTGTATATGCTGCACTTAAAATACTAAGGAAGAAGTTGTCTTGAGGGATTTGGTGGTAGAGAAAGAGGGTGGAAGACTCTTGCATCCAGCCTCCTCCATAAAAGTTGTGACAGAACTTTCCCTTTTTTCAGGTGTAATTCAATTGTCCCCTGTGGTGCAAACTGGGCAGTATTCCTGGTGATGACACATCTAAATCTGGCCAATGAGTATTGGCCATTCTCAACACATACATTAATATGCAAGTGTCTGGCCATTCGGAACAATAAATGTTCCTCTGCATTTGTATGCTTGTTTATGCGTGTTTACATATCTACAAACATAAACAAACATATATACATGCATTGGAATAGAAATGATAAATTATTTAATTTCATTATTTCAGCATACAGCATATACATAAGTAACCAATGTTAATAAAATTACAACACATACAAATGTAGTTCTTTTCTTCCAAAATACAGTAGTAACTGCTGAAAATAGAGCTAGGGACTTAACATTTAGATTAAAATACAAGTGTGTTACACTTAAAACTTTTTAAAGGTACCACTGATTCAACTAGTAACAAACAGGATTTTGGCAAACACTTCATTCGTTTGGAAAATATTACATTCCAAAATTATAAAAGATTTCCCTTCTGAATTCCAAAAAGCATTTCCTTAGAAAATGTATATCAGACATAAATTCTGCTTCTGTATCAGTAAAAAAGCTTTTATCCAACATAACTAGATTTTATCACTTTGCTGTGAACAACATATACTACAGCACGATGCCCAATAATTTTAAAACTTACTTTATATACACACCTGAAAATGTCAGCAGAAATTTCAGAGTGTATGTTAAAAAAATTTTTTATTCCTCATGACCAAGCTATTTTGACTGCCAGTTGGAACAATTTCTGGAAACTGAACTTCAGAAAAACATTATGCTTACACATGCAAATAACTTGACACTTCATAAATACACATGCAGGTTTCCTTTAAAATGTTCCCCACAAGAAAAAAGTACTCATTAATAATCAAAATAAAGACTGAAAGTTTAATTAAAAGCTGCACATCCTGAATATAAACTAAATGTCTATCAGCAGTCTTTTAGAAATCTGTTCAAATAAACAATTAAAAAAGCATTCTAATCATATTCAAATTCACACATTAAAATATTAAACTGAAAAATAATTATTAAAAATTACTATAAAATATTTAAAAATGACAAATTTGAATTAAAAGTTATATTAACTACTGTACTAAATCAATCAGAAAAGTTAATGATATAGCTGAATCAAAAAATTACATCAAGTATATATATTGTTAGGTATAAACACATTTTTCAAACATATTTCACAATGCGCTTTTTTTTTAAATTGATTATGGCAAAGCATGGGAGGGCTTTCTGTTTAAAGAGAGAGAGATGCTTTTGTGGACGATTATCTAAGGGGAACTTGCTCCATATTACCAAGGGAGAAAACAATAAAAGGCACCAATGCAGTTAGTCTATTTGCCTGAAATCAAACCAAGGTTGAACTACCAGTGTTTAGCAACTTTATTGCTCAATCATTGTTTAGCAAACGATCTTTAACTTCTTTCCGTATTTCTCAACAGAATGTAAATTAGCTTTATGTGTATTTCAGCTAAGGGTTTTGGATCTGACATTCAGAGTTTCTTGCATCTGCACTGTGCTGTTAGATTTTGCCAGCAGCATATAAATGATATTATCTTAGCTTATGTGCTCTCTAGTAGTTGACTGCTTTAAACGTATGCACTGATAAGTTATCTAAGCCAGCTTATGGCTTAGTTTGTTGCATGTGTGGTCTTAAGACTACTTCATCAGCATTTAAGTATCTATTATTGATTAAATTACATTGCCATAAGTAGTGGTTTATTTGTAGCACAAACCATGCCTCTCCTGTTACAAATTCAGTTTAATAAAAAGGTTGTTTAAACCTTTGCAGGTCTCTGTCACACTACTTCAGACATAACAACTTGCTACTTGTCAAGTAAGGTTGCAGGACTTAAATTCAAGTATCAGGTAATCTACAACCTTTACAATTGAAGAGAAACACGCCAATGTGACAATCAAATTCGCCGAAACAACCTTGTATTTGGCGTACATTTACAAAAACACTCAATCGATTTTGAGGGCAAGTTACAGGTCCCTCCTCATCAGGAGAACAAAATATCTAGAAAGGAAAAGAAAGCTGAGTAACGGCTTTATATACTTTCAGGTAGAACCACGCCACCCTGTTAAACAAAAAATGGCTTCTTTTTACTATTATGTATTTTACGCGCTCAAAGTTTGTTCCACAGAATCCTTGCTTACTAATGAACTTAATTATTTTTAAAAGTAGTTGCTATTGACAGAGGATTTTCTCCCGTGATCTTTGATAAAGCTGTTAAAAAGCTTTCAGAGTCCCATCATAGAAGACATTCCACTGTTAGAAATAATATTAATGACTTTGTCTTGCTTCCATTTTACCCTTCTGTTAGTTATAAGGTTGCACGGATTCTCCACAAATTCAATTTTCAGGTCAGTTTCTCCCCTATCAATAAAATTCATGGTTCCACTCTAAAAGATTCTGTTTCTGACTTTAATTCTTGGGGAATTTATAGTATATCGTGTCAGTGTGGCTTGAGATATATTGGCCAAACAAAAAGAGCATTAAAGTTTCGTATCAAGGAACATGAATCTTATGTCCGAAAGGGCGAAATTAACAAGTCTTCAATAGCATATCATAGTTGGAAATTTAATCATAATTTTGACTTTGGATCTGCAAAAATTATCCAAAAAGCTTCTTCCGTTGGTGAATTGGATTTTCTTGAGGCTTTTCATATTCACAAAGATTTAGCAAGTTTAGTGAACGATTTTTAAGTCTAATCCAGTCCTTCCTAGCGCTTTTAAAATTCTATTAACATAATTCTTGATAATTTTTGCCGATAGATGGCGTTGCCTCCTCGCGCATGGTTCTACCCGAGAGTATATAAAGTCGTTACTCAGCTTTCTTTCCCTTTCTAGATATTTTGTTCTCCTGATGAGGAGGGACCTGTAGCTGCCCTCGAAATCGATTGAGTGTTTTTTGTAAATGTACGCCAAATACAAGGTTGTTTCGGCAAATTTGATAATCTACAACCTTGCAAACTAAATAAAGATTTACTTTGACATCACATTTAACAACAAAAATAATCTTAGATTAGAAAAATACTATCAATTCCAAACATCAGCACCATATTAAAGCTCTTTACTCTCCTTCAAATAACAAAATTAATTTTCCTTATACAGACCAGAGGGGCAGTGAAGAAGCAACAAGAATGAAAAGAAAAATTGACACAAAATATACTATAAAAGGCTGCACAAAATGCAGCAAGCATTCATAATTGCATCATAAAAAGTAGCAAAACAAAATATGTTACACTATTTGCCTTTAAGTACTTTTTTATGTAGCTATGCAATACATTCTTTCATTATAAAAGTACACACTAAAACAAAAATTTGGTATATGCTCCAATAGCCAAAAAAAAAAGCTAAAAATAAAGGATGCCATGCAGTTCACCCACTGATAGCTGTAAATACAAAAATTGGAACAGGAAAAAACTACATAACATTAAAGAATATTCCAAAGATTTTACTTATCAAAACATTAAATATTAGAAGAGTGCGCAAAACCAAAGGGATAATCTTTTAGCAAAAAATGATTTTAAAACAGCTTTTTTACTCATATGCATTCTAATCAAGTTCTTTAACAAAATATTAGGCAACGCTTATATTAGGTATACTATATTAATTTTAATAAGGTTACAATCCATGTCTACTAAAAAAGAGGTGGGGATTATTCCACTTGCTGTTGAAGAGTAAAAATGCTTTATGTGGAAACAAAGCATCAGTTAAACTTGTAATAAAAAGTTTAAATTATTTTGAAAACCCAAATTAAAACTCCAATTTAAAGAAAAATTTGATTCAGATTTCAAATCAGCAAAACGAGATCAAACTAAAAAAATATTTAAAATGTAATCTTTGAAAGGAACATTACACATACACTGAAACCTATCACTCACAATAGAGATGGAATTGATGAAATAATTAATTTTTTTAATTGAATTAATTTAAAAAATACTATGTTTATTTTACATTGTTCTAGCAACATTCATTCATTTTGGAAAAGATTATCCAATAGATAGCCAAAAGTAGATATTTAGACAAATAAAATGTTTTTAATGCTTTTAATTAGGACAATTCTTTAATATTTGTTTCCAAAATATTCAAGTCAAAATTTGATTCCAAAGCTTTATACAAAATTAATTTGTTTTCTGAATTCTGTAATCCTAAATATGACAGATTCATAAAGACAAACACATTTCTTGTTTCTCAGGAACAGGAGACAAATTACAATAGAATTAAAATTAATGCAAATAATAGCTGTAAACATTGTTTCTCTGAACAAGCAACTTGAGGGTAAACATTTTCCATTTGTTTTCTATGGTCTCATTAATACTGTAATTTAGCTGTAGTTTTAACAGTTTTAAAAACGCGAAATTTATGAACTAATGAAGCATACTTTTATTACAATTCTGAAGGGTCAAAAGCTGTATTGAAAGTAGCTGGCTGCTTTGCTTTAATGACGTATATGAATGCAACAAATCTCATGAAACATCTTGGAAAATACAATAAATGTACCTGTTTGATATTAAAAAATAATGAGCCTTTATTGGGTAAAATATAAGTTTTTTTGGATCATACCTCTGTAATGCAAAGAAAACCTTAAAAGATTTATGCATTTGAGAAAATAAACATGACCAAATATAAAACTCTTTTGATATAGTGATAAAATTGTAATCTGTTACTTTAGGTGTTTGAAGGCCATTTCAACTTCTTCTAGCTTACCGTGTAACCACAGTAGCGACTGCTGCAAAAGATGATGGAAAAAAGAAAAAGGAATTGAGCCCTTTATTTTGTTAAAAGCCCCTAGTGATCAAAATGTGGGTAATTATATGACGCATACTTTCATTGCTAATCAAAATCATATTCTGAAATTTCCAAAATGCAAGAAATAGAAAATTTAATGCAGTTTTCAGTTTTCCATACCTAGATTAAATTTTAGAAAACACGAACCTTTTAAAAATATATAAATAATACACTGAATGCCTTTGTTTTGAACAATCTTACCTTTCTTCTACCAGCATGTAGAAATTGAGAACTTTTATGAAAACTTAAATATCAGAACTAAGTGAAATAATTTTGCAAACAAATAATGAAAATTCGAAATGCAAAAACAAATCACTGTCTAATTTAACCCTATAGATACTTTCCATGAATTAATTCATAAATAATTTTTAAACCATACCAACACAGATACAAGCCTCAAAATTTTTTTTATAGACTGAATCACGGTAGCAATTACAGTGCTCTTTTCATAACAATTTGAAACATAATAAATAATCTAAAACAATGATTTAACATTTTATATGGAGATTCAAAAAGTGTTTATCTGTACATAAATCTAAAATTTAATAATATACACATATATATAAAGTGCACAAATGAAAGTGGGACTGTGGTTCGGGTGGTATCAATCTGTGCGGCAGAACTTTCATATTTCTCTGATGGATACTTGAGCACATCAGGAAAAATCTAGTTTAAAGCAGTTAGCACAATGCGTCATTTAAAGAAATAGAAGCAACATAACAAGTAATGCAATGTCATGGATTCCTTTAAACAGGCTCAGAGTGCTTTAAACAGGCTATACAATATTTGTTGCTTAAAGGTACAGTGAAATCAACATTCATAATCAAACTAAAAAGATCTGTGGAGCTGCATACAGGTCATGCACATATTTTTCATGCATGTCATGCAGTTAGTTTTACGATGATGCAGCAATCTTAATCATGGGTGTGCGCATATAGTTGACTTCTCAGTCAAATACACCTAGTCTTTACTGAAGAATCATTGAATGCTGCAGTGGACTCCCTTGTAAAACAGATCCATCAAACAGCTACCGGGAGATAACAGACGTGTTTTCTCTAAGCAAGGGAAGTGTTAACATTACTTTGAACTTGCGAAATAGCAAAGTAGGCACAAGATGGGTCCCTAAATATCTCACTGAGGCCTAGAAGTCTTCGCAAATAGGTAATTTGCTTCAAGCATATACTTCACTGTCGCACAGATACTTTGTATATAAACACAACAAGGTCAGTATATTTATGCAGCTATATCGCATATATGTGATATAATATGCATATGTGGTACACTATCACAACTCTTCCAATTTACAAGTATACACGTACTCCTACTAATAAACCATTCTAGAAATTTATTGCAGTCCCACTTTCAATTGGACTTGCCTCATATTGACAATCGAAAAAAGGCTTAAGTATATTTACATCTGAATTAAAAAAGCTCTTAAAAACTGAATATTCTGAAATATTTTCAATATCCCATATAAGGTGGAATACTTTCATATTTTCCCAAATGGTCAAATTAAATGTTTGTATGCAAAATTTTTTATTCTTATAGGTTTAGACGAAATAACATCTTACCATCGAGGTGTGCTGAAATGCACAACCTCGACAGTAAGCATCGACAAAGCTATATTATTGCAAAATTAAACTGTGCAACAAGATTATAAATTAAAGAAATATAAAGAATAAAATTAAAAATCCTCAAAAGCATATAAAAGAACAATGTATTCATTCAATGGAAAAATAATGATACATAAAATCTTTTTGGCATCGCAAATAATGTACTAAAATTTTCTTGGTATACATTTTATTTATAATACTAGTAAATAAACATATTTGGAGAAAATAGCACCTCCCTATTAACACAGTATAAACATTTTTAAAACAATACAAGAACAGAAATAAAATTCAAAGTTACTAGTATGTTAATACATCATATACAGTAACAAATTAACAGACTTTTTACATGGCATTGCAAAACTATTGAAAACTCAAATATATGTAAAACTCAACAATGTATTTGACTTTTCCATAAAATATCAATGGCTGATAAAAGTCACTGATCTGGCCACTATTCTGCAAATTGATTACATCTCCATTTAACTATCTATCAGATAAGAAACTTATATTTCGTAAGAAGTTTTGCACAATATCAAATGTGGTAAAACTAATACCCACAGCGATTGGACCTTTAATCCAATTCAAACTTAATCCCTTATATAATCCTCTTATGAAACCTTCCTCTTTAATTATTATATTCATAGTGCTTCTAATGGTGCTGTACACACTTCCAGTCACAGACGCTGTCTGCATTCGTCGACGCACAATATCAAGAGGATAAGAAGCAGACTGACCCAACAAACCAGCCATAGCTCCAAATGTAAGACTTTCCAATGGGTGAAGAGGACTGTCATTAGTTTGCTCTGCAGAAAATATATTGTTAGAATTTAATATTTTAACCAATAAAGCAGAAAAGTCACATCAAAGCAGATTTCAAAATAATTACAAAAAAAAGTAAGAGTTTTTAAAGTTACATATACAGTACAAAGTCCAAGTTCCAGATTCGCTTGGAAACTCCCAGATTTTAGATCATTACTTTAAATCTAGTAAGACATGTAGAAAATCTAAAGTTAAAAATATTAAATATTTCCTCAAGAAAATAATCAAGCTTTTATGAACTATGCGAATCAAAATTTACTAAAAACTCTCAATATTTATTTGCTTGCTTCATTACATTTTTTTTCAATTTAAGTTGTTTAAGCTGTTTAATTTTTTTGTGCTAATACTCTTTAATTTTATAGAGATAATTTCTTCTTCAGTTACAAAGTTCAATTGTTTAAGTCTTGTAATTGCTGTGTAGAGAATTCCCATTAGACTGCCAATTGAAATCCTTTAATTCTCAACAATCTTTTTCTTTTCACTATAAATAGTGATATTTTTTTCAGATTTAAAAACCATACTACCAATTTCTACATCTCTTAGTCACACACTGGGAAACTGTCATCACAACGGTAAGCTTCTGCATCACTTATTATGAGATCTTCACAAATTCCATTAATTGGACACTTCCCTTTCGCTAGTGATATCCGAAAACCTTTTAAGTACATGGATATCATCACCATCACTATGAAATATGGTAGCTCGCTATAATTTGCATTAAACATTTTTCAAAATATCTACAGATGCATTCTTGCAATGCTCTACAGCAGATTCTTTTTTTTTATGTAAAAATATTTCAAAACATTTTTAATGGTCTTGCTACTGTTCAGAAAATTTACCACATTATTTTAAATAGAATATATCACATCTATATTTCAGAGCACAAAATACTTCCGATATCTATTGGCTGAATGATGGATATACAAGTTGGAGGAAAGAATACGATGCAGATGTTACCTTTTACTAAAACTGAGTGAAGTGTGAGCCACACAGCTGACTAAAATCAGAACAATGTTTGCATCATCCTGTAAAGCAATCGATTTCAAATGCGCCAAGCATCGGGTATGAAACAATTTTCAAGCCAATCATTCATTAATGATTGTATCATCCATGTTCTTTTGTCTAAACGATAAATGACCAGAAAAATTTTTATTCCTTTAAATGCCCGAGATCGTGTATTTTTTCCAATCATGAACAGGTTACATTTTGTGCATTTCTGCAGCATTTGAATAGGCCAAAATCCCTGGTATTAATTTGGAATCTGACATCAGTTGTGGCCTTTTTTGCAGAAGTTGCCTAGATATTCCAGGTGTAATATTGCCAGAAAAGACCAGTTGCGTCAGTGTTATAAATTTGTTTTGAAGATAACATTTTCTCTGTTAATGAGTCTGATGAATAACTCTCCAAATTGTTTAGGAGCTTCAATATCAAGTGAAGCTTTTCGCATGAAATTTTTAACTGTCTATATAACCAACCTGTTAAATATGTGCACTCAACCTTTTCAAGTCCATTTCCTAATAAAATAGTTTCTTTTCAGCCATTAACATTAGAGCTGTCAATAAGCACACCCTTATTACAATGCTGTCTCGCTCATTCAATCATCACCTTATTGTCCCAATCGTCGCTTTTAGAATAACAAATTTTCTGCTAATCATTGTGAATGAGATGTCACAATCTAAAGCAACATTCCATTCCAAATGTCTCAGAATTTCATTTACTACTTAATTCAGATAAAGAAAAATGCTAACTCCCCACATTGGATCAAGGGCTGAAAGTGCAGTCATGATAAACATTAATTAATTTATCATCACTGGTCACAGTGCAACTCCCTAGCCATCAGATGTTTGAAAGTAATGTACTGGAATATGAGTTAGTCGGGAGAAAATCATTTTACAGCCTACTTGCTTTTTCTTGAGTTATGTTCACCCTTCTTAGACTTCATAAGAAAAA
>KK119061.1:785218-856617 GCA_000611955.2 Stegodyphus mimosarum | reverse complement strand
GCCCCCCCCCAAAAAAAAACCACCAGACAAAAGCCTGCCCCCCCCAAAAAAAAAGCACTGTGATAACAGCCCACACTACAAGTCCACACTGATAAAAGCCCACATAATCAAAAGGACACCTGTTTTTATCACAATAAAATGTATTTATAATCGTAATTATAGTAAATGGAATACTCAGATCTGAATTTTAATGTCTCAAAAATATGTCTCTCTGTATACTTTATCTATTTTATTAGGTAGCAAAAAACTTCCCGCTTTCTGATTAAGGGATTAGTTTTAATATTTCGACCATAAATCCAAAAATTTATTTTATTATTTATTTATTTAATTTTGGTAGGTGTATGTGAAAATGAAAAATATAATTTTTTAACATTATATGGCTGAGATTAAATGTTAATTATGTTTCAATATTAAAAAAATGGAGGATATGGTATTTAATCAAAGAACAGAAAAAATATTTTACAGCTATAGTAGGATATTTTAAGCCTCTTTTTGCTTTTGAACTAAAATGTTAAGTTCTTGGACTTGGGCATGTTGACTAAAAGCAGCATTCCCTTTAATTAATTGTTATTATTTGAAATCAAATTAGATGCCTATATCAAGAAATGTATGAAAGAAATCATTAATCTTTATTGGTAAAAATTTCTTTCGTTTTAAAGAAAGATTTTTGTTTACCTCTCTTTTTTTTATTTCATTTCTCAATGTGACATTGCAGAGAAAGGCTATAAGCTCCCAACAATATGGAGCTTGAATTGTTTTCAAATTACTATGCTAAAAAGATAGTTTCCCAGAAAATGAATTGGCACAACAATTTTTCTCAGCCTCCTGAGGATAGATTTGTTTACAGTATAACTAATTTTTTACAGCTTACACTTCCAGACCATTCTGGTTTTGTTGGGTTAGGTTAGGTTAGGTTATTCAATTATGGCAAAGCACACGAGGGCTATCTGCCTAAAGGGAGGGATGCCTTCGTGGAGGACTTTCTAAGGGAAACTGGCTCGTATACACGTTACACATGGGGAAAACCACGAAAAAGCCCATTCAGCCAGCCCGTTCGCGGGATTCGAACCTCGGACCGAACTACCAGTGTTCGGCGTCTTTACCGCTCAGCCGCTGGTGGGCTCTGGTTTTGTTGGATACTCACAACCAATAATGTTTACTACATTTATTCCCACATCTCAAGAGTGACTGATATTTGGATATTAGTTGAGAATTTTAGTTTTTGCAGCCAGCAATAGCTTTTGTCACCCTAGGACTTCTACTAATTTTCAGAACAATCCTTTACTGAAATAAAAGTTGTTTATGTAAAGCAATAAAAATAAGACAGAATTCTCAGCAATAATATATGTCCAAAGCACAATATATTTTATCTAATCAGTTTTATGAGCATTGATTTAAACTTCTGGGAAATGATTCTGATATTAGTTAGAATTGAAAATAATGAACATTAAAAAATCTTTGAACCAGTAAAATAATTCTTTTTTTTTAATGAAGCAAATAATTTCCTGAGATATGTCTAGCACTACATAACATAAAGAATTCATTAATTACTAACTGAAGTAGGAACTTCATATATATATAAAGTACTCAAACAACAATATGTACAATATTGTCTGAAGCATAAAAAAAATTACATTTTAAAAATTTCTAATTGTTTTTATTATATTTATGTCAGTACTAGTTGGTTTTGATCTTTATGCATAGTTAGAACTGTTCATAATTCAATGTTCTATACAATCTGAAATTACAGTAATCATAACGGACTGAGATGTTTAGTCTTAATACACACTACCATTTGTTAATAACTTTAACCATAATAATACTTGCATATTTATTTTGATATGGCTTTTTAAAAATTAATTCTTTTCCTATTTTAAAACTTGACTTTCAATAAATTATATTATTGAAAATTATTATTACCTTATCATTACCTTATTTGTTTTATATTATTAGCTGCTAATTTTAATAATTTAAAAGATGGTATAATAAAATATTCGTAATGTAAATGCATATTACACTTTCCATTATAACTGAAAAATTACTCAAATTACATACTAGCTTTTTGAGAAATTAAAACGACAAATTTAACTAAGCAATGTGGAAGATAGCTTCTTATATCAAATTTTCAGAGAGTCAAATTATATATGCTATTTAAAAAGAATTTAATTGTATTGAGAAAAAACTGTGTTATAGACATCGGTGTGGTTTTCAGCATAGGCTAATATTAATGTAGGCTTTTGTCAATGTGCACTTTCATCGATGTGGGTATTTGTTGCGTGGGCAATTATCACAATGGGGTTCAATTTTTTGTGGGCTTTTATCTGATCACTGGGTTAAATATACCACATATTTTTTCCCTTAAAATCTTTCAATAATCTTTCTTCAAAAGCAATTATTTTTTTTCCATGGAGTATATGTGACAGACAAAGTGAAACTCCGTTTTTAAATGAGAATAACTCTTCCAAGGAAATTTGTATAGTGATTTCATTAAGAAATTTCGCTTACAAATAACTTTATACTTAAAGGAGACTGAAGAAACTGAAACATATTTTGATACTATTTCAGAATAAGACAAGGGGTAACCATTCTCATTCCTATGGCATATAACATTAAACAACTAAAGTATAAAAATTTTGGTAGTTCCTTAGAGCACTTCCCAGGTGATTCGCATTCCAAAATAAATAAATAACTTTTTGCTTCATCTGATTCTCAAGAATATTATTTTTATTGAGTTTATTCCACATTAAGCCATGTTTTATCAAACTATGAATAATAACATTAACTTCTATTTTTTAATTATTTTTGATGGCATATTTTCTTAAAATTTATCCACATAACATTAATACATGTTCTGAATGCTACAAATTTTTTTTTTATTAAAATTTGGTAATTTATTTCTATTGCATTTAAAGTTCAGTACAGGTTCTCGAACAGGGGGAATTTTATAGTCTCAAGGGATTAATGCAGTCAGCTTGAATCCATCCACCTCCTGCTGTACCAATTTGGAAGGAGGAAATGATCTTAGCAATGATGAAAGAGGTGCATGGTAAAAACAGGTTGAGAACCACTGGTTTAGTAGATACTTCATTTTGAATGCCGCAAGGTAATGGAATATTTAAGAATTCCTTTAATATGGTTACACGTTTCAAGATATTAAGACCAATAAGAATCAGCCCACTAAAAACATATTTTCTGAAAATAATTGGAAATAAGTACACAATATGAATTTAAAGAACATGAAAAAGTATATTTATGGAAACTTTCTATAATTTTTTTCCCAAATAGAAAAATCTAGATCAGTGTTTCCCAAAATTCATTCTGCAGAACACTGGTGCAATGCATTAAGAGCTCTGCGAAAAATTATGAAACTAAGGTTAAAAAACAATGAAACATTGTAGGCTCATACATATTTAATATAATTTAAAATGATTCTTAAAAAAGAAATTTAAAGAAAAAAACATAAAAATGGTTTAAATATCAAGTATAATAAAATTAGTAACGTGACATGATACCAGATGGCTTACCTTTGGCAACAAATTACATGTAGAACATTTTAATATTTTAAAAGCATCAGTTTTTTTTTATGTTGTATTTTACCTTCTTTTTCAAACTCGTAAGTAAATAAAAAATTTTTACTAATAAGTGTAATATTTTTATCATTAAATGCAGTTTTTTAATGAATATATTGGATTTTTCTGCTACAGTGGAGATATACGAGAATATTCTGGACTTCTTCACTATAAGAGAATGAATTTGACTACCTTAAATAACTTTTTAACTGAAGAAATTTTAAAAATAGACACTGTTGTTTCAGTGACATATAAGAATATTTGCATAACTTGCAATTACCCTAGGTCAATACTTTCTGAAGTGCCAGGATGACAATTCTTGGATTCAAAATCCTTTCATGAACACAGCTAAGTTGAGAGATAAGCACAGTTGATTTTGAAAAATTAATTAATATGACAGCTGACTTAATGAATTTTACATAAGTTTGGCAGAAGCATATACAAATTTATTAAAACAAGCTACTCATATTTTACTTCCGTTTGAAGCAACTTATTTGTGCATCGCAGTTGTTTCACATTATGTCGCAATAAAATCCAAATTAGAGGTTTGAAAAACTGCTCTTTTATGGGATCAGATCAGAACTACTTGCTCACCTAACTGAACTGGCTCTTTTTTACGATTTACAACTTACTAACAGTTAACAACCTTCATGAATAAGGTCAGCACTGGGGAATCAATCCACACTGTGTAAGAATGGAATGGGTAAAAGAATTGAATAAAGAAAGATAAAGGAATTGATAAAGAAAGGGATCAATCCAGTGAGTTAGTTTGCTTGAGTCGGATCAGGAGAACCGAGTCAAGCAAACCACTTAACTCACTGGATTGATTTCTTTCAACTGTAATTTTGAGATCTTCTAGAACTCCTTTCTACAGACCTAACAACAGAATTCTGGAATAAAAAAATATTTAAAAAATTGCAAAATGATAAAAATTAAACTCACTTTTAAATAAAGGAAGAGAAACATTCTTTCCTATCTTAAAATGTGAATCAAACTTTTCTACCAAGCTTCCAACAAGAGCTCTTAAAGGAGCTACAGCTCAGTTTTGTCATATCAGCACTCACTCACTCACTCAGTAAGATCAATCAATTCCTAAATGGATCACACATTTCTGATTCAAATGTAGAAATTTACTTGATGCATCTGATATTAGAATTCAGGTTTCTAACAGAGTGCCCAACATTAAAAGAATTTGCAATTCGATGACTTGAACACATCAAACTCATTGAAAACTAAAATGTTTTAATTTTTTACTTTTATTTGTTTGATTTAGTTAGTTTTGTGTCTTTTTTTAATTAAAAATTTATAAACATTTTTCTTTTATAGGTATGATATAAGAATACATGCTTATTCTGTTTATCTAATATATCATGTTATTTCTTATAACTAAAATTCCGAATTTACTCTAATGTTCCTTAAAAATTTTAAACCCTAAGAGCTTTCTGCAGTGAGAACACTTTGGGAAATCCTGATCTAGATGATGTCTCTGAGGCATCACAAAAATTTTGTGTTTGTGGATTTATTCTTTTGGCTAAAACTTTGTATAGAATCTGACAAATGCCATCATTGGCAGTGCTAATTTTCTTTTGACTTGGTATCAAGTTACCTTGTGAACCTTAAAAACAAAACCTACATTACATATATATATATATCAGAAGTTGATTAACTGAAATCAGTACTGATAACATTCCATAATGATGTTCATCCTTAAAGTTGGAGACATATATCAAGTTAGCAAGCAATGTTCCAGTACTATATTCCATTTCATGCAATATGTCTTCATTTGACACAGTGATATTAAAAGATCATTTTTAACACTCTAAGTGAAATAACCACTTGTAACTTATTTGTAACCTATGTTTTTGACACATCTTCAAAATATTAAAATGTATTACTCCACACATACATAGAGTAATATGTTTCTACACCTTAGATAGCATTACACACATAATTTGTACAACATTATGAAAAACAATAAAATGAAAAACTTTGCAAAACACAATAAGAGTATTAAAGACATCATATATGAGTTTGTAAATTTTGTCAGAAATTATCAGCTGTATGGCATCATTATTCTTTGTAACATAAAATAATTCTGCTTCATATGTTGAGAAAAAATATAATAATCCATATTTTTAAATACTTTAAACTATGCATCTTTCTGACTGACACACTTCAATAAAATAATACATTTGAACAAGATAAGAAGTAATTTAAAAACTTACTTTGAAAGTTTATTTTAGTTCTATCCAGCGGTGCAATAGTAGTCTTGGCTACAGCACCTGCAGCTGCTCCAGCAGTCAATGATGTCAGAACCTTTTTTGGAGTTGTAAGCTAACAATCATTTAAGACATCATCAGAACTTCACCAGTAATGGAAACAAAGCTATTCTTCACTAACAATCTAAATGCAGCTCTCCATTGATGATATTATAACATAATGATAGTTTTCAGTGACAAGGATTAGAATTTTTACTGCATGTTTTCAGTTGTGAAATACACAGGGCTTATTATGAAACAATGGAGTTGCAATGTTGTAACTTATAAACTAAATCATTTATTACAGATTGCTTTTAAGTTATTTTTTATCTAAACGCATGAAAGCTAACGTTTACGAACTTCATACAGTCACTGAGCCAGCTTATTAGGATACAGTAACTGTAACAGCTTCAGCAGGGTTGGATTAAGACATTTAGAGGCCCTAAGGCTTTGGTCCCTTTCCTTCATGCATTTTCATCTGTTTTTCTGCATTCTCTTTTTTAGTCTTGGTTTAGTAGCATCATATATTCCATGGTAAAACCAGACAATGAGGACTTTTAGTGGCACCCCTTTCCTTGATACTCTAAGCACATGCTTATTTTGTTTAATAGTTAAACAAGCTCTAAGCCTCTAGCATGCACAAAATGCAAGCACTCAATACAGAGTGATCCAACTACACACATTTCTTAGTTTCTTCATTAAATATAAGAATAGAAATTATGAGTGATTAAGTTTAACTGCAGATGAAGGATTTCAAATGCGTAACAATATAATTCTACGTTACGATAGAACTAATTGTTTAAAGAGTTTTTTAAATTATGAATATTCAGAGATTTATGAATGCAACTGCATTGCAACATCTGGAATCTGACCTTACTGAATATGCTACAACAAGAGTTATGATTGGGGGAGATTTCATAGTTTCAGAGAGGCCAGGTTTTTAATAAAAACCTGGCCTAGTTTTTGAATACACACACACAAAAAAAAAACTTTTATTCAATTTGAATAAAAGTGTCATAAATGCATACACATTTTTCAACTTTGGGAAAAGAGGGCAGATGATGATCTAACATCTAATAATGGTGAAAGGGAAGCATGGAGTAAAACGTTTGAGCATCAGAGTGCTAGAAGGAAATAGACACAAAAACCCTATCCCTAGTTTCAGGAGAGCATAAAGACTTACTTCCCACCACAGCATGAATTAGAACACAGTTTCCCAACCTTTTTTCATTCGCATACCCCTTAATAAGACTGTAATTATAAAATACCCCTAACCTTCCACTTCAGAATTTATCAGTGGAAATGAGGTTGACTATATGGAATGTGTAAGGAGCTGAGTATCATGATTGGTGTGGACAAGGCTAGTTAGAGCCAATTATGTTCCTTTTTCAGTCAGTAACAGAATCATCAGAAATCCTGGCAGTTATTTTCCTTCTCATTCAATGGCATATTTAAATTTTCTGAATATTTCACTTTCTTATCAGCATTTATTAGAATTTTACTTTCCATCATCAGAGATAGTCTTTTTCCATATTATATCACTTTTAACGTGTCTAAATAAGAAATTCTGAATAAGAATTTTAATGGGTCTAAATAATAAATAAATACACATTTTTTCAACTTAAAATCCCTTAAATCCAAATATGGGATTAACCGCTTTTGTGTTTTTCTGCAACAGGGAAAAATGGTATAACAGCAACGAACACTGTAATTAGAATACTTATATGTAGACCAATTCGGCATTAGTGCTTCATGCGATGTTCCATAAAGTTTTGACATGGATAACGTTATTTTATATTTTTGCTGTGCATATGTGCAAATGACAATTAAATTGCCTATTCCATGGCGGACTTTTAGGAGAAAGTCAGCAATAAAGTAATGGATCAAAATTCACACGTATGTAAACTCAAAATGAAACGTTTTGAAAATCCACATTCCAACAGCAGCTGCTATAAAAATTACACTAAATAAGGCATGTATTATTTGTTCCAATAAATCTCCTGTAACTAAAAACGTCCTCTGTAATAAAGAGTGAAAAAAATCCATTGAAAACAAGGGACGATGTTATATCTGTCTAAAAAAAGGCATATGTCAAAATTTTGCCGGAAATGACTGGTTATGTAAAATTTGCAAAAAACCCTTACAATCATTTATCATGCGACAATATATTCAATCGAATCAAATAGTAAAGAAATGAAACCACGGCAAAATCGTTGCAATGCTTTAAAAATAAGAACAAAGGTTCAAACAAAACTGAGCGAAGTGAAAAATCATCACCAACTATGTTACAAACATACTGCACCATAATTAAAACAAACTCAAAGAGCATAACAATAAGGACATTAACTTGCACCGATAGTAACAAAATATATATATAAAACTGAAGACTCTATAAAACAAAAGAAAACATTTGAGATTTATGGGTTTTGAAGGTATAAGGTATTTCTCCCATCTTCTTGGCATGCCTTTGTGGTGTAGTGGTCATCACGCTCGATGCATATTCGAGAAGTCCAAGGTTCCCTGCGAGGACACTGCTCATTTTTCACATCTCCTGCTTCCAAATAACCTAATGTCTCTACAGTGGCACCTGAACTAAACGGGTGATGGATGATGATTCTGCACCAACAGGATTTGGCAAATGGGTCCCATATCCCCAGTTGCCGTTTAGCGTATTCGAGAGGTCCGTGGTTCGAGTCCCAGCAAAGGCTTTGCTCGTTTTTCATCTCTCCTGCTTTCAAAATAACCTAATGTTTCGACAAAGGGAGAGCAGAACTAAACAAGTTCAGTTTGAATTACAATATAGAATCAATCCTACTAAAAAATTGGAGTTGTAGTGGTGGTAATTGATGCAATTATGCATGAGCAACATAAAAATCCTTTCCCAGTGGAGTAGAAATACAACTTTGAACAAGGGAATAGAGTTAGTGGACACTGGAACATCGGAAAGGGATACATATTTTGATTAAATCAGGTTATATTTGGGAAATTTTGCATGAAATAAACATTGGGGAGTGGCTTTCTACTTCAGCGGCACTTATTGAAATATGGAAAGAAACAAAAAAGTGTCGAACGCTATTAAATCCGAAAAATATAGCACTAGAGGTATTACGATTAATTTGGGACTACAATAAGGAGTCTTTGAAGATAGACTTGAATCAATTTACAAAATTAAAACATGCCATACCAAAAAAACATGTAATGGTGATTACATTTTTCAGTGTTATAATTAAATTGATAATACAGATTCTTTTGGGAAACAGCATAAAATGGGATGCAAATCTTCCAACGGAACAGGGAAATACATTTCAGAGGTGGTGGAATGAAGCAGCAGAATTTCAGAGGTTCATCATGCCCCGAACCCATTTTGATTAGTTGCAGTTGGAAGTACAGTAGAACCTCGCTTATTCGAGGTAACTGGGATCGTATCCACTTCAGATAATTGAAAACTTCGTTTATAGAAACTAAATTTGAAACCATGCTGATTATAATTTCAACAAAAATTGCTTATTTAGAATTCCGAAAGTAAGCGCACATGCACTATTGTTAACATTTAAACTTTTTTTTTGTGTGTGTGTTAGCTGATAAAATATGTTTCTATCAGTTAAATGAAGAATCCGTGCAAGATTTCAATTCGTGAGAAAAATATTTTTATCAAAACACGGGAATAAACAGACTTCATCAAAATTTATGCAAATCAGAAAATCTTGTCAAATTTCTTCCAAGCATTTTTAAGAGACACTAATTCCCTCTTCCTTTTGAGAATTCTGTAACCCATTTGTGTCATATTTTAAACGATGATGCCAGTTTTGTGTAGTGCACTGGCAGAAACTGAGCATAGTGTTCTGGTATGCCTTGGAGTTAATAGATTTTCCAATTGAAGGCGGTCGTAGTTAATCACTACATCTGCAATAGTGCAAAATATGTCAGACTTGATCCTTGCATTATTTATAACCCTTCTTGTATCCTTATAATCAATCATACCACAACAGGTACACTGTTGAAATGACAAGCATGGACGAGAAAGTCCAAAATATCAATCATTAATAAGAGAACTCCCTGTACTCTTTCGAGTGTTATGTTTTTTCAATAATTTCTTTAAATTGATTGTCGACTCAATTAACACAAACACAGTTAAAAGAGGCTCTACAGTTTCAAAATGTCGACTCACTAAAAAAAAATGACTTTGTCATGTACTTGCAAGGTGATTCACTAATATGTCTACACTAAATAAGAGATGTTGCAGATGACGGGAAGAAATTTGTCATCAAGAGAATGGTAGAAATTTAAAAAAAAAACTGGACCCAGCAGATAAATTCACTAGGCATGGGTAGCCCGCGAGTGATGCAAAGTTCAAACAGAAAATTATGCCGAGAGCGCATGATGTCATGGGAAAGTGTTGTCAATGCTCAACGTTTGTTTCCATTTGTTGCACTTTAATTTTAACTGATCTCTGTGAAAGAGTTTCTATTATTCTTTTCACAAATGCCTATTTGCACTGCAGTTACACCGTTTTTCACTCAGTCCTTCTACAGAAGGAGAACTAAAAATCGGGTATCACATATTATGTTTCAAAGTGAATCAGAACTCTGTAAATTATGAATTGTCAACTGCAGAACAGCAGATGATGTTAATACGGAAAATGCAAGAACATGTTCTCTTACTTTTACATCTGATTACTATTTACGGAATATACGAAAAAGAATTGCTTAACTTTGAATGTTTCAATTCCAGGCGAATGGACTAGCAGCATGAACTTTTTGTTGTTTTCTCTCATGTATAATGAGGATACCAGCCATTTTCCCTCATAAAGTCCTTTACGTTAGGACTATCTGCCTAAGGGAAGGCATTGCTTCTCTTAGACAGATAACCCTAGCGTGCTTTGCCATAAACAAAACTCACTTGTGATTACCATGTGTGATCCCCTGATGTTGGTCAGAGAAACTTGGATGACTTGGACAATTTTACAATGGTTTGCTGTTGCTCTGATTAAAATTTTACTCTTATAGAACTAGTTTTATTGCTAAATGCTTAATGAATAAAATGATATGAAACATTTTTCACTCAATTTTAATTTCGATAAAACCATACAATGATCTGGTATATTTTTTTAATCGATAAGCCTAGACCTGATAATTTAACTTTGCTCTTCGACAATGCTAAAATGTTCTGCAGACTGTAAGCAGGTTCCCTGACAAAAAGCAAAATTAATATTGGTACTTTGAAGAAACACATATTGGGGATAAATACTGAAAAGACCGCAATTTTCAAAGTTTAAAAAAATGTAGATTTTTTTAAATTTTGTTTCCTAAAAGATTATGCTACCCATAATAAACCTCAGGAAAACTATCTAATTATATAATAAATTGAATTTAGTGTAAAATAATAATTCTATTATTGTTTTTATTATTACCATTTTAAATAAACACACGCTGTAGAATAATAAAGAAAATACTATATAAGGTATTTCTCCCACCTTCTTAGCATGCCTTCGAGGTGTAGTGGTCAGCACGCTCAACACTTACTCGAAAGGTTCATGGTTCGAGTCCCAGTGAGGGCAGTGCTAATTTTTCATCTCTCCTGCTTTCAAAAAAATCCTAATGTCTCTACAATGGCAACCCAACTAAAAAAGGGGAGATGATGATTCTCCACCACCAAGACTTAATGATTGGGTCCCCTAATCCCCAGTCGCCCTTTAAAAGAGGAAGTACATAAGGTATTTCTCCCGCCTTCTTAGCATACCTTCATGGTGTAGTGGTCAACCTGCTCAATGCGTATTCAAGGGGTCCGCGGTTCTATACTTCACGACAAAATAACCTGAGAACACACACAAGGCTAGAACGACCTTTTCATTGCTTTTCACCCTGTTCTTCAAGATATCCATATGCCCCCAACTGCCCACGGATATTCAACTCTTCCAAGTCGCTTACACATTTGGCGACTTCTTGCCAAATCAAACCCACTTAAACAACGATCTTTTTATGCGATGAAGCTCCAGCTAAAACTGATAGTTAATTGTAGTGTAAAACGTAGGGCATGTTATTCATTTTCTTAAGTTATATGAACTTTTTCACTGCTATCTAAATGTGACGTATGCGAATTTGATGACCTTTAAAAACTAGATCGTTACTTAAAACTTGAAACGGAATACCTAACAATGCATTTCTTGCAGCTTGGGTTAATTTCTTTTTTTTTTTTTTAAAGTTAAAACATTAATTTAGGAAATTTGGCAGTTTCTCTTAATTTGTAAGAGTTTACTCAGTTTGTTGCTACCAAAGCAGTGAACCGTGGAATTCTTTTAAAATTTATTTTCTAAAAAAATTAATTTGATTTTAATTTGGGATGTTTAAAAAACTGTCTATATTTCATAACAAATATCATAAAAATTGTATCAGTATTAATTGTCTCGTAAGACACGTGCTCATGCAATCATACTCAATCGCCTTCTCGTAGTACATTTTGTCCTATCTTGTTTATTATTGTTTAAAACAAAAAAAAAATGGAAATTGAGATCTTCAGATTACAGTCTAAGGACTAAAGAATTTACGATTAAAAATTTCAAGCTATTAGGAAAATATTAATTTTATAACTGCAAAATAAGATTAAAATTCTGAAACGAATAATTGTATACCAATAAAATAAGCCTATACTAATTATTTAAAAACATAACATTAGAAATGCCTTTTGTTAGTTACAATAAAGCTCAAATGCTAATAAGAACTAAAAAAGTATAAAAAATTTAAATTGTTAAGAAGTGCGTTTAAAAATTCACCATATTTATTAATGACTGTCGCTGAATACTGGTAGTTCGGTCCGAGGTTCGAATCTCGCGAACGGGCTGGCTGCATGGGGTTTTCCTCATGTGTAATGTGTATAGGAGACAGTTTCCCTTAAGCCCTCCACGAAGGCACCCCTGCCTTAGGCAGATATCCCTAGAGGCTTTGCCATAATCACCCATATCCTACCCGCTATCTGACTAAGTGATGAGATGCATTCGTGCAGGACTTTCTAAAGGAAATGGGCTCCTATTCACTTAACCATGGGGAAAACCACGAATCTACCCCTTTCGCTTGGATTCGAGCCAAGGTCAAACTACCAGCCTTCAGCGGTCTTAACCTCGGCCACTGGGGGAGACACTTTCATGTTAGATGTTTTAATGGATGTTAGCTTGTGTTTATAATGTTGTTTACAATTGTTTATAGTTTTCCCTTTTTTTTTAATTTGTGGCCTTAATAAAAGGCCCTTGTATTTTTAATTTGTGGCTCTAAAAAGGGCCTTTTTTTAATTGAGGTATTCAATTCCGCTAAGATTATCATCTGAAGAATTTGAAGTATCCGACTCATCAATGTTAACCTTCACGCAGTCAACAGTGCTCTCTACCAGACCATCTAACTTCCACTTTTCTTTTCTTCTTCTATTACGTGCCTCATGCATTTAGCCCATTGCATAGGAGTCACCAAATCTATCCCTTTCTCAATCAATTTACGGACTTCGTCCTTTTTAAAAGTTCTGCTTTCAGATGCTACATATCTTTTTATGCTGCTCCATATGAGCTCAATTGGATTCAATTCACAATGATATTGTGGTAAACGAAGAACAGTATGTCCGTCTTCAGTAGCTAAAGCATCGATACGATGCAATTCAAACTGTTTTCGAATTTTAGATACGAGAACTAAAAGTTCTGCCTTCAACATATCAGCTTCCCAAGGTATATTTTTTTCTGTCAACCAAAGTTGAATGTCTGCTTTCCTTATACTTGAAGAGGGAATGTTTTCAGACAAAGTGCTATGGTAAGATGCATTATCCAACACAATTACACTGTTCGGTTGCAGGTTAGGCAGCAATTTTTTTCCAAACCAATTTTCATAATACTTGGCATTCATTTCCCTGTGATAATCCCCTTCCTTTTTTTTAACTTCGAATATATCGCATGCTTCAGGAATAAATCCGTTTTTGTTACCAGCATGAATAACTATGTATCGTGACCTTTTTCCTGAGGGAGCAGTTAAACCTGCTGAAAGGCCGCTCAAAAAGGCTCTCTCAGCACTTTTTACAGTCGTATCCTCCCAAATTTTGGTTTTGGTGTGCCCAAAATTTACCCAAGTTTCATCAGTGTAATAAATTGTCCTACCCTGTGCACGATATTTTTTTAATACCTCTTACATATCTGTGCCTCCAACATTGAATATCATCACGTTCAATTAAAACTAACTGGCGTTTTCGTTTTCTGTATGCAAATCCTAAATCATTCATCATTCGTCTTACTGTGCGAATGGACTGGCAAATCAGGTTCATCATTTATAACTTTAGCCACTTTTTTCACAGTAGGAATTTCATTCAGTAAAAAAAAAAACTATGAATTTTCCTTCATATTGTTGCTAAAGTTTGCTCATCATATTGTTTGATTCGGGTTTGCGTACCGACTTTCAGAGGTCGTTTTTTTCCCCAGAGTGAAAAATTTGCTATTTTCTTTCAATTCAGATTTCATGCGATTGATGCTTGTTACAGAAACTCCAGTCAAATCAGCAGCAAAAGTAACAATTTCGTTATCGGATTTATTAGCAAAATGCTCCCGTAATTTTATAACAACATTCATAATGATAATCTTAGCGGGCTCAGTGGCTTACCAGTCTTATGAGGTTGAAAATCACACACGTATGTCGAATATGAATCAGATGCCATAACAATTGCTATCTTCTCCTCCCGGTCAGTGAATGAATGAATGCTTTATTTGCTTTTCTCATCGAGCATGGGGTGAGGTTGGGGTTGCTGGCATTTTCGGTTTCGCCAATAATGCCAAGAAAAAAGGGGATGTCTTCCTGTTGGTCATCGAATGATTGACAGATTAGCAAATTTTTAAATAAAAAGCCGGACACAACGTAATCTATCGTTTCACACATATTTTTCCCTTCCACTTTTTTTGCTCAACAGTATTCATATTTCACAGCGTAAGTTTTACTATATAACTTCTCGAAAATGGTTGAACTATATTCTCCGGTGGACTCATACACTTTCTACTATATCCAGTGTTCTCAGCTTAGGTTTACCTGCAGTATAGTCCCGGTGAGGGCAGTGCTCATTTATCATCTCTCCTGCTTTCAAAAAATACCTATTATCTCTACAACTGCAATAAATGAAATTTTTAAAAATGTTGGAATACCTTATACATTTCCCTTTAAAATACTACATCAATGATAACAAACCAGGAGAAAACTATCTGATTAAATAATAAAATTAGTTTATTGTTGCATCTGATCTTTACAAGCCAGTGTATCAATAAAAAGATAGTTAAAGATTAGAATGCATCATCCAGCTGCATTCTATCATGAATAACTGGAAAATGATAACTTAAAAGAAGCTTAACAAGTTTAATTTTATTTAAAATCTAATTCATCTAATTTTCCTTACACATAAAAATTCCTTTTGAAAGCACTTCCAAACAATATTATAATTTTAGTGAGGCTACTAATTGTATAAACTGCCTTAAATATATGTAAGGAAAAACTTAGCGGTACATGGTATCAGGCAGGGGACGTCACTCGACACAACCAGTGGGAAAGTTTTTTTCATTGTTTAACATTTATTGCACTGGAGAACTTGATTAACTAGTGGAGTAAGTGCATGTTCCTAATTAATGACAGAAATTGGTGTGGGGAAGCTTCATCTTCACTTCTAAAAGTCGACATTCCATGCAGCAAAATAATACGGTATGTTGTTCTCAAAAACAGAAACAAAAGGAAGAATAACTCTACTGCTTGATCAGCACACGCTGAATTTTACCCAAGCCTTGTTAAATTTACAGAAATATAGTTAATTACCTAAAGTTTTCTGAATCACTGCATCTATCCTACAGTTTGTAAATAAGTGGAATTCGGAAAAGCTAAAAGAATATGAACTGAAAAATAACTTGCAAATACTGAACTCTGTTGGGTAGTTTTATATCGCAAAGTCAATTTGAAAAGCAGTATATTAAATTGATAACAAAACGGTCTGAACACAATCTTAGCAGCAGAAGGACATACATGCCTTGGTGACTGATGATAAGAATCGGACTCTCAAGAAAGTTCAAAATTCCATCCAAATTTCAAGAAAAGCATCCATGGATTATTCCTGAGAAGTTTGGATTCACCAAGTTACTGATTAAAATAGAACTTAGAATTCATTTCTTGCTGATGTTACAGACATACTTACTGAAAATAGAGAAAAATACTGCATCATCCGATGTAGACAAGTTAAAAAATCATCTTTAAATAATTGTTTTGCTTGCAAGAAATACATGGCCAAACAAGGTAATCAGGCAGCTGGCTCCACTACCAGCTGGCAGAATCCAATGAAACAAATCCTTTTGAAATCAAACGAATTTGTTTGGATTGACCTTTATTTGAGAGGCAACGATAAGACCTACATCTGTTTATTTACTTATGCATGCGTGTTACAGTCACACGTGCAGTTCATCTTGAAGTTGTATGTAGCCTCAGCATACAATATTTCCTTCAAGTATTTCGTTGGTCTGTATAAAAGAACAGTTGTATGCCAAACTGTTAACTCGGACATTCCTAAAACTTTTAGAGGCGTAGATGTAGAACTGAAGGATTATATACATAGGTAACTTGATCTATCTGTACACAGTTACTTTGGTACAAAAGGAACAGCATAGTATTGTCAAATGAACTGCTACCCTGACGCAAGACTAAACCTGTTTAACGTACTGCATACATTCGGGGGGGGGTCCCACCACCACAGCTCTGAATCCTACTGACATCACAACGATTTTGTGAACTCTAGGAGACAAAATGTGAGGGACTGTGAGCTATCACAATCTATGGGAGTGGCTGCATGTAAGCCAACCAAATATCAACAAAAACCTTTACAAAATTGAGGTTTTAAAAATGTTTGAGATTGGTTTGGTTTATTTGATTATGGCGAAGCACTCAATTAGGCCTCCCATTAGGCCTATCTGCCTAATGGGAGGGGTGCCTTCATGGATGATATTCAAAGGGAAACTGGCTGATATATATGTTAGACATGGCTAAAATCGTGAAAACACCCATGCAGCCAGCCCGTTCGCCAGCATTTAAACCCCGGACCGAACTACCACTGTTCAACGATTTCACCATTTGGCTGCTACAAGCTAAAATTTCCTAAAATTAGAAAGAAAAACTTTGATTTCCATTTTTAAAATATCTCAGAAATCCAGAGCAAAAGGAAGGATGAAGGCAGAAAAAACTGTGTACAACTCCCTCTTTAATTTTTAAAATTTGATTGCTCTCTATTGTGAAAAGCTGTGGCATTATTAAACTTAGAACTTAAAAAAATATTAAACTTATTCATATGCAAGCATATCAACTGATACATTTCCAAATACTAAATATATGTATTTATTTAGTGAAACCAATATTAACATCTTTAGGAGGGGGAACTCCAAAGCTGAAACTGAAACTAATAAGATTATTTGTGATCAACAAGACAATAATAACATTTACCAAATTTATCTAAAATATTAATTGAAAATGACATTATGGATTATTTACAAATAAATGATCTTACTAAGGATTTTGAGACTGCTGAAATTAGGAGTGCAAGTCCGCAACAAATGACATATTAAGCACAGTTGAAAATATAGTTTAATCTTTAGATAACTAAATTATTATTATCATTGAGAGTGCTCTATTTTTTACATTTGCATTTCTATATAAATACCTCCTTTGAACCATACGGCTATACTGTGTATGAATGAATACTTCTAATTCTTATATTTATTAGTGATGGGATATATAGAATTTAAAATCTGGTTATATAAAACCATGAATATTTGGTGATTACCTTTCCAGTTTCCTCTTTAGTTCTTTCTTCACTTTCTGAAGTTAAAGCTGCTGCTTTATTAGTTGCTGCTGAAATATTTATATCTTGTGCAGTACTGCCAGTCACATAACTTCTGAAAAATATAAGTTAATGAAATGCTTAACCTAAATATAGTTAAAATAATTATTACTATTATTATTGTCTAAATATCAGATAGCCTCATATATAGTAGACCAAATATCAAATAATATTTTATGAATTTGGTTTAGCTCACATAGTTATTCACCTTTTCTTTATCATACACTTGAAATAAGCATAAAGGAGCCTGATCTGCTAAATTCAAGGGCGGAAATGTACAAATTTGGGGAAATAAAAAGGCTAGAACAATAGATAAGCAAGAAAAAATAGTTCTGGAGATGAAATAAGAAATGGATGACTATGTACTATGAAGGAAAATTACTGCCAATGAAGATGGCAGTACTTAAATATTGTATGTTATGGCAAACTGACTATCCCAACATATGCTAAATAGGCAGTTGTTGAAAACACCAGCACCTTGAAGAGTTTGAGGAGGTTTATTTAAAAGCTGATAACTTTAATACAATGATTTTTGATGATAATGTAGCGAAAATTGCTCCTTTCAACTGAGCTCCTCATAGCTTAGCGAAGAAGACGCACGAGTCGAGAGCTGAAGTTCCTGGGTTCGAAACCTATCAAAGGCAAGATGCCTCATAATCGATTTTTATGTAAATTTCTTCTTATTAACCTGTTTTCTTTATGTTCCAGAACATTCCGAGTCTGGAATGTTCCACCATGCTCATCAGCCGTAGTACATAAGTAGTTCTTCATTCAGTTCAAATTAAGAAAGTCTTGAGTTTAGACTTGAGTACTTGCCTGTTCATTTGTACGATCCCTTTATCTATGTGACAATATTTGTGTTTCTGAGCTGAAAGATGAATGGTAGATAGCGACTGCAGTTGTGCTGTCAGATGGAAGTGAAGCAATGCAGTTAATCAAATATATCACTTGTTTCTTTGATGTTGATCATTCAGCAATTTCTCAAATGTGGAAACAATTTCAAACAATTTGAACAGCTATCTTGCAGACTTGTTCGATTGACCAAGGATTACCATCCTGGAAGCAATTCCAAACAAGTCAAACTGCTATGCAAAGCAATTTTTTGTGGAAAACCTTTAATAAGAAGTGTGAGAAGACTGTTTTTTCAATCAGGTGCTCAAACATGCTAATAAGATGACACTTACAGACAAACAACAAGGTGAATTGACACAACTGTTTTATCTGAACGGAGAAAATGCTTCCGTAGCAGTTCTAGTTTATCACTGAAATCAGAAGCTACGACTAGGCCCATGTTCCATGACAACTGTACATGATTTGGTCACAAATTTGAAGAAACTGGAAGCACAAGTGATAGACCATGACTTGGAAAATCATGCGTTCCTGTTGAAGTTGGTGCAGAAGTGCATAATATGATTACTGCAGGTCTATTCCATTATGGTGTGCGTGTTGTGTCTCAATGAATATTCTTCAAAGACATGACTCCACTTCGCTAAAACACAACTTTATTAACACACCTATTCATAACATAACTATACGTTAACAAAACTAATTAAAACAGTACTTTCTACACAAACATTTGAACATCCTTGCATTTACGCTAAAGGCAATGAGAGAGAGAGTTCACTGGTCACACTGGCATTTATTATGCAACCAACATGACGTCGTCTGGCAGTGCATGCAGTCGAACATAACATTGCCACACCATAATGCAAGAACTACTGCCCACAGTTTGGTTGCACCAAAAACAACAGTCCTCAAACTTCTGCATTCTGTTCCAAGGATGTTTCCTTACTGATTAAAGCACATCCAGATGTTGCAACCTGGAGACGAGCAATGTAGGAGTACAAACGTAAATATTTAAATATTAATAATTTTATCTAACAGTAATATTTAAAGACAATAAATTAAAATTTACACTTAGTTAGAAAATCATTTTTAAAATTTAACTAAATGAAAATATAATTTTAATTTCAAATGGCTGATATGGTGACAATTTTCCTTTTAAAAAAAAAATTGTTTATAAGAATGTAAGTTGATGGATAGATTTAAACTATGTTAAAGTTCCCAAAAAGGGTAAATAATTGTAAATATTTATTGTAATAAAATTGTAACAACATTTTTTTATTTTTTGTGTCTCATCATTATTTGGTGACCACAAAATTGAACTCAAAAGATGCCGAAAACAGATGAAATTTAAGGTTTAGCAAATGCATCGGCTGAACTAAAGAAAGTAAGTTTTAAAATTCCTCCTTTCTGGATTGATAAGCCCCAAATCTGTTTTTCCCCCAAATTGAAACACAATTTTAAAAATTTAACTTTTCCTTCACCTGCCTGCAAAACCATCAAATCGTAAGGACAAATAACACAAAATAATAACATGATAATTAATTAAATTATAAAATGGGTAGAAAAGGCTTTGCAATAGGCAAACAGTTTCTACTTGAAATAAACAATAATTGACAATGCCCCCTTCTACCCTTTTTATAATTAAATTTATTTTTCTCATGGTCTTATTAATTATTATGTGTTATTATATCATATTATTTGTTCTTACAATTTTACAATATTGCAAGCAGATAAAGGAAAAGTACCGTTAAAGAATTGATGCAGCAAAATGTCATTCATGACATTGAATGGATGAAAGATGGCACTCCTACACATGCTGATACATGTCTTTAGCAAGTGATGCAACAGCACATTGGAAATAGAGTCATCTCCCGTAACTTTGTAGTTTCATGGCCTCCACAATCCCTCAAACTCACTCCAATGGATTTCTAGTTCTGGAGGGTTATCTGAAATCAAAGGTGTCTACATTAAACATATAAGATTTGTCAAAATTGAAAGATACCACAAAATGTGATTCCTTCTGCAATGTTACATTTGTCACTGTTGTCAAAAATCTTCCACATGTGATGCGTTATTGTCTGCAAAGGTGGGCAAGACGAAAACTTGTAATTCCTTAAGTTCCATTATGTAAGTTTTTTCCTCTCTCCTTCCTCATGCTATCACTAAAATACTCTTCTTTGCAGATATTTTACACTGGCAATTTCCATCATATGTGCAGCATTTCAATGCTACTTACGGTTTTTCAAAGTGCTGATCAGTTTGCACAGGAAAAAAGTGGGAGCTGTCTTTAAAAAATTTCAAAATTTTTTCACTGTAACCACAAATGCTCTATTGTTTTAAATCATCACAATCTTGGATGCACGTTTTGAAATAACAATATCTGAAATTTCATTTCAACTGAATGAACGCATAGGCCACTAAGGGAAGTCTTTTCAGCGGTTCTCAAGCTTTTGACTAACAAATATCATCTAAACAAAAATTAAAACATTTCAGTAACACCACTACATTTTACAATGATTATTTTTTAATTTCTCAATAGAAATATTAAAATATACATTTTTGCCATTTGCACAGTCTCCTGGATATTCGTATTAAATATACACACATAAAAAAATATTAGATTAAAAATTGGTTACCATTCTATTTACCAAAATATAAGTTATAACAATTTAATTCCAAAATTTAACCCGAAATTTGGCCTTGTTTAATAGAGAGAATTAATAATAATGTCTGGTCTTATTTCACTTAGTTTTAACCGTAAATTAGGATCCAATTTTAACTTTGTTCAGTATTTATTTTTCAAACATAGCATGGAAGAAAATCGTTGATCACACAAATAAGTTGTGCAAAAAGGCAATCTAAGTTAAACAGCTTTACTAGAAATGCCTTTGAATTCTTTTTCTCGATTCAGCCAAAAGTTTAAAAGTGTGTCATTTATGAAATCTTCAGTTAGATTTCGATTAGATTTCTATTTGCAGGACATATATAACGGGAAAACCTCTACTCCTTTAAATGCTCAATGTCATGTAATTTTTGCGACTACGAAAAGTTTACACTTGTGCGCTCCTGCAGCATTTGCGCATGCCAAAATTGTTAGTCTAGCTTTGGAATCTTTGACGCCAGTTGGAGCATTTTCTGTAGAGGTTGCCAAGGTATTTCGTGGTACATACTGCCAGAAAAGACCAGTTTCATCAGTGTTATAAATTTGTCCTGGGGATAACATGTCATTATTAATGAGCTCAATGAATTCATCTGGAAATAGTGCAGCAGCTTCAGTGTCAGCTGAAGCTTTTTCACTTAAAATTTTTAATTGCATTATACCACGGTGATTTTAAAACTTCGTTAACCAATCTGTCAAATACATGCCCTCAGTTTTAAAGTTCATTTCTTCACGAAATATTTTGGCACGAGCCATTAGCATTAGATCCGTCAATAGCACACCCTCCCTGCATCTCTGTCTGACCATTCAATCATCACTTTGTCATTATCGTCACTTTTAGCTTAGAGAATAATTTTTCTGTTATACATTGCGAGTGGGGTGTTGGAATCCACAAAAAACTCATAAAATTCCTTTTTCCGTTATGTCATACACAGCTGACTTTCCAATGCCATACTCCTCATATAATTTTGAGATGGATATACCTATATCCCTTTTTTGCAACAATTCTACATTTTGCTTAATGGACATCGAAGCATGCTTTCACATTGTAGATCCTGTTTTGCAACTTCAGAATTAGAAACCCTTATCAACATAATCGAAAGTTCAAACTTTACCTTCATAAAATTGCTATAATTATAATAGCCTGCAAAAAATAATAAGCTGGATCAAATCAGGAAGTTAACGAACAGCGCAATATGCTACATTAACCCTCTCACTGCGTAAATTTTTTATTAAAATAGGTTAAAAAATTGCATAATTTTTAATTACATATTTCAAATCTACATATATTTTAAGAGCTAAAATATACAAAAAATTTTTCTAAAAGTTTTTTTTTTTTTTTTTTCAGTATAGAATTAGATCATAAAAAATAGTAGTCAAAAAATTTTAACTGATAACATTTTGAAAATTAATGTTGGTTAAATTATAATTTGTATTATAAAATATAATGATAAAACGTATATACTAATGAAAACATGCAAAATATTTACAAAACATTTATTAGAAACGAAGTGTAATATGTAAATTTCGAGACAAGGCTCGAGGCATCTTACCTCGCCATCTCTGCACCAAATACACGTTTCTTTGAGAATTTTTTTTGCCAGTTTCAGTTCTTTTTTTAGGAAAAAAGAACAGCACAATTTCTACGAGTTTCTTTTTTTGACGGGAATGGGGACATAAACTAACAGCAAAATATCAAGCAGTTAGTCTCATGTGATTGAGAGCTGAACTACAGACATTTTTAGCTTTGAAAATAGAGCGCACAATGATGCAAAAAGTGTTTGTATATTTCGCAGAAATATGGACAACTAACCCAGATCTGAATAAATAATTAAATATCACAGAAAAGCCTAAATAAAACCACGAATGGGAAAAGAGTGGGTTGCACAGTTAAATAAACGAGAAAAAAAGTATCCCCGCGGAAGTCACGGTTTGCGCAAATTTTCCTACTTCTATGTTGCCCATGGAAATTGCGGGATACACAGCAAGAAGGTTAAATGTAAGTCTTTGAAATCAATAAAGTATAATTTTAGCCTAGCTTAGCAGCATCCACTATACATTATTGGCTATGCAGCATGAGATTGACGATGAAAGACAAAATATTCTGTTAAATGTTGTCTTGCTTCTATCACACACTGAGACAATTAAATCTGAATTTTATTAATTTTGTTATACATTACACTTACATCTAATTCGCCCACATGCTTAAGGCTTATCAGAGTCCTGAATAAATAAACTCCCACATATACTTGAGCTTACTGAGGGCAGGGGCTAGACATTTCGCAGCCAATGAAGTCTCTGCGGGTCATAAATTCTGTTACGAAGTGCTTCCCTAAGTTATAAATTTTTACCACTCCCTAAATTTTGGATCCCAGTGCTTTTCCTAAATTCTAAAAATTTTATCATTCCTTAATTAGGTTACTCAGCGCTTCTCTAAATTCTGCCGCCAGGTGCGGCAATGCGAGCTCTGGCGCCGATTCTGGATTTATGTGAATAAAATATCAGTTATTCTTAATTCAAATAGCACTAAATCTAATCTTTCGGCCTACAAGCATCATTAACAAAAGCATTATCTTTAGCAATTTATCTTTACCATATGAAAAGATTTTTTTTAAAATTGTTCCTTGTCAACATTTAGCATTTACCAATCTGTAATTGTCGCCAAGCATAATGTCAACATAGGTTTCCATACTCTTTGTCATTCAATTAATAACATAAAAAAACTGTTTAGGCATCACTGCATGACTCATAATTCAAGTTGCCATGTGTTGGTAAACATAGTGATGAAAGCAAAACATAATAAATAATGATTCGCTAGGCTGGCATCAGGGGTATAAAATATTAGCTGTTGTAAAAGTCAATGATGTTTTGGTTCGAGATGTATGCCATGATGATACGCAGCTACGGAGCCAAATTATTGATAACACAAATTTATGCTTAAATGACTGTTTCTTCAATAACGAGGTAATTTATTTAGTGCTGAAGTTAAGAATCGGGATTCTCCACATGTTTTCTTACCGGGAAAAAAATCAAATGCACATGTATAAAGCATAAAAATAATTCCTAAAGAAAAATTTTTGTTGGTGGCTTTAAGGTCTGGATTTTAGATCATTCCAGATATTGGACGTCCAGATCTCAGACTTTGTACTGTATAATGTAACATAAAAAGCTGAGAGAAAGGATGCTCAGCTGGAAAAATAAGAAAACAGGGGCAAGTCTATTTAACATTGAGTAAATGGCTACCTTGCTAAATCGACAAGATATCAAGCTGGCAATGGTTTTGGCGACTAATTTTTGCTGCCAAATTCAGCAAGAAATCGCCAAAAGACACCAAACTTGGTGACTTTTGGTCCAGCCCCTGTATAACTGTAATGGATATTGTAATTGAATAACTGTAATTGATTTCATACAGGATGAATCTGAAAATGTGGGTAAACATTTATGGGGTGATAGAACACTACACAAGCAATATTTGTCACAGAATGTTTGGGCAGGGTGCAAATGGTGAGCCTCTAGGTGGCGTTGTAAATGATAAAAAGGATGGGCCCTCACACTCAATGGCTTGGATGTACAGAACACTTTAGATGCAAAGTTCCCAGGGCGATGGACTAGTCAAGATAGTTCCACAGCTTGGCCATCAAAGCTGAGAGATATATTCATCAAGATCACTGACCTCTCATGTTTGATGTTTTCCTGTGGGGCCATATGAAAAGCATAATCTAAGAGTGCCCTGTTGAAACCAATATGGATCTAATCCCCAGGATGACTGTTGTTGCACTCAGGAAATGTCTGGTGTCTTTGCAAATGTGCATCAGTCCTGCAAGTGTGAAGCCTGCATTGCAGCTGGCAGGTCTTTTGAGCAATTTCTTTGAGTACGTACATCAATTACATTCCTGTTAATAAAATGTTTTCTGAAGTATCTTTCCTCATTCTTTAACGAACTTCTTAAATGTGACAGTTGAAAACTACCTTTCAACTTCTCACTGCCAGCATTCCAACTATATATTCTATGACAAATATTGCTCGTATAGCTGCATTCTATCACTCTGTAAAGTTTTGCGCATTTTTTTTAGATTCACCCTGTATGTAACTAACCATAGCCTGCCCTAATATGCATTCCAGTAATTTAAAAAAACAGAAAGTACTAGAAATCGGTAAAAATATATTTCAGGGTATCCAGTGGCAACTGGCCAACAAGGCACAATTTCAAGATGGCCGTTACACAAAACAAAAATAACAAGTCAAAGAATTGCACAAACTTGATGTTGCGTACTCCCTTGACTTTGACCACATACACATCAATCTATTTTCACTTTAAAAAAATCAGGAGAATGATGACGTCATATACTGTTAAAACAAAGTTACTCATCACCAAAACTGAACAAAATTTGTAGCCAATCAAAGCTCAATAAACTGAATTTTAAATCACACAATAAAGTAACATTGAAATGAAAATACATCTTATTACATATACTCACTACATAAAGGAAATATCAACTTATCATATTTAGAAATCTCTGCATCTTCAGTCTGTGGCACATAAAATTCCTTAATAGCATCCAAAAACTTTCTAAAATTATCTGAACTAGAATATGCATACTGCCATCATCACATAAATTCACAAAAATAAGAGTAAAAAATATCCTCCGTAGTGTCAAGACTCTCAGTGGCATTTCTTGAATGACCTTTCTTCCGACAAACCCATTCGAAGCCATCTGAACAATCTTTACATTTGACCATATGCATTTCCTTCATACAAACAAGACACTTGTAATGACTACTAAGTAAAATACAGACCAGTCAATTTACGCTTTTCTCCTCTTTCGCTCCAAATCGTAGAGAAAACTGCACATTCATCTCATAACATACAGCCATTTTACGATGTACAGCAAAAAATAAGCAAAATACTTCCTAACTGACATCCAATGCAGAAATAAGCCCTTATAAATATTTTCCCATCAGTAAAATTCATGCAATCACGCAACCAATCACGTCATAATAGGATATCCACAACATTCAACTACTCAGGTTATCATAAATGAAAAAACAATTTGTCAATAATCCAAGGGGCACCCTAAAATATAGGCTAACCCTAGAAATCTCTCAGCGGCTGGGAAGAGACTATATCAGACCAATGAGAGCATCAGTTCCAGAGTTATTAGTTGTTTAGTTCAGCATACAATTGGAATACTGGGATATATCCAGGTTAGCTTAGCTCAGCTCTTTAGATGCAATTCGCATTGCAGTGTGTTTAACGTTCTTAGTAGTTCGAAGTGTAACTACTGATTGTACTCTGTGATACTGTGAACACCTGTACGAGTATTTCTGTAGAAAGTTCCAGAACACTGAAGTGTTCCTTTTGATAAATTAAATTTTATCAACTTATCGGATCTGTGTGCATTCATTCTATTTCGAATCCATATGCATACAACAATACTAAGAAAGCATGTTCCATAAATAAAAAGAAATTAAATCCCTAGTCTGGAAAAAATATCTAAAATTATTTACCTCTTTATAACACCTGCAGCCATATCTTTACAGCAGGACAGGAAGATCTAAAAAATTTAAATCAAGTTATATATATTTCATAAAAAAGTGATCAGTTTATTCAATTAACAATGGCTAATGTCTTAAGTACCAATTACAGTATTAGCTAATAAAATTTTTACAGTACATACTTTTGTAAAAATGAAAGATAAACAATTTCTATTCAGTTAAAAAATTTACTGAAAACTGCCAATTTCTAGATTACATGTCTATGAAAATCTACAGCAGAATGCTTGTTTCCATGTTAAAAAACATAAAAACTGATACTTTCTTGAATCATGAGAAAATGCAACAAAACGGTCAGCAGGCTTACTGATCAACCAAAAACAAACTTAATCATTACCTGCATTTCTTTAAAATATTATTACATTGTTTAATCTCCACTACCTAATAATATGAAAGAAAAGAACTTTCAGTGCATTATAAACTTTTAATGAGTTTTCTCATTTGGAAAATAATTACAAGAAATATGAAATGTTTTCACTTCTGTACTTATGTAAAAACTCATCAACCATTTTTGCCTATTAAAGAAAAGACACCAAACTACGCAATTTTCCACCAAAAATGGAAAAGTCTTCTTCAAACACACTGGGTTTGGTGTAACCTTGATTACACGTGTTAGTTATTATTCTTGAGTAAAGACTCCTTTCCCCCCCTCTATCACATATTTTTTGGGGGGAGGGGGAAAGAGATTAAAATTTGAGACCTGCCTATGACAAAAGTACAAAAGAGTACACCTAGTACAAAAGAGCATGCTGTTGAATATTTCCAAAGTTATGGAATCTTACGGGCCTAAAAATGTGTTAATGGCCACAATTTGGCGATATTTCAGTAAAAATAATGGATATTTTTAATAAAAAATTAAATATAAATAAATAATATAATAAATTGAAAGAAAAATAAGAATAGAACACTTTTTCTTGTATTTAGTAAATAGGTTTTTTGGTTTGGTGTGACTCTTGTGGTCGACGAGATTTTCCACAGGTACCTTCACTTCTTACATTTTAAAATAGTTTAAATTCGTAAATTTTTGAAATACTTAAGCATCCTACAATTATTTTACATCAAAGCATAATACTTAAAGATGGAACAAGAAAGACCCTTTCTTCAGATTTTTTTTAAGAACAAAAGAAAAGGGCAGAAATTATAATAACTAATAAATTAATCAACATAATAAACTAATGGGAAAGTAATAAAATATACTTATGGAATGTAATTTTGAAATTCATCTCAGATACTAAAATTCTGTCAAAAAACTGATACCAGTTATAACAGCATACTCTACTCTAATTTAGCATTCATATTCTAATTTCAAATACTGAAGCTCAGCATAAGTTTACTTAAGAGATGAATTCATTTAATGCACAGTTGACTAGTTTAATCAAATTTATTTGCACTTCATTCTTCTGTCACTTATGAACTGGGATCAGAAAAAAAGATGCACGACATCTTCCTAGACAGATAAACTGCACTAAACCTTACTATACCGAACCTGCTATAGCAAAGAGTTAAATTATAGCCTAAAATTTCAATGATTAAAAAAAAAAGTAATGAAGAAAAGCAAGTTACATTAACTAAAAATGCTTAAGTTAACTAACTTTATTTAAGTTAACTGACAATGCAACAAATATTTAGCAAACAAGATGCTGAAAGATTAAGCATGATTGATCTTAAATGCTCAGTGGCAAGACCAGATTAAAAAAAAGTATACTCATAGCCATCTGGAGTACTACACTTTATCAGCTGTCAAATGTATCAAAAATTAATAAGCTCATTACCTAGTGTTTACCACTGATTTGAAGCATTAGTATGAAAGAACATTAAACACTTCATCTGCGCAGCGTGTGAAAAAGTCTACAGCTAGGGCAGCTCAATGGACACTTCTACTGTTCAGTCATTCTGGCTTCTTCAGTTACCTACAGGCCATCTCAACCAGGCTCCTCCAACGGATGTGATTAGTTGCTATGGTCCACCAACAACTGATTTTTGAAGTCTTGAAATCTCCCTCCACATAGCCTATTCATCTTGCGTGAGGTCTCCCTTTTTCCTTGGTATTCTCTGCACTTGCAAAGGTCTAAACAGAATTCTCCATCTATTATTGTCTCTAATTCAGCCATATATTTTTCGGAGTATTTTTCTTTCAAAGATTAGAAAACTTTCTTATCTGTTTTTGTTAACAACATTCACTATCATGCAATATGAAAGGTCTAATAAGAGTTGTATAAAGATTTATTTTTGTCTTGAAGTTTAATAATTTAGACACCAATAAATTCTTTAAACCATTACAACATCTATTAGCTCTAAATAATCTACTGTCAATTTCAAGTTTAATACTGTTATCATTAGAGATGAGAGTGCCGAGATATGTAAACTCAACAACGTCCTTGAAAATATAAGAATGTGTTTGGAGTGGGAAGGGATTATTTGCTTTACTTTTTACTGCCACAAATTTTGTTTTAGTCTTTCTAACAAGCAGGAATATTTTTTGCTACCTTGAGATTCATTTTCCGCAATTTTATTCGACTAGCATAAGTATAGCACTACCCTTATAGCAACAACACAGAATGTGAAATTAAAGATCCTTCAATTTGGCAGTCATAATAAGGCACTTGAGGGCTTTAGAACAGGTGTACCTTCATATCGAGATTTTTAAAGAAAATGGCAGGTATGTATATTACATAAGTAAATTCCCATACTCATATCACAACATTTAACTAAAAGTAAATTTCCAGTATTTTAAAGCTTTACCCATTCAACTTCTCTGGAGACACATAAAAATTTAATTAATAAATAAGAAGTAGGTGACTAAATAATAAGATATTTGAAAATCCAAGTGAAATTTCTCAGCAAAAGACTTAAAAAAGCTATAAAACTGGTTTTGAACTCCCAGTTCTGTAAAAGCAATGCCATTGATGATCAGCTAAAATTTTTAGAAGAAATTAAGGCATTCTATAGCTTTTCTATGAATACGTTATCAGGAATAAAATATACAGATATTTATTCTATTGCTTTGAAAGTAATAAAACTCTGTTTTCCACCCTTGAACACAAGCAAACTAAACAATAATTCATAAATTTCATAAAATAAAACATACAAGTAATTTTATTGACTGTAGAAAATCCCAGAACGAACATGATGTTCTTAGTACAGTTTTGTCCAAATTTAAGTTTCTTCATTCCATTTAAACAATCAAAGATTGTTATGCTCAGTTATATCACATAAAATGCTTTTAGCTCCACAAGAAATTATTCCTTATGACAGTTTTAATTTAAAAAAAAAAGAAATTCAATAAACACTTTATTAATGAACTGATAAATGCTTGAAAATTTACTTTAAAATACCATCTCTAACAATGGATACAACCTGTGTGGTCACACTGCCAAAGAGCATACCTTTCATGTCTGTGTTTAGAGTAAAAATTTTTTAACACATAAATTACTCAACTGCTTTCAAATGAAAAGAAACTACAGAAAAATTAACTCTGTTTCACAATTACTTTTAAACTCGTGCAAATTTACTTTGGAGAAGTGCTTTACTACATTTTAACCAAACTCTACATATATAAAAATCCTCTGCTCTGAGCTGAGACTATAAGAGCATTGAAATGAATTGACAAATTCAGATAAAACAAATGAGAAAATTTTTATCATCAATACAAAAATAAAGCTCCAAACATGAATAATTTAGAAAAGAGAGGGAGAACTAAGCAATAAAATTTTATATAACTAAATTTCCAGAAATTTGTAACAAAAATACATTTTTCTTAAGAACTAGTTTTCTTAAAAATATTAAAAAGGTAAAAGTTTACAATTTTGTGCCCCTTGTTTTTTGGCAATTCTTTTTTGACGCCAAGATCGGCGCAAGGAAGGCACAATTTCAAGATGGCCGCTACACAAAACCAAAATAACAAGTCGAAGAAATTCACAAACTCCGTCTCCATGTACACATCGACCTATTTTCACTTAAAAAAAAATCAGAGAATTGCACAAACTAGTCATTGCACATTGCCTTGACTTTGTCCATGTGCACATTGATTTATTTTCACTTAAAAAATCAAGAAGCTAAAACCAAGTTAAAACTCTCATGGTAAGCAGAAATGGGATTTCATCGCCAAAACTGAAAAGAAATTTTCGCCAATCGAAAAAGCACCCAATTCTACACTAGAGCCTTTAAAAATTCACCTTATATAAAAAATAACACCAAGTTTTATATCATGGCAGCAGTTTGCTATTAGTTAATCAGACTGAGAACAATAAAAAGTTTTTTTTTTTTAAAGATAAAGTAAGCATTAGTAAAGTCATAGCAAAAAGTAAATAAATAAAAATTAACAAAATAAGAAAATAAAATGTAAGCAATTATAAACACATTATATCATAATCATTTAATAATAAATTAAATATGAAATTTTAGAAAAATCTCAAAATTTCAAATAAGATACCTAGAAGACACAAACTACTTCAGTATTAAATGAATAGATGTACTGAAAATAAATTCTGAAAAAAAAAAAGGAAAAAAAAGAAAAGAATAAAATATCTATACACCTTAATATTTCATTTTATACCATCCTCTATGCCATTGATATATCAACATGCAGATATTTATTTGATATAATTAAATCAAAAACCTTAACTTTTAGATTAGAAAAGAAAAAAACATCTGAAAATAACATATTTATAAGCCTAATACAGTGGTCTCAAACAGGCAGACCACATATGACCAAATCTTTACAAAAAGCAGTTTTCATGACCCTTGAAGACATTTCTGGTCAATTAATTAGCATTACTATAACAAGAATTTGAAAAAAATTAAGCTTGTGCTAACAAATACAGAAGTCTATAATTAATTATACACAGATATATGTATTTTTTCCTACATGCAAAGAAGAAAAATTTAGAAAATAAAAGAACAAAAATAGGTTTTTGTTATTTATTTCTCATATTTTGTCCCATCTGTAAAATTTTCATCATTTGTTTCTTTTTAATTTAAGAAAATTATTTGATAAAGTATTATTCAACATATTTGAATTATTTAAAATAAATGTCAGTCTGAAAACTTAATATTTAGCTGTCATTACATTATAATTACATATAGAAATTTCTTGCAGACCAAACTTAAGATTTTGAACAGGAAATAAATAAAAATTGGAATTTTCTCCTTTGTGTCATTATTATTACTGTTCATGTATGCTCTGATAAGTATTTAATAAATGAAAATTTTTAATTTCGTTAAAAATTCTGTTTTGTTAAAAAAAATTCTATCCCGTTAGCTGATGATCATGCATTCGGCCCCGTATGCAATTCATGTTTGAGAAAACCGTTTTTAAATTAGAAAAGTCTTGAAAATTCAGTAACAAGTAAATAAAAAACAAATTCAAGGAGACGGCTGTACGCTAGGTCATGATTTAATAGAAAGTTATTGAATATTCTAGACAATAAATACCTAGCGTTCAAAACTGAACAATACACAGCACTTCAAGAATGCAAGAGATTATTTAAATATTCATAACAAATAATACTACATTTACATAAATAATGCATTTAAAACAAACTTGATATTCATTTTCTCTAAACAGATTTCAAGGAAACATACTAAAGATTTATAAAATTAATTATGAAACTCACCATCAGTTTCCGCCTATAAAACATAATATATTTAATTCAGTTACTAGTTACATGAAATAAAAAAATTTATGCTGCACTTCACAAAATTTACCTGTCTGTAATTTAAATAACCATGCTTGCCAAAACGCACTCACGCATAAATGTATAAACCTTGTAATAAAATAAATTCTTACTCTAATGACACTGCGAAACGAAATAATAAGATCTAACTAATAGGAGCCATCAAAAGGAAAACAAAAAGTTCACCCGAGAGTTTTCCGTAAACACACCTCACGGGCGGCGAGTGCGACGACTGCTACAACTGACGTCCGATTGCTCAACGCTGCTGTTGAAATCTAGCAGTGTGGAATGAAAAACATTGGATTATCACCGCGAAATGAGGCATATTCAAAGCCCGAGAAGTGGCGCTGCATATAGCGGTGCGCGAAAAAAAAAAAAAAAAAAAAATAAGTGGCGCTGCATATAGCGGTGAGAAAAAAAAAAAAAAAAAAAGAAAGAAAGAAACGAAAGGGGAAAAAGAGCACCAGAACATAAAAGTCCATTTAACTAGCAAAACTTTTGAGTACACAAAGTTGACAACTTCGCTAAAGAGCCAAAATGTTACATTTTTTTTTTACACTAAAACTGAATATATACACGTTTAAATAAACAGCGTAAGTGATAGCATTATTCAAGATTTTAAGAGTTAAATATTATTTCACAATATGAAATAAATGCCGTTAAAAAGCTGTCAAACCAGCCTTCAAATTCGCATGCCTTTCTTAGGCTCAATGTTCCCCTAATGTAAACGGACTTTTCCAAATGTAAACGAGTGTCCTCCTTAGGAATCTCAACTTAAAGTTAACTTACACACGTTTCTTGGAAGCGAACTTTCCCTAATATAAACGGGCCTTTATTTTTCGTTTCCTTTTTTCTAGTGCCCTTCTTTCCGTTCGTTTTTCTTCCGAGTGACTTTTTTCTCAACAACCGCATATGGTTAACTGATATTCAATCTGCTACATTCGTGAGTTAAGTAAGTTCATATTCGATTAGTTGTTTCTTTTGAATTTTAAAATTAAATGCAAGACATTTCAAAATAAGGAAAAGACAAACTTAGATTTAAGAAAGCATTGGGAGGTTTCGGATCTATTTTAGGTATTCAAATTTGGCAGCACTATTTGGCGGTTCCTTTGGATTATGAATGAATTGATATGCAGTGCTTAACCACCAGGATGCCTGGGAACCATAGCCCTATCCCTCATCGAATAACATGATAAAAGTTTCGAATTATGAGAAATATAACTGAATGTGCTAAATGCTATTAAATGCGTAAGAGTTTAAATTCATAATTGCTAATAGTTAAATACATAATTTTTACCTTAAGTCCCTAATTACTACTCCATACATAATTAACTTTTTTTTAACAAATATTTCACAGAAGAATACATGCACACACAAGAGAAACAAAATACGAAGTGCGACGCCTTAGTGCCACTAGTAAAAACAAAATGCAATCAAAAGGAAAAAAGAACTATATATACAATAAAGAATCTGAGCAACAATTTGCATAACACATTTACAAAATTACATATTACTAACATTTAGGATCGCCCTTGGGCGTTTACTGAAATTGAGGTCTCTAGTATCATAACAATAGTTAACAATCACAGGATTGTCCAGAAGTTCCTGTTTATCATAAAATGCCCTAGATAGGCGGCAATAAAAATCACAAAGATCCTCTATTCTTAACTCTTTACGAATTTGGCTATTCCGAGTGTACCAGGGGGCATTACATTTCATACACAATACCCCGTTTTGGGCAGCTTGTAACTGCCTTCTCAAACTTTTGCACAAGTATGCCCAGACGGGGCATGCATAACTAAGAATTGGACGCAACATGGTTTTGTAAATGAACAACTTATTATCAATAGATATAACACTGTTTCGAGCAATTTGGATTATGAATCTGGCTGATATCTGAGACCCCGGCGAAGGAAGTTTACCCCTCACGTGACCGGATGTGTACAGCCTCAGGGCAAGTAAATCTCAACTGCCGAATGAGGGGTTATTGTAATTGGCCATTTATGGCCTTACTTGTTTTGTTTTTGCAAGGCCAACTTATACTTTTGGTTTTTGTTATACGTTTACGGATGGTAGTGCAGTTTGCGCTCCTGTATCTAACAGAGCCGTCGCCGGTATGTTGTTAATTAAAACTTCAATCTTCGGTAAACTCAAATTTTTCACGACCACGGTGTTTAAATTAATTGTGGAAGGATTTTGAGCGACATCGGACTTCTTCACCTTCCTCGAAGAAATCCATCTTAGTTTAAATTCTTCTTATTCTGGTTGCCTTCGGCATCTTTGCTCGTTTTTCGATTGAAGTCTCTTCGTTCGCCGCTCGATTTAGGAGATACATCTTTCTTCGGCCATTGCTTCGCCTTGTTCCCGTAACTTTGGTTTTGCTTCTGCTGGGGTCTTGGCGAACTCCACTGACTTCTTCGTTCAAATTTGCGACGTCGTTCGTTTTCTGCTGTTCTTCGGCTTTCAAATTGTACGGCGAGCTCAAATAGTTTGTCTAACGTTGTTAGGTTTCTTAGCTCGATGAAATCTTGAACTTGGGGCAGAAGCCTAGGAAGTATAATTTGAATAATTTCAGGCGACTTCCATACAAAAGCTTGAAAACTTGAATTTTCCTCAATATAAAATTTGACAAATCTTCTATCATTTCCTGATAACGACTAAAAGGTTCCGCCTCCAGTCTGGCTCGATCTCATACTATAGGAAATGCTTTCACCAAGGAATTTTTAAAATTTTCGTAAGTGTATGTGGGGCTTCCCGGTTTCCCCAAGAGATTCTTTCCGATACACGTAAACCAATTTAGCGCTTGGCCCTTCAAAGCGCTAGTGGCAAAAGTGACTTTCTGAAATTCGTGAACTGGATATAACGTGAAATGGGAGTCTAGCTTTTCCAGGAAATTTATTACCGCTGGCTTGCCGTCAAAATTTGCCGCTGGCTTCATGGCTGCCCGCATGGTTTGTACAATATAGCCAAATCCTTCTAGAGCAGGAGGTGCTATCTCAGGGTTCTGGACAGGTACTGCAGGTATCTCAGGTTCATCTTCTTGTCTTTCCGGCCATCCTCTTATTTTTCTTCGGGAGCCAGTGTCAGGACTGAGTGTTCGGTGCATATTCTTGGCAAACATCTTTGTGAAACTCCTTAAAGTCCTTAAGTCTTGATCAGGGAGCTGAATGCGAATGCAGCTATGTCTGTGGTAGATAGTGGTAGAAGAATTGCACTTTAAAGGGATTTAAAATCCTCTTTTATTAAACCACAATTATTTACAACCACTTCCCAACACGGGAGGGATACAGAAAATAAAGACCACACTTGGGTCTAAAATGAACAATCAAATTAATTTAAGCTAAAGTTAAATAGAAATTAAACAGTCGTTGCTCGCAGAGCTATAACGCAAGGTTGGCCTCTAAACTAAATGGTGCGTAGCAAGATTTAACTAATACTGACGCACTTGGAATTGCATCAATGAGTAATCACGTGAAAGCGCTACGGCTTAGAATTTAAATACTAGCTAGTCAGGAGAACGTTGAATAGAGTATCTGCGGTGTGAGACTAAAAGCTCTCTCCCCCTGAAAGGTTTCTACCTTTCGTTAAATACTACTTGGCTCCACTTCAATTTAGCATAAAGCTGAAACGCGCGATTATTCTAACGGGAAGTTGAAATGAGAAGGGATAGAAAGATTTAAATTAAAATAAAACTTTGTTAGTTTAACTAAAACCTTACAATTGTTTTGGATTTATGTTAAATATGATAGCTCAAAGTGTGTTTTTTCTATTGCTGCTTAAATCTGCTGATGGAGTGATGGTGGTTTGAATTATTCATCTGTATTCTTATAAATAATTGTCTAGAAACTGAAATATAGTATAAGTTCCACTGTTTGATTTTTTTCAGTTAATCATTGGAAAAGTACTAAATTAAATAAGATATTATTCATCATTTTTGTCTGGACATTGATAATGCAGTCCTTGCTTTTGTAAGCTATGTATTTATTAAATACAACTTACTTATATCATAACAGATTGCTTTTATTTGCATAAAGGCACAAAACAACATGCTGTTGGGTTTCATCATGCCAAACAAATTCAAAATTTACATGTACACCCATTTTGATGTTTTGAATGAAAGCAGAAATATCAATTTGCAATCAGAAAAATTAATCTGTCAATTTATTATGAATAATACAATTTCTATATTTCTTATAATGAGTGCAAAAACAGTTAACGCATAACACACATGAAATTTTATTATTATACAAAATTTTTGGTAAAACAATCGTGGCAACTTCTGAAAGTAACCAGTAATTCTTAAGGTCAGATTAGGTGACGCAGTCACAATACCAGGTTCCTGGGCGAAGCCCTACCCCGTGTCGAACTAACGTAGAGGGTGACATATCCTTAAATGAGCATAGCATAAGAGAAACGATAAATTCCCACTTAGTTAGGAGATGTTGTAGGAGTAATAGGTTGAGCAGGATAGTAGAAAAGGTATAGCTGCAAGTGACTTGCATAAGGATAAATTCGATTTCGTAGCTTACGTAGAGTTGGTTGTGAGTTATTATGCCCTGGGTTCCTATTGGGTGTGCTACATATGCTACCCGTATATGATCCTGCAGTTGCTTCTTCCCGGAAAAGGCCGCGTGCGGTCCTTAATCCGGAATATTCAATTATCCCATTTAAACGGGCTAGGTATGAGCACACGGACGTCCATGTGAATAACTACCTCTCGTTCCTTAACCCCCCCCCGCCTCTAGAGTTCTTTAATGCACACAGCATTAACCTGAGGAACCACCTTTTTTAAAGTTTCTTTAACAAGAAACGTCACAGTCTAAGAGGACTGAATTAATATTTTAAAATAAATTCAAGTAATGAAACTTAAACTTTATTTCTTTAAAGAAACAAATAACTCTTTTAATTCTACTTATCAGTTATAGCGTGCGCTTAAGAGTGCACATGAACTTGAAATTCACTGATAAGATTCTTATCTTCCTTTAAGAAGGAAACCTTTCAGACGTTTAACAACGTCATTTTCGACCCTTTAAACACCGCATTGAATAGCGGTCCAAAACGAAAACTTCTCCCTCCCAGCTGATCACTGGCAGAACTACTTTTTCGACCTGTAACCAGGTCCCCCCCTCCCTCCCTCCCCAAAGGACGCGTAGCGGAAAGGGTCTTTAAAGATCCCCCCCTACGTATTCTTTACGCTGACGGTTGCTATTACACGATTATCAAGGTTCAAGGAAACTTCACCTTTTATTTTTCTAGTCAAAATTTTTATGATGACTGCCCCTATTCTAAACTATTCCGGCCCTTATTTAGGCTCAAAATTAAGACCTTCATGAGTTTTTACCTTTTTTTTCTCAATGCGAAGGCATTTTTTCCAAGTCTTTCGGCTTACCAAATTTTTACCGTATTAGACAATCCCCTCTTTTTGATGATATAAATTTCTGAGATGATGTGGAGGTAAAGGCGTAATTGCCTATGAACTCCGTAAATTGCACTTCCTTGATCCTTGATTGGTTCCTATTGGTCGGAGATAGTCGCGTATCTATCGGATTAGCTTCAATTCTCGTTCTCCGCAAATTTAATAAGTGTCATTGCAGCTTCGAATCCAAATTGTAACTTTTCGGCAGGAGTATTCGCCTTTTTAATTTTCCCCATTAGGGTGATGATTGTGCTCAGGAACTTATTGATTTTTTCATCTTTCATCCAGGAAAATATAAATCTTTCTTAAGGTCGGCGCTAAACGCTAAGGAACGCTAAGGCCTCTAAGGCCTTGCTCAGCATAAAGGAAATGATGTCATCAGAAAGCATATCCAATCATGAGCGCAAATTTTCCTCTATGCGTGTGGCGCGATACATAATACTAATATGCGAACCGGCCGTTAATTCCGATTCTGCTGCACGAGCAAGTTTTCCTGTTTTTTTTTTTTTGAGTTACATGGTGGCTTACAGTTTTTCAGAAAGCATCTTGATCCGAAAATAAAGTGGTAATAACACAGTTACCATCTGGGTAGGAACGCCTCTGACTTCTGCTTGTGTCTCTAGATAATGATTTGTTATTTCTTTCTATACTATGACTTCTTTCATTTGGCTGGTGATAGAAATGGAGCTCTTCAGTCTGTTGTTCCAATGAATATTCCTCTCAGGTAATTGTGATACAGTAATTTGTATTGCGCTCGAATTCTTAACTTCAGTTTAATGAGCCTCAGATTCTTTGTGAATGCATGTCAGAAATCTTATCAGCCATAATTGCTAATTTATCAATACCTTCATCACTAACCACCAATATATGTTTAATATTGTTTGGCAGTTTTTCAATCCATATTGTTTTTAATATCAGTCAAGGATTTCATATTTTGTAATAGATGGCTTGGTTTCATGTCACCAATTTCAATGCCAGTGAAAAGGGGCATTTCATTCGTTTGTTTTCTTTTTCTTTGAATACATTTAATAACTGCTTTTGTGCCTATGAATATTTATTTCCAGCTTTATTAGTTAGTATATCCCAATAATGTCTATGTATTTAGGTTCCATTTGTGAGACAATGTAGCTAAATTTGATATTCTCATTAACTATACCATTAATTTTATAATATACTTCTCTCTGATAAAACCAAATTTCTCACATATCTATCCAAATAGGAGGAATTTTTACACTTACTTTTATAGTTTCTGGAAAATTAGCACCATCTGACTTGTTTTCTGTTTCCTTATTATTTGCCTTAATATTTATCATTACTTACCTGAGTCACCATTGAATGTAGTGGTTGCTACATCATGAAAGCATTATTTTTCTGTTTAAGAATAACTTCTACATTTTAAAGAAAATTATTTTACCTTTTAATACTTTAAGTGTTAATCTTTTAAAAAAAAACAAATTTTATTTTCCCCCAACAATTGTAGTAGATTCCAAGATTGGAATTTCAATGGTATCAGAATCATCATTTTCATTCATGACAGTCCTGAGTGCTGCGCTGTTTCAGTATAATGCTCAGCGAAATTGTCAGAATTTTTTTAAGTAATCAGTACGCTGCATATCATTGAGAATTTTCAAAATTATGTGTCAAACTATCTCGATAATTCTGTACATAGATAATGTACTATTAATAAAGTAACAACTTTTGTCGTGATTTATAAATCTTGCTTCAGTTACATCTGTATGCCAGTCAAACTCTTCAGCAATGGCTGTTGAATATTGAGCTGGTTTTCAAACTCAGCCAAATTAGATTTAATTGTACAGAAAGAAAAGATATGTATGACTACTGTAATGAATTTATTTCACAAATGCAGGAGGTAAATGAAAGTTTAACTCTCCAAATTTCTGTGAACATGCACAAATGTTCAATGTGAAGGTTCTTTCTAATATGTCAGATGTCTACATGATCGTTTTGTTCCTGAGTTTTTGCCATAGAAGTGTATGGATCCATCTTATTCTAATTGTTAAGTGCTGGCCCATAATGACAGTCAGATGGCTTATCATTTTGTCTTAAAGTTCTGAATTTATTTTGCAAATACAGATGTAAAATGAAAGTTTAGTTCTCCATATTTCTGCAGACATGTCAAAATATTCAGTGTGAAGGTTCTTTGTAATATGGCAAGCGGCTATATGATCACTTGGTTCTGGAGTTCTCGCCACAGAAGTGTACGGATCCATCCTATTCTAACTGTTAACTGCTGGACACATAAAGACAGTCCAGTGGCTTATCATTTTGTCTTAAAGCACTAAGTGAAAAAACTCCAGTTCAGTAGTATAAAATGAACCTTCTTTCCTAATTGTCAGGTTAATGGTTATATAGCTTTTGTATAAGAAATAAATCTGTTCAGCTTGTGGGAACATCAGAAACTATAACTCAAATAAAATTAAGGTATTAAATTACAAGACAAAGTGAGCCTACAAGCTTTGATTCAGGCTTTCAAACTTTCACTAACAGTTAAGTCTAACTAACTAGAGATGAAATAAGTAGCACAAGTTGCTAAGAGAAATAATACTAAGATGTCAGTTATGGCTGTCAAAAGATTTCTGTTAAGAACTGTGTGCTTAATACATGAACTAATGAGGATACTGGTGGGAACCCACAAAAGTAGAAATGAAAATAATAGGGTAGCCTGTTAATAAACATAAAACCCTCTACAAGTGATACCTAGCTTCATAAATTAAGCCAACTGCCTTGCCTTACTGCTGCTTTACTTCCTGTTGAGAAGTAGGCATATGAAAATCTTCCCTTTCAAGCATCCCCAAGGAATAAATTATGAGGTGTGTGAAGAAATAGGTTTAAACACATCACATTTTGTTAAAGCACATAAAATAATTACGTATATATTTCCTGTGTAATTAGCGAGTTTTCCATGAACCAGATATCAGATTATATTTGTTCACTTTGCCACATGAAACATGGCTGCATCACTGATCATGAGTCTTCCCACGAAATCATACACTTGCAGATCTATGCTTAACTTCACCCAATTGACTTTTTAGTGTCCATACTTTCTCAAATTTGTAACACTTGAACTGCAAAAGCTTGTGTAACACATGTCATAATTTTGCTTTCTTGTCTGTTAGCGTGATGCATGGACTTGCTGAGGCTTCAAGGCTAAATCACACAAACGTTTTCCGGCATTCTATTATTGACCTCTGCTTGGTTGTTGACCTGGACAAATGTCGGAACGTTTGTGCTTTTTTCTCATACAAGCAGCCCCTGCCATTAAAATGCTTCAACTGCTTTGTGATATTGAGACAGTCAGATTTTTTTGGCAAATTCGATAAAAAAAGTCTCTAAACAATAATTATCATTGAAGATTTTGCATGTTCTAGTTAGTTAATTTTTTTTTTTTTGCTGAAGGCTCCATTTTGAATATCACCACTTCTAATAAGTTTTCCAGTATTGTCAGATGAAAGTTAGAAAGTTAACGTTTCGTTTTGTACTTTTATCTATAAGATAAATTTATTATAGGGATCACAAATATGGTTTCATTTTGTATATTCATCTTGAATTACCTCATATGTTTGTCAAATTATGTCAAGAAAGTGAGCCTCAAGATTCAAATGCTTACTTATGTTAAAAGTTTACCTATGCTAAAGTTTGTCTGTATTCCAAAAAAATCAGACCTAAACAAAGGGAAGGGTATCAAATATAATTAAGTATCTAGCAGTTTGCTAATGCTACGTACTAGTTGAAGAAGGAAAAGTTCTAAGATTTATACATGCATTTTTGTTTTTAGTCCAAAGGGGCAATTTTCCCAGAAGGATTATTAATTTCATTTTAGCATTTTGCATTGATTCACTAAAGGCGTTGTTTCACTTTTCAAATTGTTGCCACCAAATATTATCACCCTGTATTATATTTTAATGAAATTAAATAATGAAGAATCTGCATAAATGTATGTATGTCTCATTGTGATAAAACAACGGTACCTAGAGCCATCAAATTTTGAATATTGAACGTTTCCACCCAAATATGGAGAGCTGGAAACCAAAATTTGGAATTTTTTATTATCTATTTCATATTTTGTAAAACTAATGAATTTTTGATTAACGAACTCGAGGATTTCAAAGCGAGCAATGGCAAGCTCGTACAGAAAAAACATGATAAAGAACATGATATTTAATAAATAAAGGAAATATACAAAATGTTAAAAAAAAAAAAAAAAAAAAAAACCTTTGGAAATTTAAAAAAAATTTAAAAAAAAAAAGAAAAAAAAAAAAATTTAAAAAAAAAAAAAAAAAAAAAAAACCTTTGGACATAATTTAAAATAAAATTTTTAGACGTAATTTTTTCTTTTCTTTTTTCCATTTTCATCTCATTTTCTCTTGTGTAGCTTTCATAAATTTTGCACTTATTTTTTAGTTTAAGCATGTTTGATGGTAGATTGGCTAGATGTGGGCCCCAGATTTGATGATATCAGATTAGACTTTATGACAGTACCATCAAATCTTCTATTCAGTTTTGATAAATGCTGTGTGCAATAAAGGCAAAAGTAAAAGTGTCTACTTGAGTTCTCTAGAAAATGGCAGTTTAAGATGAGAATTTATTTAAATGGAATATGTATGCACATGGTGATACTTTAGAAAATAAAAGATCATAGTTCAAAATAAAACTTTTATGGGTCTAAAATTCAGTAGAATTTCACTGTTACATGAAATTTTAGTGTGGAGAGTAGTGTAACATTCCTTGGGGCTACTAAGCTTTCATGAAGGACTTGCCAGGCAAACAAAATGATCAAAGTAGTAGAAGAAAAAAGTATCAACTGATTAAAGAATTGTAGTGTAAGAACTAGAACTGAGGCATCTGGTTCAGCTATCCTGGATGGCAGAATAAAAAGGTGAAAAGATTTGGAAGCACTGGGTGCCAGAGAGCCTAACATCGGCTCCAATCTAATGTGATATTTGTGGAGGGCTGTAAAGAAAAGTAAGTTCGTTAAACAACATGCTAGAAAACATTGCGAGCTAAAGGGATTTTTCTACCATCGGTATTTTGATTGAAGCTGTCTATGAGAAAAAAGAAGTTTATGCCCAGTTAGAGACGCATTATTCAATGCAACATTATTAAAATGAAGATCTGATGATAAAGATGAAGGATTTCTATTGTAAATAACTTATAAAACCTGAATTAAAAATTTTGGCCAGAACTGAAATCGTTAATCCAATGAAGTCTCTCTGGAACCCTAAAAACTTCAACATGCTCAACCACTGGTTGTGTAAATGATTATCTTTGCCTAGGATTATCAAGGCAATATTGTGAAATGTGAAAAAATGCATTTCATATGCAGAAGAAAATATAGTATAAGTGGTTGCAGAAAATGTGTAAAACATTGCGCAAAAATGACCTAACATGCCTAAGGATTAGGAATTAACTTTAAAAGACACGTGTAAAAGAATTAACTATAAAATCCCCAGATTTCAAATTCTTTCCCAAATTAAAAGAGCTCTCACATGAATAGTGATTTCTTTCCATGAAAGAATTTTTTTTTCAGTAGTTACCAAGCTATTCAAAGACTGAATAAAACTAGTATCCTAGGACGAATAGCAAATCTTCTAACATTGGGAAGCAAGGGGTTTATACAGAAAGAATGTAAGCAGGAATTTCCTCAAGTAAAATGACATGAGGGAAAAAATTAGAATTGCTTTTAAATTGCACTTGTATATTTTAAGCTGTTCTGATGGCCATTATCTGTTTTAAAAAAACACTTGCAAATAAACTTGCAGATAACAGTTTTAAATCAATTAAATTGGTGCATGCATAATATAATTTAAGAAATCAAATTAGTAAAGAACTGCATCATTCCATGCTTTGTGTTTTAAAATGCAATTATATGTCTAAAATTAACCTGCTGTTTGTTGTTGGCAAGTCATGTTTAAGGGGCCAAAGAGCAGCAGTTAAGGTATCAGAGCAGTAGTTTGGCCATGTCATATATATATAGAGAGAGAGAGAGACTGTGAGAGAGGAATTTTAAAACAAACGTTCAGCATTTGTTAAACTACAATTAAAATATTTGATATAAAGCAGAAAACATACATGGTCACATCCACACATAAAAATTTACAATGAAATTTAATTTTTTTTTTTCTGTGTGATATTTTAAAGCATGGATCTATGCAGAATCCTACATTCCAGTCTTTGCACGCAAAGTAAGATGTTTTTCCCAAAGCTTTCCTCTGTGTATTTTGAGAGCTAGCAATACATTTTCTTCTTATTTAGAATTAGAGATAGAAATTGCCTTTCTGAAAGATGAATGTCATCGGTGTTTCTAATGCCCAAAATCCACATTCTGTTCTTGGCATTATCATCTAAGATGAATAATGAGTAGTGATTATATCACTAATATCCCTGTAATATGCAGTTAGGTTTTTAATACTTTCTCCCATTTTGTAATTTTTTTTGGCCAGAATTTTCTAGTTGGTGTCCATGCATTGTAGTTAAAAGCAAGCAATACTTCTTCCTTTTATCTTTAAATGAAACTAGTTACAGTTTCTTACTATACAGCGTCTCTACATCATTTTATGTCGTAGAATTTGATGGAAAATCTTTTGGCAGACCTTTTCTTGTTTTCATGGTTGTGCTACAAACATTCGTTTATGTGTCACTTAAATCTAATGCAAATGATTATGAAGTGAAATATCTATCCAGATATAAGTTGTATCCTTTTCTCAAAAGATCACCTATGAGGGTTTTCACTGCAAAGGCCATTTCTTGCTATAAGATTGTTATCTTTGCCTGTATATATTAAAATGTTCCAAACGTACCCTGTATCGGATTCCGTTTAGCTTATGTATTTTGATACCATATCGGGATTGTTTTGATGGAACATATTGTCTAAAACTTAACCTGCCTTTCCACATAAATGAAGATTCATCAGCTTACACACTTCCCCCCCTGGTTTTACACACATTTTGAAATTTTTGTACAAGTAGCTGAATAATTGGTTTCAATTTATTCAGATTTCGAACACTACTGTCTGGTGTAGAGCGAAGATATTGGTGTATCCTTAAAAATGTATTTCTTGACATCTTATTAGAAAATGGAGTAAAAATTATCTAGTTTGTTGTAAAGTACATTTTTAGATCTGATTTTTCGATAATACCCATTAGCATATTTAATACTAAAAAAAGATTAATTTTTTCATGTAACCTTAGACTTATATGGAAAGGACCAGGAGAATCTTGAGATGACACACTGAGGTTTGAATCTCATTGTATGTCAAAATCTAGAACATTGTTTCTTTGTCTGTCAACTTTTTTGACGATAGTGTTAAGTTATCGTAAAAAAATATGCAAAGAAAATCTTCTTTGTCACAGTCACCATCCATTTTTTGTAATTAATACCAGGTGTATCAATGTAAGCCATGTGGCTGTAAATCTTTTAATGTACGAGACAAATGGTCACTTACAGATGTTGAGCCAAAAGGATGCTGTTGTGAATCTGATAAAATATCTGTATCAGAATCGGATAATTCACTGCTAAAGCCATTGTTTGCTGTTACTCAGATCATCATCTAATAAAGCTGTAGACTCAGCTTTCTATTTTCTTAATTATAAATCTGTAAAAAAGCTATCAATTAATACAAAATAAAAAAAATGAAATGCTAAATTTATGAATAACAGAACATCGGAAATAATTTGGATAACGGTAAAAACTTATTTTGAACACAAATTGAGCAGAGCATGTGTGATTGTTTCAGACTCAATCAAATAACAATAGGTTTATCATTGATACTAATGGCTTTGAAACATGATACTAAAGCAGTAAAAGTTAGATTATTTTACAATTAAACTTAACACAGAGAAAGATTCTTTGAATGTTACCCGAAAACTCTTCGATGAAATTGAAATCTTTTTTATTTCCTTTTGTAAATCATAAGAGTGCTTCCAAAATTTTGTTCAATAGTTCACCTTTCCCTCAGGATTTTTTTTTGGTTCATTTTTACTTTTTTTTCCCTCTAAAGCAAATAAAACACATCTACAAATCAATGTAATATGTCATAGCAGTTGAAAATTTTTCACTGTTTTGATTGTAATTTTTTTTTACCTCCCCAGAAATATCTGAAGAGTGAAATATCAGAATGAGTGAAGGAAAATCAGCAAACTCAGATGAGGATCTTGTAAAATTTAGCACAGAAAAGGCATCTGACAAAAGCATGCCAAATCAACTAGTTAAATGGATGCAAGAGCTCCATGATCCAGCTATTTCCAATGAGCTGAAGACCATTATATCAAAGTAGGAATTTAAAAAGCTATCTTTGTAGTGCCTTTCACTGTTCCTGTCTTCAAAAACAATTACTACATTCATAATCTGTATGGCAAATTAAAGTAGTTTAAATTTATTCAGTTTGAAATTATAGTGTTACAATATTTGTTTTTTAAATTTTGCAAATAAAATTTTTAATTTTAACTTTTAGGTTAATGAAAAAGAAATTAATTTTATGTCTGCTTATTGATCCCCATGATTTAAGAATGAATGGAAATACAAAGGACATTTAAGATATTTCCTGCATGATATTGTAGTTGTGATAATAAGAGCAGGGAGAAGTTACTCAAAATAAAGAAATAGACTTTACTTAAGCACTCAGCCAAGCAGAACATTTTGTAAGTAATTTATCTGTGTGGAATGAATTATGAAGCAGTTGTTATACACATGGATGGGCAGAATTTAGTAAAATTTCATATATTTGGGAAAATACCAGAAGAAAAACATAATACCCCACACCAAAGTCTTGTAGATTTTATGTTCAGTATTATGCAATTTTAAAAGTTATTTTATAAGGTATTTTCTCCCTCCTTCCAGCATGCCTTCATGGTGTAATGAAGTGGTAATATTCATTCAGCGTGTATTCAAGAGGTCAAGGTTCTTCGAGCCTGGTGAGAGATTGACCATTTTTCACGTCTCCTGCTTAAAAAAAAAAAATCTAATGACAATGCAGTTGTACCCAAACTAAAAAGTGGTGGATGATAATTTGTCACCACCAGTATATGATGATTGGGTCCCCTAATCCCCAGTTGCCCTTTAAAAGGGGGAGTATATAAGATATTTTCTCTCTCCTTCCAGTGTGCCTTCATGGTAGCACACTCGGTGCGCATTCAAGAGGTCCAGGTTCGAGTCACAGCGAGGGCTTCGGCCATTTTCCACGTCTCGTGCTTAAAAAAAAAACCTAATGTCTGTACAGTTTTTTTAGTTTTTTAAAATAAATTTTCATGTTTCAAATTAAATTCCTTCATCTGAAAGTTAAAAAAAATGTTGCAGTTGCAAAATATAAAATATCTTGAATTTACATGGAAAGTTTAGCCTTTTTAAAGTCTAGTTCTGCTGTAATTTTTTTTTTGGGGGGTGCTGGTTTTTGAAAATAGTGGAAGAATATAGAGATACTTGTGTGATTTAATGAGATGGCTATTCTTCAACCTATTCTATATGAAGTAAGAAGTAATAATTAGTACATTATTTAATTCATATTTTTATTGTTCTACTGGGTCTTAGGCAGCTGTAAATTTATTTATTCTGTCCACTATAAGAAATCGAGGCTTTCAAATTTTGGTCATCTAAACAAACAGAGAATCAGCAGAATTGGTGAAGTAATGGGATTTTTTGGGGATAAAGAATGTATCACAAGCTAATGAGGAGAAGCTAATTGCTAAGACTTTAACGAAGTCAAAAGAGAGAATTATTGTGGATATTGATACTGCTATTATAGCACAACCAGAAATATTTATATCTAATGAGGAAAGCTTTTGGACTTTAGAGCTTTGGACAGTGACAACTGCTGCAAAACTTTCAGGGATGATCAAGCATGTGAACAAAACAACAGCTCAAAATTGTGGCATATCACTGTCACCCACATTCTTCAGAACCAGATATATAGAGTAGTACATATGCCTATACTATTTGCAGCCACAGCCTGGCAAGTATTATGTATTTGTGAATTACAAGTTTGTTATGTGGTATGGTGCATTCCTGGCAGGTAGCATGTGTGTCATACTACAGGGATTATTTTGTGAGTAGTATGATACAGAGCATATGCATGTTCAACTCTAACAATTGTTATGGAGTAATAAGCATGATGAATCAAATAGCTTGTAATCATCATACTGTGGTGTATAATATTAGTAATAGTGTCAATGCAGATGTACCCCACAAATAACTCTTTTCCAACATGCATTGATAAACATTTTGTACTGGAGTTGTTTACTGTGTTAGAGCAACAGACTTCCTCAGCATCAGTTGTGGGAAAATGCAAGACAACAACTAACTAAAAGTATGGCAGATTGTCATGTCTCTTGAGGCAGATAGTATTATAAAATAAAGTGTGGCACAAATTCATCAGCATATATACATGAAATTCCAGAAGGCATGTAACATGAGATTCTCAATTCACTACCGGCATTTAAAGAAGTTGTAGTAATCTCCGTTTTAAAGCCAGAATGTGTTTCCTTCACTCCTTCAAATATCTCTTCTGTTCCTCAGATAACCTTTATTGTGTGCAATGCATGTAACTCTGATGAGACTAGCACCATCATCTATTTGCGGTGGGCTCATTAACTTTGTTGCACTACCTTCTACCACCACATTACTAAGTCATGAAGTGACTGGGATGTATATGTGGGACATGGAATCTCTGTTAATGATACAATGCTTCAAACCTCATAGGTACACTGTTTTTGCCAGTCTGTGCTTGCAGATGCTTCAAGCACATACACTACTTTATATACCTGTTCTAGGGGTTGCAAGTGATTTCAAAATGCTACTTTTCGCACTTGTTTGTTTATTCACATGCTTGATTTGCCCTGATAGTTTTGCATAGATTGTCTTTGATTAGTTTGATAATTTTCCTTGTAAGCAAAACAGTTTGAAGCTTGAAATTTCAGATGTATTTAATAATAACATTTTTATAATTTGTGAGGAGAATTGCCATATTGATGATTACAATGACTAACAATAAAATGTGCAAATTAGTTTTATTTCTAATGTTATCCAGAGTTAATACTAAGAATGTTAATGATATGAATTTTATCAATAAAACTTCACAAGCAATATTTATTAGATTACCAGAATGAACTCTTTGTGTCTTCAGTGGTTATATTCAAGAATGGTTGGTGTGTAGTGATTTATTTTCAGCAATGATAGTAAATAATAATGAATTATCAGAAGCTACAGTACCTAAAATATTTATTGAAAGGATAGGTGTTAAAAATTGTTCACACTTTGATAATTTGTACTAAATATTTAAGATTTAATTGAAGTTTATTTTTTCATAAAATTTTCATGTAAGAGAGTTCATCATGAAGGAATTCTTTAATTATTTACTTTGAAATCTTAAAATCTCATTCGACTATTGTCTTTAGTGGGTACTGTGAGAAAATGTATTTGTTCTTTTTAAACTTTGGATTTCATGATATAGTATTTATGTATACTCTGTTAATGTTTATAGTTCAATCTAAACAGATCCTTCTACAAAACAATAGTGAAAATGATCTATGAAAATAAATGGCAAGAGTAAATTCCAGTGCTTAATGATTATTTATATTTCTAAAGTCTTGTGTCTGAACTCTGCAAGTCGATAAACAGCATGGTGGTCTAAAGACAAAATATTAGAAGTCAAAATTGCATCATTGACTTCAGAGATGCATGTCTAGTATTATGTGTACTCTAATCCTAAAGGATTAGAAGATGTGTACTCTAGATGTGTACTCTAATCCTAAAGGATTAGAGTACACATCTTGAAGTTAAATCTAAATATTCAGAATCATATTAATTTTTTCAAGAAAAATAACATTTGTTTTAATTATTTAATTTCAAAAGACTGACTTTAGAAATTTAGATAAATTTATAAATGGAAGAGGTGCTTTAAAAATAATTGTATGCATTTGCAATTTGATAGAACTGAGAATTAGTCAGCAAACAAGTTATATGTGATTCTGGAAGCATTTTCTCGTAGACTGTTGTGATATACATAATAGATCTGTTATGGTAGAAAGATGTATAGATAAGTGCTTGCAGAGACATATGGTTAGAAATTCTTATGTAACAAGCATGGTAAGGTAATTATTTAGTAATAAATAAAGTTCTACTAACTGAATCAAGTGAAAAACCAAAAGCTCAAGTCCAATAATTTAAAATTTTGTGTGCCATGCTTCAACTTTCTGCATCAGATTTTGATTATGTATAACTATTATAAGGTGTTAGATTCATCTGGATAATTGTGATTGTGTCAGGTATTACTTGATCCTGAAAGTCTAATCATTTTGATTACAGAGAAAGGTTTTGGAAGATTAGGCACCTTGTGTCGAACCATCAGTACACACATGGAGCCAATTATGAAGAGGGTACCTACTATATATAGCAGCAAGAGCAGCACTTTTTAATTCACTTTATAAGGAGAGCTGCTTATTGGCATTCCAAACAAGATCGAGGTGGCTCTCCAACATGGTTTGATCTAGAATAGTATTTAATTCCTGAGGAAAAACCTGGTGATTGGGGGTAGGAATATCATAGGTATCATAAAGGTCATGGGCAGTAGAAAGGAAGGAACTGTGGGTTTTTAATCTTTTGTTTGCTGGTCTGTAATAATTTAGAAAGTTTTTTTTTCTTCATTAGATTTTTTCAACGAGGTTTATGGCCCCATTGGCATTTTTCACTTAAAGGTTGTAGGTTCAGTCTGAAGTTCCGTAGCAACTATGGGGGCTGATTTAGTGCCACCTGTGATCAATCTCAACACGTTCTTTTGGACTAGGTTAAGCTTGTCTTTAACAGAGTCTGAGGCGGTTATCAAAGCCTCGTTTCCATATTCAACAACAGGATGAATGTAACTTTTATAGGCTGCACACAAGACATCTTGGATTGAGCCCCAAGTGACACCAGCTAAATGTTTTAATAGTCTTGATCTGGCATATCCTTTTATCAGTGGCTGAATCACTGTTTCATGTAAGTTAAGTTCTATTCAGGTCTTTGTCATTAAACTAAAGTTGGATGTTGGGAAGTTTTGTACTGAGGGAAAACAATTGAATGGTGGTTTTATCAGTATTTACAACCATATTATTATCTTAAGTGCAGGTGCTAAGAACATTTAAGGCCTGTTGTAGGATGCTCTCCAGGCTAGCAAGGTCAGATCCTGTAACACTCATCACCACATCATCAGCAACTAGTAAAACATTCATGCCTGGGACAGAACTCGGAATAGTGGTTATTAAATCATTGATCATTATATTAAAAAGAATCGGGCTCAGGACAATATCTTGGGCGTAAACCCTGTTTGGTTTGACTATAACCTGATACAGCATGACCATACTTAACACTTATAAAGGGTTGGTCAGGAAAACTTTTAATCCGTTTAAACAAGTAGCCTGAAATACCACAGGAAATCAGCTTCCTAAGCAGACCAGTTCTCCAGACCCTATCAAATGCATTTTTGAAGACCACAAATACTGCAAGGGTACTTTGCCTTCTTTGGAAGCCATCTTTTACCTCTTGGAACAAGCGTACAATTTGTTCAACTGTGCATCTGTGTCTACGAAAACCCGCCTGTTTTTCAGATATTAAACCAATTTTGCCTAGGTACAAACTAACCTGTTAGCAATCAATCTGTCAGTTAATTTACACATTATGCTTGTAAGAGAAATTGGGCAATAACTGTCCATATTTTCAGCCAGTTTGTTAGGTTTGAGAATTGGTATTATCACAGCCTTTCCCCTAGCACTTGGCAAGCCATTTCTCCAATTTTGGTTAATGAATTCGAATAAAGTTATTTTTGCAGAATCTCCCAAATTTATAAGGAACTCCGGTAGGATTTCATCCAGGCCTGCATTTTAACTAAGGCATCAAGGCCATTTTTCAATTCTCCAATAGAGAAATCAGCATTAAAAAGTTGTTTAAAAAATGAGAATTGTTGTCCTGAGGTGGTTTGAATTCACATTTTTTTTAAATAGAATACCTGTAAATGTTTAACCTAGCATAATACCCACAAAAAGCATTTAAAATATTTTTATCAGTAGTGAACTCTTTAAAACCTTTTCAATAGGTTCATTTCTTCTGATGTTTTGATTTTTTATCTGGGACAAAAAATTATGAGCCTTTATGCCATCTATCCTAAAGTCCAGTTTTTCTAGAAAGTTTTTATAAGAGGAATGCTTTGCTTCAATTATTGATCCTTTTGAGATAGCCTGTGTCTTATGCAAAGCTATAGAATCCTCACCAAGGCCAATATTTTGAGCCTTATTTCTGTCTTCACAACGCTTCTGCGATCTGTCATTCCGAAAATGGATATATTTCTTTCGTTGTCCTCTTAGGATATACAGAGAAGCACACTTTAGTATAGCATGGGTGATACATAGAGAAGCACACTTTAGTATAGCATGGGTAAAGAGTTTTAAAGAGTGTTCAAGATTTGGTGAAACCAAAGAGTTGGTTATAAATTTATCAGTGAGGCCTTTATAGTTGAACCAATTTTCCTTTTTAAGGTTCCGGAAAACCTGACGTGGCTCAGGGTAAGGGGATTTATATCTTTCACTACTGGATAGTAATATTTTATGCTGAGTACCACCAGGATTATCAATTAACTCATGCTGTATTTTACATGACAGAGCTGGGTGGGCTAGGAGTAAATCAGAAGGAGAGACATTTCCATTGTAAGAGAGAAAAATTGGAGAATTTCCTTCATTCTTAATGAAATCAATAGAGTTGGAATCAGTACTATCTTCGACTATACAACCAATACTATTTGATGTCAGATAACCTCAGTGAGTTGAGGGGTGTTGAAATCTCCAAGTATAAGTAAATTTCTATCCCAATAGAGTATTATTCTTTCAAAATTGAGTTTATTATTTCGAGGATTGTACAAAAAGATAATGTAGGGAAGAATCTTATGTAGTGTCTTTTGTCTCCATACATGTATTTTCAGGAATTCTAATTAACCATTAGTAGCCATCCGGCGAGAGGAAATTAACTTTGCAAAAATAATAATGCTAAAAGCAATTTGTCTTGATCGCTTTAACACAAATTTCTGGTATTCAGGAATATTACAATATACTTCATTGTCTGCAGCGGCTTCACTCTCAGAAAGGCCCATTACGTCAAAATCATGATTAGAAATAATAGGCTTTAATTCAGTAAATTTGACGTGAGTTAAAATGCCAGCATTCCAAAAAGAAATCCTAAAAGCTGGTTTATTGCTAGTCTTAGAAAAGACTTTTTGCTTCATTTCGCTCTTTACTTCTAAAACCCTCAAGAACTTGCACCTATCACCAAGTCAAAAATGCTTTTCTACTTCATCAATGACAGCTACTTAAGGGTGATAGGTATCAGTCGTTTAGTTTAAACATGGGGCACCACGTGAAGGCGACTGATATTACTCTCTAGAAGAAATACCAAGATTTCTGTTTTGTGTTTACAAACACTGGCTATGAGAACAAGTAAAATTCCATAAATTACTTTTGTTCTACATTTCTCTGAAAGAATGCCATCCAGAACTACAGTGTTTAATAATTAACAGGATTATAGGAGAATTGCCTCATTTTACATCAAGTAGTTTATTGAGCAATATATTGATCTCATATCGGCATATCTAGCATTCTGTAAGAGTGAGCCTATTGTTAGACTTTCGAATTAGGTACTTTTTTCCCACTTTTAAAGAATGAAATGATCAAATGCAAAGAAGGGAAAGCAGCTTCTTCACATTTAGAATTTTGTTGGGTTATTTCAAGTAGCATTAATGCTTCATTTTAATACAACCGAAAACTAATGTGAATGATATACATGTAAAGAGAGAGCAATTGGTATCTGATTTTTGGAAATTAGATTGTGTGCCAACATTTGCTGTGTTAACAAATTCTTTTAAAGCACGCAATGATTATTTTAATTCTGCATTTGTAAGAGGTAATAGTAATACATCTACAAGGAAATAACCTTTTCATTCATTACTATCCCTGCTTCTGCTTGGAGCCTGAAGGCAATTAGTGATGCATGCATTCAGATTTCTTTTTAAAGGCCTGAAACATGAACAATAAGAGAATTTCATGAAATAATATAGTTAGTTGGGACATATGGAAAGAGTACACAAGAAAGAGATTTTTACTGATTCTGTTTAATATATGCCTTATCATGCCATTTTGAAGGAATCTAGTATGACTGCTAAACTGTGAGTCATTTTTGATGTTTCAGATAAAAGTGAATTAGGGCTGCTCTTAAATGACCTTTTGAGGGTTGACCACAGAGTTCAACTAATATTCTTTCCAGTTCTTCTAAGTTTCAGAACTTGCAAGGCTAAGGTATGCTTTAGTGTGGAGAAAATGTTTAGACCGATTTGTATCCATTCCAAAGATGCAAACTGGCAAAGAATGTTAATGGACAGAAAGTCATAATGAGCCCTTGAGTATCTGTAGATTGAGGATAACAAAGTGTGGAACTGTTTTGTTTTCCATTTCTGTTTACCAGAATAATGAAGTCTGTTTGCTGGAATAATGACGGATCTTGCATTAGATGAGTAACCAAGCACCTATGAAGGAATCATTTATCTCTTGGGAATTTTTCTGTTGGTGATTTACTGTGAGTCTGCAACCTGAGGAAAAAGCTAAACTTTTACTTTATCAGTTGTCTAAAATAATAGGAAGAAGCATATTCTGATTGAGAATGTGACCATCAAGTATTTCAGCTGTTGGTTGTCTGAAAATAATCAGTGATAAGAAAGTGGGTGTTAAACATAAATTGTAAACCAACTAGAGATGCATTTCATTTCTCAGAATATATTGATGATTAGGAAGAGTTCTGTAGGAAAACTGTTTCATCAGAACCTGCTAAAATTTTCAATCCTGTGGGGTGGTTAGCATATGATATATGCCAAAATATGTTTTCATGAGTTGAAGTTCTGTAAAATCTTTTTTGTGACACCAAAGATATTTTTTGCCTGTAGAGACAAATTTTATTAAAGATACAGTGATTATGAAACCAGCTTTATAGGAGCAAATACAAGTTCACTAGGAACTAATTTGCTATTCAACCCATTAACTTTTCTGGCTAGTACCAAAGTACCAAAATAAACCCTTGAATAAGCACCTTTTGAGTATTAGTAAATACTAACCAATATACTGCCAATAATCTATTGGTGCCTTTTGATGAAGAAATCTATTTTCAATATTACCAGATTGCTTAAGCTGAATTTTTTTGGGGGAAGGGGAAGGACAACTATTGTTTGATAGCTGCATCAAACAGAATGTTATTCTCTGCAGCTTGTCACTGCCTCCATACAAGGTCAGCATTGGGCATATTGCCATTTGGTGCAATATCTGTGGGTCTTAAATTCTGCTTCCTGGTGCTTTTCTAAATTCTAAAAATTTTTCCACTTTTAAATTCTGCTGCCCACTGCCCCCTCTAAATTCTAAAAATTTTTCCATTTCTAAATTTTACTCCTTGTGTCTTTTATAATTTCTAAAACTTTTGCTGCCGCATATGGTTACACCAGCTCAGGTGCTAGTCATGCTTCCATCTGAGCTCTAATAAGTAAGAAGACAAGTAACTTCTCTTGAACCAATTCCGTTTCTTAGTCTAACATTGATTCCATTGTACTCCTGTCAGGTACAGTTTTATTCTGTGAGAACTAGACAGCTGGTGATATTTACCAAAATGGTAAATATCACAAGCTATCACCATTATTTCCTCTTTATTTCTTCGGAGATCAAGTAAATTCATGATGTAAAATTAACTTAAGTAAATGTTACCAAGAAATTTCCATGGGAAAAGGTCTATTCCCCCTTCTCCAAATGATGCATATGAATATCCCCTTACTCTAATTGGTCTAAAGTTGTCATTGAAAAAAAAAAAGAGAGAGAGAGAGATGTCATACTTAACCTTCAGCTAAAACAAGAAAAGAAAATATTGCATCTTCCTAGAAGAATCTAAAGCAACTTCTAAGGTTGCTCCAGTTTTCATAGGAAAGCAGTGTTATGGGTAGAATTATTGGGGATGTATCAACAAGTGTTAGCTAATGCATAAGTACCTTTATTTTTTAGAATATTCAGCAGTTGTATGATCTCTGTACCTCTTTTGGAAGGATTTTGGGAAGCAAGATTTGAAACTATGAAACATCAATTGAAAAGATGTTTAGAAACACTTATTCTGATATTCAATGGATTTTTAACTTTAATACCACATATTGAAGCATTTCTTAATTCTAGGCCATTGGTACTGGTATCAAGTTTTCCAACAACTTTGAGATTTTAACATCAGAATATCTTTTAACTAAGACTACTTTGAGCACTTTTTCAGAAACTAATCTAATTCAAGAAAAGTTTATATTGATCGATGGTTTTTGGAGATTATTTTACCTTTTTTAAAAACACTGGTGTAATGAGTATTTATCAGGATTACAACAATGGCACAAGTGTGTAAACTGCAAAGAGATTTCAAGCCTGGTGATGTGGTCTTTTTAAAAATGATAACCTTCCTCTTTTAGTCCGGAAATTAGATAACTAAAGATTTAAGTCTGAATGGTGAATTTATATACTTTTAAGTGATGAAAAACAATCAATCTCAAAACTTTGCCTTTTATCTTTTAATTTATAAGGATTGTGATTAGAGACTTTTTATTTCTTCAATCATTTTTAGTTACATTCTTTAGCATTTTACTATTAGTATTTAATCTTACTAACATTTTGAAACTTTGTTATGCAAACTTTAAAATATTTCCCATTTATTTGTTGCAAATTAAACTCATTTCTGACGGTGGATAAATCATGAATATCCTTTGAACCAATACTGAACTATCAAAGTATTGATAGGCACTTGCTTAGAAACTGGTGATTGATACTCTTGAGATGTGCTCAAGATATGCATATAACGGTCTTCAACATCCTGGGGCTATTATTAATGGTGTTTATTACACCGTTTAGGGTTAAAAAATTGCTCCTTAATTCAAGTAATTAGTATATAAATTGTTTCTTTTATATTTTTGCATATTAAAACTGCTAATATGTTTTTCTATATACTATAATTTTATTATTCAGTCGTACCTTTTTAACTTGAGAAAAAAAAATATTTATGTAATAAATCTGGAAATTAGTCTGGACTCTAATCAGTGTTTTGTTACCAAAATTAAAACTCTTGTACTCGTTTCCAGATTATCAGAGATACTTTTTCAGACTAAATGTAGACTGAGTTTTAAATATTAAAACATTCAGTTATTAAATAATCAAGAATGTGAATGTGCATGTTAAAAAGTATTCATGTTTTAATTATGGGATGGTGTATTTTCTAAAATGTGTTGCTACAAACTGTTACATCTTGCAGTAAATAATAAGCAGATTTTACAATCACATTGCTTTAGTAATAAGGAATTATCCTTACTTTTACATATCAGTGTATAATAACTTTATGATTAGTGAGGGATGTTGGACATGGGACAGTTTTGATGCTAGTATGCTATATATTTCCTGGTATTAGAGATTTTTCCAGTGTTTTCTTTGTAAATGTGATGCAGGATTGATACTGTCGTACGACTTACTTGAGTAATTTCTGTGTAAAGAAGTGGACTTACTAACTTGATTTTGCCCTGTATGAACCACATGAAAAGTGTTTAATTTTATATCTAACTGAATTATGCATTTTCTTCCTGCCCCGGAGTTGTTCTCATAAAGTTCTCTACTTAAATCTTATAACCGGAAGCACATGTACATATTATATATCTTGTTAGAAATATATGAGATTATTTTGCTACATACAATTCTCCATAATATAGATTTATGAGGCTTGGTCTTTAACTTTATGCATCTCATCTAACTGCATACGCTACCTCTTATTTTCAATACAGTATGAACTTTTGTAATTAATGAAAGAAGAATTAATAATTAAGTGATGAAACAGTTTCTTCATTTATAGACATAAAATATAAAATCAGATTTCCAGTGTTTCCTATCATTCTGTTTAACATAGGTTGCACAAAATTAGTAAAGACTATATGGAATATTGGGAAAAGGGGACTACAGAACTGTATTTTCTTAAATATTGATCCTCGACATATACTTTAAATAAAAAAGTTTTTTAAAATAAATAAAATTTATGTAAACTAATCCAGTTCTGAGAATCAGCATGTTCCTGTATACATAAAATGTAACACTTTTATATAGTTCATATATAGCATAAATCCAGTTAATATTCAATATGCTTTAATGTGTCTAGAACAGAAAAATATGCAAACAGAAACAAGTTTTATTTATTTTAAGTCAGTGGGTAATTTTAACAAATTTTGAAAATTGGAATTACTTCATATATTCTGAAGCTCATATTGCAACTCTTTATAACTTATTTTTGAAATGATTGATACATTGATACATTTAATGATGCATTCAGTTTCAAACTGCATCTGTTTTTTGTTGTAACTGAAAACTTAGGCAGAATTTGCGATGTCGATTAATAACATACTAATTTTATCATTTTGTTCTGTCTCTGCTCTTTAATTTAGGTAAAACAAGCAACAAAGTTTCTTTGATTTTTGATGCTTTCAGTGCATTAATTTATAGTGCAGTTAAATCGTGATTAATTTTATTTTCTAAAATTTTTGTTTTGTCAAATCAGCAATTTAATGTGTAACAATTTTCTGTTATTTATCTTTTTAAACAATTTTGATATTTATCTTTTTAAACAATTTTCTGTTTATCTTTTTAAACAACTTTCTGTTATTTATCTTTTTAATCTTCTTTCATTACTAGGATGAATGCAGAAAATCCAATTTCCGATATTTTACTTAAGGTATGTTTTCTTAAAGCATTAATGTATCTGCATTTTTATAACTGAAAAGAATTTATTTAGCTTTATGTATAAAAGTAAGGAAAATTCGACTTTAGATTGGTTACATCTCTTCTTTTTAAGGTAAAAAAACATTCTGTGCCAAATATTTTGCTATTTGAAGAAAATGAGCTTGGGTTACTGTCTGTACAAATACATAAGAGTTTATTTATAAAATTAATGCTAATCTAAGGTTGGGCAGCTTATCTAAGGTTGGCTTAACTTTAAATTTCAAATGATGTGCTTCTCTTCTCTGGGCAGTTTAATTTTTGATATAATTTGTAGGAACTTGTTCTTTGTATGAATAAATACTCTTTCTCTAGACTACGGGTTCTGAACCAGGGGGGGATACAGTCAGCTTTTAATTTACCTGTTAAGTATTTAGTTTTTAATTTATGAATATAAAAAACTGCTTTAAGTTTTGGTACTTATCACCATTTTCTGTCCTTTTTCTTGTTTAGTTTATAAAATGCATTAAAAATAATCTAAATTTAAATAAATCTATGTGTGCTTTTTGAATTTTGCAATGGAGGGGGAGGAGGATGATCATCAAGCAAAAAAGTTTGAAAACCACTGGCTGATACAGTTATAGTTAGTAAAATTTTGCATTTTCCAGTTAATGTCATTTGTGGTTTATTATTTCAAACATTTAACAATTTCTGCTGACATATGCATTGTCACAAAAAATCTCATATGATCTTATGCAATGCAATAATCAGTCATCATGTTTAATTAGTATCATGTTTAGCTCTTTTTCAGGTTTTTCAAACTCTTTAATTAGGACTCTGTGGGCTCATGTCTTGGCTCATGTTTATAGTTATGATTCATAATGACCCATATGCATAGAGATGTGATATTTTGTAACTCTCATGCAGAAAACTGCTCTGAAAGGGATAGGGAAAGGAGATTAGTTGAAGAAAATAATGTAATTTTGAAGTAGTGATAAATAAAAGTATGGAATTATTAACAATGTGTGCAGTTACATGTTAAGCAAAAGAGTACTTTAAAGTTCTTCGCAAATTACCAAAAAATTGTCTCCTGACCCCTCCAGTGGGTTGTGGCTCATACCTTGAGAACTATTATTTAACTGATCACCAATATCTTAGCTCTGTAGAGATTTATGTGATGAAATTCAAGAATTTGAGATTTTAATCATGCAGATGGTAAATTGAATTAGAAAAGTAAACTCCAGTGAATACAATTTATATAATTTTGCAAAAATTTGAGTTTGCTTTAACCTTTAAGTTTTAATGAAAAGCTAGTGGAATTCAGTTTATCAGAAAGAATGTTAACACTTTCCAAAAATACAAATTAGCAGCAACTAGTCACAAATATGCTAATTTATGAACTGAAATCTAAAGTCACTGGACATCTGCCATTTTAATGTGTCTTGATTATTATTCCTAGTATTCAGTTTTAGTTTATGAATATATATGAAAAAAAAAACTTTTAAAGTTTTGGTACTTATTAACATTTTCTATACTTTTTGTTGTTTAATTTATGAAACACGTTGAAAAATAATCTAAATAAATGTGTGTATATATTGAGTTCTAGAAAGGGGGAGAAATGATTTTTACCAGTTGTGAAAAGAGTGCATAGAAACTCTTGTTAAAGATTTTAATTGCTTTTAATTATAATATTAATATGAATTTATATGAAACATTCCCATTATCTATTTTTTTTTTCTTTTGAAGGGAAAATATCAAATTTTATTGCTGGAAAAATTACTTCCTTGGCAAAACCCACTCGGAAGTCTTTTTCAGACATCTCTTGGCGTTTGCTTTGTGGAGGTAAATTAAATCATTTTATAAATTCGTAAGATTTGTTCTTTCTTGAAATATGTGTTGAAATTCTGTTTTGTGTTTTGGCTGTAGGTATGTTTCAAGCAACTTTTGTATTCATACTTGACTAATCCTTTTGAGTGTCACTATTAGTAAATTGATGTCATGTCCAGTGAAGAGTACATAGGAGCACAATACCACATAGGAGCTGCCAGTACTGTTTCAGAGAATATTTTCATAACAAAGTTGTTGATGTAGTTTTTTAAGGATGTTTGTAAATGTTTCGAAGCAATGCCAGTGTTGCAGGATGAGTATAGATATGTTTTGGAATAAGTGCTATTATTAAAAAGAGTAGCAGACTATTTTAAAATATGTAGCTTTAAAAATATTCTTAATTTTTTTCGCCTGTTTCTCATTTGAAAGCATAAATCATAAATTAATGTTTGAAAGTCACAATAATTTTCTCTTTATCCGTAATTTATTATGTTTATTATTAACGTTTATTATGTTTTTGAAGCTTTTACTCAATTTATATTAGCTGAAAGAATGGCTGGTTCATTACATCCTTGATTAAGGCAAAAACAGGACTTCTACCAGAATTGCAAAAAATCTTATGACTTGGTATCATTTATATTTATTCTTTATTTCTAATTAGTGTGTACATAAATTATGGATTTCATCTTATCAATTGCCTTGGAAAAGTGTATTGCATTCTGATTTGTTATCCCTGTGTTGGTGAAGGCTGACCATTAGCTGAGTCCATGACTTGATTTTCCTCATGTGTAATAGGAATACAAATCAGTTTGTCTTACAAAGTCTTTCCTTCTAATAGACAGATAACTTCTGCCGGCTTCATCATTTAATTTAGTTTAATTGTTTAGCTGTAATCATCTGTAGTAATTTATGCCCAAATATCAGCAATCTCTGGTTATTGTAATTGTCAAGAGTAATGTTTCGAATTCTGGCATGCAGTAAGCTTGGTTGGACATCCATATTATAAATTTTTTTCAGTATTAAATGCACATGTAATTTGAATAATTATGGTTTTTAAGTGATCTAGAATAACCCTACAATTAGGATTATTGCTGCTTCGTTTTGGATAGTTAACAGTCAGCAACTTTCTGATAGGAAGAGTGTAAGCATTGACAAGTACTAAAGCAGACTGAATTATGTAAAGTTTTTCATACATTATAACTGAGGGGAAATAAGATACAGACTAAATTTTAGACAGAAATACAGATTTCATATGCAAAATATTTGGATTCTACTAAATATCAATGACCCAAAAATATTTTATATTTATAAACATCTGTAGCTTCATTGATCATCAATAGATCTGCATCTTGCAGCTGTGTTGATCCATAAACTATCTGGCTTAGGCAGTAGATCTTCCTCATTTCACCTTTCAAGAAATTTGTACTAAATTCACAGTGCCATGTGAGCTTCCAGTATAAAAACGGACCTTTATCATATTGCACAATAATAACAGCTATGTTTTCGATTGCATTAGTATATTTTATGTCTTCTGATGTTTTTGATTGAAATAATATTTGTATGTAATTGTTCAATCAAATCTGAGTAATTCATATCTCTCTTAGAACATTTGCTGCTCACTTTTAAATCTATAAGATGGTTAATACTTGGGTGGCTGGTCATATGCATAAATATTTTTCTCTTTTATCCTTTAATGACACAAATTGTTTTCCTTGCCTCAGCTATTTATTTTGTCTCTTTCTCCCTCTAATTTCAAAAAGTTGCTACTGGTAATGACAGCAAGACTTGTTTTATTCGTTTGATTCATTACTGAGCCAGGTCTTTGCCGTAAGCTTTCATTTAGTATATCTCTAAGGAAGAGTCATGTCGTGTAATGACAAATGTACATTGAAAAAGTTTTGATTTATGGAGTTGAAACTGATATACTATTGGATATTCCTTGCTGTTAAAAACACAGTGTTTGAGAACCAGTATCCTCGTCAGTTTTCCTGAATTTAATGATTAGAAACAACTTCATATAATGATATATAATAATCAGTTTAGCTTAACTGGGTAGGAATTACTTGTTTACTATAAGCACCCTTCCTGTATCCTGTCAGCATATGTTGAAGACTTAACTACTGACATGTAACAATGTAGTATAATTTACATAAGGAACACACTCTTAAAGATTTATTTGCATTGTTAATAGGTTTGCCAAAGATAACGTTTTGGCAGTCTTTTAGCTGCAATATATTATATGTATGTATATGTATATTTGTCAAATAATGAATTCATAAATTTAATTTCACAGAAAATTCATAGCTCAACATCATCTGAGAAGGAGAGGAAATTTTCGCCTAATCCTGATGAGCTCCCACAAGTGCCAGATTTTCAAATGCTTTTTGAAAAAACGGGGAATTCAGAATTTATGCTTCATCCATTACATATCAATATAGGAAGGTGAGTAAAGAATAAAAACAATGCAGTAATACAAAAGTTCATTTTAGAATATTGCCTGGTATTTGCTATACTTTTCAAAGAGGTTTAAACTTTAAGTCAATCTTATATCGGTAAATAACAAATGTATTAAAAAAAAAGGCGGTTTACAGAGAGAATTTTCATCAAATTGTAGCACAGAATGATATTTAAAAAGTTTTTCAAACAAGTTGATGAGTTTTTAAATATGTGATGGAATCATTCATGCATTGCGACTTAATCTAGAATGGCAACAGAATAAAATATCAGCATCATCTTAGTGTGCATATTAGTCTCATATCAATAATCTCGAAAATTTGTCAGTATTTAATTTATGGTAATTTTATCTAATTTTAAATGTGTGATTAGAATGTAATAATTTCATATTGCTATGTAATTTTTTTGTAGGATTACTTTTAGAAAGATCTGTGAATGTAAACGTGACATGATTTACATTAGATTTGTTTTGAAACATGTAAGCATTTTTGGTAGTTTCCGATTAATGGGATGCTAGTTGAAAAATTCTATACCAAATGAATACCAATCATATACCTATAGCCAAATGTTGTAACCCATTTGTATCACCTTATTGTTAGCTATACAAAGATATTGTGAATAATCAGGAAGAATGACCATCTATGGAGTAATTTTTTGTTTTGTGATTTCCCATTGCTCTTTTTTTTTTAACATTCCAAAGGGGCTTTCTCCCTGAAGGACTATTGTTTTCGTTTTGCATTGGAAACATTAAAAGTCTGAATCACTTTTCAAACTGTTGTCACAAAATATTGCAGCCCTGTATTATATTTAGAGGAATTAAATAATGAAGAATCTGCGTAAATGTATGTATATTTCTCCAAATGTAATAAAACAACGGTGCCTAGAGCCATCCAGTTTCGAATAACGTACGTTTCCACCCGAATATGCGCACCTGGAAGCCCAAATTTGGAATTTGTTTTATTATATATTCCAGATTTTGTAAAACTTTTAATTTTTAAAACATAACGAATGTTTGATGAACAAACTCAAACGATTTAAAAGCGAGCAATGACAACACTCTGTTGGGGGGGGGACCTTTTATCTAAAGCGTACAGAACTGTGTATCAGAAATTCTAAAGATATACTCATTTTAAAATTATTTTGCGTTATTGCTGTTGAACTGAATTTCATGGTTTAAGTGCAAAGAACATGATATTTAATAAATAAAGGTAACACACAAAATGTTAAAGAATGCCCGTTTGGATGTAATTTAAAATCTGAATTTTTTTTTGGAAAGTACTAATTTTTCTTAGAGTGTAAGGCATTCCTTTTCTGTCAGGTCTTTAGTATATTTATTTCTGATGTCAAAAGCTTACACTGATAGAATTCTGTTGCCTGCAACTTGAAATGAAATACTGTACAATTGTTTGATTGGAATAATTCCATGTATTCTTAATTATGAATTTCTGTATTTGTCTTCATTTTTTTAAATATTAAATTTTGCTCTTATAAAATAGCCGTTATTATTGAGGAGCTATATCCTAGTTGCCCTCCCTATCTCCAATTACATTTTGTGCCGGTATTTATGTTTGTGTCAAGTGGCATCTCCTTAAATGTAAAAATATAAAGTACCTTTTTGCTTTTTTTTTCCTTCAAGTTAATTTTTCATAAGAATTTATAACTTAAGTCAGCTTAATTATTGTAGAAGCTTTTAGTAAGCTTAGTTAGCTTTTATTAGTTCTAGTTGCCTGGCATTGAAACTGTTACGGCTTCAACATGATCACCCATTGAACTGCAAACTGCTGATGGTACAGTATGATATGAAAACATGTTGCAGAATCTTTTCTCTTATATCTGGCTCTTATATAGCTACTTTGAATGTGTTAGTGTGTTTACTAGAAAACCCAGAAAGTTGTATTGAAAATTTTGTGTAGGATGAATATCATTGTCATGTTGGGTATGCAAGATAATGACCTTGAGCTATCAATATACCACATCTGCTGCTTGTAGGACAAGAAGTTGGCAGTAGCCTTACAAGTATAAAGCAGTACATTGCATCTAGGCAGAGCAATGAAGTACTGTGAGAATTTCATTAAGCAAAAGTAATTAAGCTTATAAGGTATATCATTGGCTGAACTTGGTTTGTGAACAGGTGTGTTGTTACAATGAAACAGGAAAAAACCTGCTTGAAATGGTTTCTATATCATGGTATGCACATCATTGTCCAAAATAATTTGCCGAATTTTAGATATTGAGGAACCAGAGATCATCAAAATGCTAAGTCATATGCCAAGACTCAGTATTTTGCAGGGCACTCATCTAGTGACATATTTAATGGTGTTCATATTGGCATCAATCCAAAATGTTAGGCTTTAGCATTTGTATTCAATGGCTTCTTAACACCAACACAGCAATAATTTCCTGTTGGATAGTCCTGTCACTGGCCACTAGTCCTGAGCTGAATGACTTTTAAGAAGCTCTTAGGTTTTGCTAACATGTCCAGGTTTACCCAGTTTTTTCCCATCTGCTAAAATAATAAATTGAAAACTTTCATGGGATTTTCATTTCACAGTAGTATTTTTCACAAAACACACATTCAGTGCATCACATTGAACTGCACAGAAATTTTGACTGAAAATATTGTCTTGTGGGCCTCATTTATGTTCCATTTTGATGAATTCAGTTCTTTCTGTTCACTTATATGGCACCAAAGCACTTCATTAATGCTTATACATACATGTCTCTTTTTTTTAGCCCTAGGAATGTATGTCTATGTTGTATGGACAATTCCATATATAACTAAATGTGTATCAGTTGGCTTTTGCCCCCACACAGTGCATTAAATGGTAAATGGGAGTGAATAAAATGTCGTTATAACAGTTATGTAAAATTATTTCTGTTAAATATTCTTGCTACTAAAAACATTTTTATTAATTTAAAATATGTTATATCTGTGGGTCTTGAGAATCTGTGAAACTTCATGTCATAAATGTATTCCTTTCTTTTCTTTTTTTCCTCCTCTTGTTCCAGGATGGTAGACTAAAAGTTTTAAGAGATTGACTGACTGCAGTTTTACTATAATGTCGGAAATAGCACAAGACCACCAAGAAATGATAAGAAAACAAAAATATCTCATGAACTTACATTTGGTATTCTTTAACAAATTTGGAGATGGAATGAAAGGCTATAAATCTGAAAGCAGCAGAATTGGATTCTAGAAGTAGCTGGTTGCCAAAGAGGATTAGTCTAGTTAAATTGTATAATACTTATATATTTTTAAACCTGTTTTTTCTCACTTTAGTGCTACATATATTCAGACAAATAAAACAAAAGCAACAAAATATTAAAATTTTCTCGACTTATAGTCTGTCCATTTCTTTTCCTGTTTAAAATTAATCCAGCTATAAAGCTTTGATTTTATTTTTATATTTTCATTTAAGCGAACTTTAAGTGCTGTGTTCTTTTAGAAAAGTATGATTTTTAGCATATTTTAATGATTAGTAACTAAATTAACATTTTAAATTATAGGAAAATACTTTCTATATATAAGTCTATCAAGTCTGATGGTGGGAAAAGTCTACCACTCATTGCTTTATGTTATGGTGATAATCCTAAAAGCATGGTTTTACTGGGATCATTAGTGGAAGACTCCAAATTTGTGCGGTTAAGAGTAACCAATGAAGGTTGTTATATTTAAATTATTTCTTTGTAAGCTTTCTTCTTAAAATTTCAGTTTTATACTGTTCAGTTTTTACACTTATAAAAAGTATAGCTGAAATGTAGTTGTTAATGTGCTTGCAAACAGTATTTTATGTTAATAATTATTCATTGTCATGTCCATTTCTAGGTTCAGTTTCTAAAGAGGATCACTTACCAAATATGTCATCTTTAAAGACTAAGCATCTAGAGGGTTTTATGCCAAGAATTTCAACAGTACGTTAAGTGCTATATTATTTTATTTTGTAAATATTTTGCATCCAACAGGTCTCTATATCATATAATTTTTCGTTTATACAATAAACAATTATACATACCTATTTTGTTACATATTGGCTCACTTACTATTCAGAAAGCAACAGCAACTTCCATGAAGATAGCTTTCCAGTTCATACCACAAATTCTTCATAGGATTGAGATATGGGGACCTGAGAAATCATGTCTGCAGTGCACATTCACTAGAATGCTGTTGTGATCATTCCTATGCAGTTTGGGAACAATGGGATTGGTGTTATCACGTTAGAACATGGCATTATTATCCTGGAGAAAGTGCTGATGAATGGGCGTAAATGTCAAGCTAGTATGTTAGCATATCTTGTATCCATTATACGCACTCTGGCCAAAAGTATCTGGACACCTAATGGTATGGACTCGAGAGTCCTGAGGCATATATTAATATGATGTTGCTCCCCCTTTTGCATTATTGACTACCTGCATATGTCTGGGCAGACTTTCTTCCAGTTTTTGATAGGGGCCATAGTAATTGACTTCCAGGTGTTCATCACAGCAGAAGTGATCGCTGGCAGTGAGGATGGTCGATTTGGCTGTCTATGTAATCTGCTTTCTAATTCTTTCCAAAGGTATTCTATTGAATTTAGATTATGGCCCTGAGAAGGCAAGTCTAGTTTTTGAACATCCTTTTGTCAAACCATGGCTTCACAAATCTCGATGTGGGAATGGAGAAGTTATCCTGCTGGAAGAGATATGGGTCTTCCTCAAAATATTGCCATAGAGTTGCAAGAGCTGCATTGTCCAGAATGTCCACATAGCATCTCAGAGTTCGTTTCCAGCTATAGGAACTAAGAGACCCAGGCCAAACCATGAAAAACATCCGCACAGCATGATACTGCCACCACCAAACTTTAAAGTTAGCACAATGCAGTCACTTAAGAGGTGCTCACCTAACATCCACCAAATCCAGATGCATCCATCAGACTGTAAAGCGAGATTCATCACTCCAAAGAGCATTTTTCTGTATGTACACAGTCCAATGACGGTGAGCTTTGCACCATTGCATTCCGGGAAGTAATGTTCGGCTTAGAGCGACTGCTGGATCATGAAATCCTAGGTTTTTTTAACTCTTGACAAACAGTCTTGCACTAATGCCTGATGAACTTTAGAACTCCCAAGTGATTTCAACCAAGTACTTGCGATTTTGTTTCACTACCCATTTGAGAGTTCTGCAACTGTGTTCACTAATTTTTTTTGGCCTACCACTTTGTTTTTCTTCTGTTTCACTGCCTCAACGTTTCCACTTCACGATTACATCTCGATCACAATGGATATCTACTTCTGTAGAATGCCTGAAATTTCATGAACTGATTTTCCACAAAGGTGGCATCCCACTGTACTGCCATAATCTAAGTCACTAAGCTCCTTTGACTTACTCACTGTCTCACAAACACATGCATATGACATAACAAAGAAGTACCAACACTTTTATAGCTTTCAGTTATGCATCTAATTATGTCATCTGCCAGGTTCACTTCTTTAAAGGGTGACTGTATACTTTTGACCAGATAGTGTATATTACCTCAGGTATTTAGTTATTCCAGGGATATTTAAATAAACACTCCTCACGTCTATTATACTTCTTATTATACTATTATACGTCTATTATTAGACTATTATACTTCTGCACCTACCTGTAGAACTGTAATCTGTCATGAGCGATATATTGTTTGTGGAGTTTCTGCCATGTACACACTGCTACCAGCACACTGTGTTGGAACCTTGATTCAGCTGGCTAGGTAATATGTTTCTAGTTCTCTATATTTCAGTGGTGATGACATTTTTGAAACTAGAGCCTCAAAAATGTCTTACATTTTGCAGTGGGAAGCAATAAGCATAATGGCTGTTAAATTCAGCTTTGACATAAGCTTCTAGAAACTACTGCATTAAATTCTGCAGCAATTTGTCCCAAAGACTCCATCATATTCTAAGATATGATACAGTCACTGCTCAGTTTGAACTTCCGCTGCTTTCCTGTCATATGCTTGCAATTAACCCTTAACCACTCATGTAATTTTTGATTCATAAAACATAACTGTCATCTGTGAGATTATTTCAAAAAATCTAAGAAAGGTAAATACTATTAAAATTTGCTACAAGTAGCTATAAACTGAATTTACACATTTATCTTCATTACTGATACATTAACAATTAACATGTGCAGATGACTTATAAATGGAATAGTCTAAGACTGCGGTTCTCAACATTTTGCCTAAGGCTTACCATCTAAACAAAAATTGAGAAACTTCAGTACCACCACTATATTTTACAATGATTACTTTTCAATTATATTTTGATATTTGCGGAAACTATTGGCTGTTTGTATTAAATATGCAAACATAAAAAATTGGTTACCATTTTAATTATCAAAATTTAAGTTATAATACTTTAATTCTAAAAGTTGTGTGAAAGTAGGGCCTGTTTAAGAGAGGCGAGTTTCTTTGTGTCTGGTCTTATTTCACTTAGTTTTAACCATAAATTATCCTGTTATAAATTTGTTCAGTATTTATCTTTCAAATATAACATGGAAGAAAAACTTGTTAACACAAATAATTTGGGTAAAAAAGCAATAAAAATTTAATAGCTTTATTTGAAAAGCTTTTAATTTTTTTGTGGGGGGGGGGGCGATCAGCCAAAAGTTAACAAGTGTGTTATTGATGAAATCTACAATTAGACTTCGATCACAGGAAATTTCTATCAGTTGTTCTTTTTCTTCACGAGAGAAAATTTCAGGTACATTTGAACAAAATGGATTTCTAATCCAATTTTCTTTTTCATAATCCTGGGGAAATTTAATGTTGAAATTATTTATCAATGAAAAACAATTTTTAATGTCGGATGCTAATTCTTTTATTTTCAAATTATTTTCTGTTAGAAAACTTTCTAAAAGTAGTAAAAAGATTAAAATATTATTATCCAATTCCTTGATTATTAGCTCGAGTTTTTTTATCACTGCATTTATTTTACCTCTAATGGTAAACAAATTACACTATACCCTTGTAATCTTAAATTTAATTCATTTAATGTTCTAAAAATTCAGCGAAGTATGCCACCAGCAATTTACTAAATAAACATTTTTGCAATTCAAATTTTGAAGCAAAGTGGGAAATTTGAATTTCTAATCGAAGTTCAAAAAGATGACTTAAAATTTTTCCTCTCACCTTACTTTGGAATGTAACAAAGGCATTTTATGTTCACTGCCCATCTCTTGGCATACAATCATAAATATTCTTGAATTTAAAGGTCGGCTTTTAATAAAATTAACAATTTTCCCAGCTTGATTTGAAATGTTTTGAGGATTGTTTTGGCTACTGAAGCTTCATGATGAATGGAGCAGTGAATAAATTTAGTTTCAGGTGCAAATTTCTTTATTTGAGAAATAACACCGAAAGGTTTTCCCTTCATCGATTTACTGTATCAATTGATAACAGAATATTATTAAGTTCATTTGCCGCTTTTTTGTCGAATAATATTAAAACGATATCTTTAGCTGCTGGTAATATACGGTTTTCTCCAATAGTGTAAGCCTGCTCAGCCTTGGCAATTCTGAGGCTTACTAGATAACTAGCTTCCAAAGCTTTTTCACTTTGAAGTAACAAAACCTTTTATTACTATTTTTGAATTACGATAATTTTCTCTAAAATATTCGTTAGATTTATCCTTTAAACTGGCATCGTTGTCCTATGTCTATTACTATGTACATCGTATGTCTTTTAAGAAACGATGGTTTCATACTCTGATTAGATAATAATTCACCACAAACAACATTGGGGTTGAGGGTCCATTTCATCTTCATTCTAAGTAAACCCAAATGATAAATAACTTTCATTATATTTTATATAAACAATTTTTCTTTTCTTTTCAGTATTCCAGTGCTAGTTAATTGTCCTGAATCCATCACCTGTCAATCGTAACTTTTCCCCTTAGTCACTCTTAGCCATTTTTTTATTTTAGAAAGCTAGGCTTGTTTATTAATTTTTCACAAATATTACAATGCACAATATATTATGAGTTCTTAAAAAAACAAATGGCGATATTCTCAAATCATGCAGAAAGGTAAGGAATACAAAAGAACCTGCAAGAAATACCTGCTGTTACAGACAGCAAATCGAGGCAAAAAAATTATTCTAATTGAAAATAGAGCAGTGTAAGCTCGAAAATGGTGGCGACATAAATTGAAGACATGCTAATAAATCAATTAACTCTGAAAGAATTAATGAGATACTATTTTTTTAGGAACTTAGTTTTATTTCCTGTTAAATACAACATCCATTTCTATTATTCCTTTTAAAAACATAATTTATGACAAATTTTGTTACGTCTATGGCTAAAAGAATATTTGTGAAAATAAAAAGGAATTATTTTACTGAAGTGAGATATGAGCGGCCATTGACCTTGGACAACGCTTAGATCGCATAAATTTACGAGTATTAAGGAAGACACTGAAACATGGTGTTGGGGTATTTAATTTTTTAATTTAATGGTTAAAATTTCTTTGTGT
>KK119061.1:686020-785173 GCA_000611955.2 Stegodyphus mimosarum | reverse complement strand
GCGTCGCCTGAGTGATTAAGGGTTAACAGCAGGTTTGCTAAAATTCAAATGTTGTTGGTATACCCTTGTTGTGATATTATGTGAAACACCTGATAGTTTGGCAGTTGCTGAAATCAAGCATCCAGCTTTGTGAATACCTACAATTTGGCAGCAATTAAGTTCACTTTAATCAGTATCTTTACCCACAATCTATTATTTGTCTTCCAAAACTTTGATATGCATGTCATTCATCAAGCTGTATTTTATAGTTTGTCCTCTCAGTGTATTAAGCCAGTAAAATAGTTCTATGCATTTTAATCTTATATTTTTTCCAGTTGTTCTTAATGTGAATCTTTTGCATAACATGAAAACTCACCGCAGAAGAACTAATATTTCAAAATTGGACAAATTCATATATAGATTAGCGTTAATTTTGGGAAAAAATCTATTCACATTCTGATAAAAGTGAATCTGAAGGTACGGGATGCATGTCATATTCTGTCAAAGTGTGTAGACGCATTTTTTGTGGAATCAATGCCTGTCTAAGACTGAATTTTGTATTATTTTAAAGCTGAAGTTTGCATGTTCTTTTATATCTGTTACAGTTTTGGTATCTTTATATAAGATATTAGAATTTCCAGTTACATAACTGGAATTTCCACTTTTTCCACCTTCCAAATTTAATAACAAGTCTATGTTATAGGTTAAAGTATCTGCATTTGCTCGCTATGATGTGTATGAGCGTGAAGTTAGACCTATCACTGAACTTCAGCCCTCCAAAGACATGAGAGTATTTGTTGAATGTGTTTGGTCTGATGTTTCTTATATTTTGGAGCCTGTTTCAGCAGATTGTATTTGCACTGTAGTAAGTATATACTTTTACTGATTATACTGTTAACTTTCTTATATATTGTTCAGCAATGCAGTATGCATGGGGAATGAAATTTTCGGTTGTTCATAAAGACCAAAGTATGAAGAGAAAAAGCTTTCTTCAACCATCTTTATTTAAAGATTATAATGTTGATCCTTGAAGTACATGGTTTTGAATTGCATGATTTTGTTTATAGGGTATTTTTTCCAATAAATGTAATAAAAATATTTAGGACATTTAAAGGACATGTATTTTGTAAGTCAAATAGAAAAAAAAAAAATATTATTTGACAGTAATTTTGCTCATAAAACCCGATCTACTTTGTGTATTTTAGCCACAATAATAATTAAAATACAACGATATAATTAAATTAATCCCTTTTAATGTTTTGCAATCCACGTGATATTCAAAATGTGTTCTTGAATATTGATTTTGACTTGTGCAGCTCCTAGAGAGTTGCATTGAACCCCAGGGTTTCACAAAACACAGACTGAAGACTGTTGCAGTCCAGAATAAATGTTAAATGCAGATAGACGATTCATTTAAAAAAAGACAATCTAAATAATGATATTTGATAGACATATGTCTAGAGTTTCATACTGTATTGTGTGGTTGAATTATATTTCTTCAAATAATTAATTTAAAAATTTTTGTTTATTCATTCAGGCTGTATACTTTAAATATTCATATAAATATTTTTTGTATTTGCATTTATTTGAATTTAATTTTTTTCAAAAGAATACTTTGTGTCTCAGTGTACACCAAAATGCATTTGAAAACTGCATGTATTAAAAGAGAAATTACAATAAAGCATGGTTAATACGTCTTTCAATGGGCCATTAAGGAAGACTATAGAAATGAGGAAGATGTATATTGAACATTTTAATTTTTATATAATCTAATTGTATAACAATAATAATTTATTAGAGATGTATGATCAACAGTTTGTAATAATATCCATACGCATAATTTTTCATTGCTTTGTGCAGCTTCTCCATTGTGCCCTGTAGCCCATTGTGCCTTCCTGTTTTTAATCTGTTAAAATATTATCACTATTACTAAATCAGTTCAAATTTTTCATTTTTTTAAACACAAATCAAATACCATAAAATTTTTTTTCCCTTCTTAGCGCTGTGGTGATGCCTTGACCTTTTCCCTTAATGCGTTAGTGCCTCAAAGACTTTAATACCTGAATGATTTTCTTTAGGCATGTTATTATGGGGGATAGCATTTTTCTATCTCGCCGAAGCAATAAGTAAAGCCCTAACATATTTGCTTGGAGTGGTCAGTTAATATAAGCGAATTATGCTCTTCTTTAACTTTCTGATTTGATCCAGCTTCTCATTTTTAGCTGACTTTTATTATTACAGGTATTTTCTCAAAGTTTAAATTTTGTTATCTCAAAGAAAAGTTTTTAATTCTGTAGCTGAACAGGATCTGTAGAGCAAAAGCATATTTTGATGTCAATCCAGCAAAAAGTAGATAAAGGCACATCAGTCTCTCATTTATGCATTGGAAAGGTAACAATATACAACATTGAAAAAAAGAAAAAGGAACTTTTTGAGTATTTTGATACCCAAATTGCAAAGAATAACAACAACAAAAAACATTCATTATGGTAAAAGTGATGAGCATCGCAGTGAGGGCATGCCATTTTACAGTGGTAATGGCTCAAGCCCAAATATTTCATGCAGAAATGGACTTAGGAAGTGCGTGCACATGTTTGAAATGTTAAGCAAGTTTTAAATCACCATGGTGTAAGACAGTTAGAATTTTCAACCAACATATTTTCAGTTATTACTAAAGCAGCTGAACAATTTACAAGTTTGAACTCATGGAACTTATTAACAGTGAAACGTTATCGCAGTAACATACACTAGTTATCATAAATTAAGGAAAAGTCACAAAAATAGTGATAACTCCTTCAAAAATAAGCCAAACCATGTAAAATTTGAGTATGTTGCCAAGTAACAGTAACTGAGTAAAACTGCAATATACTAATTAGTGGCGCTGCACTCGGAATACGTCATCTGCAAGGAGCATAAAAGTCCATGTTTAAGAGCAAGCCCACATATTTCACTGTTATAGTGACATAAGAAATCTGAGATAGGCAATTCATAACAATGACCTCCAGCTGTCATTTGCCTGCAGAACTATGATGGAGAGCCATTGGGAGACTGGAGGCAGGACAAAGTCAAACAGAAGTGGCCAGATGGCTAAGTGTGAGTCCTTCTGTGGTTCATGGACTTTGGAGGCAATTTCAAACCATAGATTCGGCATCTAGGAGGTTCAGCCAAGGACGGGTAACTGCTACGACGTGTGCCGATGACCGATATTTGGCATTATGTGCACACAGGAATAGAACCTCTACTCTGACTCTTCTTAGATCCTCCCTTGCTGCAACCACCGGAAGGTTGGTGTCAATGTCAACAGTGTGTAGAAGGCTTCACGAAGGTGGTTTGTATGCGAGGCAACCAGCCATTTGCATGCCGCTCACGTCACACCATAGGAGGGACCGTTTGCAGTCGGCATGACAACATGTCCACTGGATGCCTGATCAATGGAGGGCTGTTCTCTTTACGGATGAGTTCGTAGGGAGTCCATTTACGGATGAGTCCGGATCCGTCAAACATCTGTGAAAGAGATGCATACAGAAGAGGGAGTGTCTGTGTTTGGAGTGGCGTCTCTTTCTGTGGACACACAGACCTCCATGTCTTTCCAAGCAGAACCATGAATGCTCAGGTTTATAAAGATGACATCCTTGATGTTTATGTGCACCCATATGCCAAGGCAATAGGTAATGCTTTCCAGTTACAGGACGACAATGCAAGACCACACAGGGCTTGCATCATAGATAATTATCTTCAACAGGAAACAATTATGCACATTGAGTGGCCAGCTCGATTGTCGGACTTCAACGTTTGGGGTGCTTTAGGGAGACGTCTAGCTGCACTCTCAGACCCTTGCCGTGCTTGCAACTGCTTTCGCTTCCTATGGAACTGACAGACCGCATAATTGAAAGCATCACACATCGCTGTATGTGCTGTATTGCTTTTAGAGGCGATCATATTCCATATTGAAGGTACTTTTCCTATAACAAACTGACACCTTCGATTTGTTCATTTTATACATGTGCTAACTTTCCTAACATAATTGTTTGGTAATTTCCTTTTATGTTTTTGATATAAGTTTCATAAAATTCTACATGTAACTTTTTCAGTAATTGTGATTTTTGTGATTTTTTTTCCTTAATTTATAGTAACCAGTGTATTTATAACACTGACAAACCTGGTCATTTCTGGCAGTATATGCTTGACATTGGGAACTTTGCAAAAGAGGCACCAGGTGATTCCAAAGCAAGACTAACAGTTTTGGCATATGCCAGTGCTGTAGAAATGGACAAATTTAAAGTTTTCATAATGAGAAAAAAAATAGATGACCTTGGGCATTTAAAGGAATAAAGATTTCCCCCGTCATCTATTGTTCAAGTGAAAGAGCATGGATGACACAAACATTAACGAATAATTGATTCAAAAATCCTTTCAGACCTGAGGTCTAGCAACATTCGAAAATGGTTGGTTTACAGTATGATGCAAAAACTGTCCTGAATATAGACATTTCACTCAAAGATTTCATAAAAGATAAAGTCTACATCTTATTCTTTCCATCAAACTGTGCATATGTCATTTGAACAATGAATATTGGAGTGCTGTACACGCTGAAATTCAGTTATAAAGTTGTCTTTAAAACTGGGCTAAATTTTTTTAACAGGGTAGGGCCATTCAAGAATATATTTAAGCATAAAAATATGCTGAGTAGAGCATTGCAGGGTCATGAGAGGATGTGTCTTCACATATTTTTAAAAAACTGTTTGGCATAATTTATGGACAGCTACCATATTTCATAGTAAAGCTGATGATGACGATAGTCGCAAATTTGAAGGTTTTCATGTATCAAAAGCAATGGGTGAAATTTTCTAATTGATGAACTTGTAAAAAATGTGCAAAAGGGATAATAAAGGAAGATGATGTAAGAATAGTTTTCTGTTGCAATGATAATACCTCAATCATCAGCGAACTAACAACTGGCACAATCTGTAGTGTGAATTTCAAATCCAGAAAATATCACTATAGTGAAGAAGAGGTTGTTGTGAAAGAAAAGATTTAAATGGGCGGTTTAGTGGAAACTCTAAACACAGCAATTTCAGGAATTCAACAAGGAAACTTTCTAATTGAATAAGAAATTTTGCCTATCTTTAAAAAAGTATTAGCCCCAAAAATGGAACTGTTTAAGCAATTTAAAGAAATATTTAATAAAGCAAAAAAATAAACGTGGAGCTTTTTTTGTGTAAATTTTGATTTCCTTAGGGTCATAAATGCTTCATTATTTCATGAACAACTATTTTATATTTTTAGTTTGATAATTTCTGCATGTCAGCTTGCTGGATTTAAACTGAAGATCTAAAATCCAAAATTGGCGAAGTCCCGACCAATCCAGAGCTTGTACTTTATACAGTATTTAACTTCAAAGTATTTCCATTTTGCATAGTGTGATATCTTTATACAGTACAGAGTCCGAAATCCAGAATTCTTGCGACTTCAGAAATTCTGGATTTTGGATCATCACTTTAAATCTAGTAAGATAACACACAGAAATTGTAATATATATTTAAAAAAAATAGCTATTCATGAAATAATGAAGCATTTATGACCTTAAGAAAAATCAAGATTTACAAAAAAAATATATTTATTTTAATTTTATTACAGATTTCTTTTTTTAATTTTATAGTCAGACATAATTTCTTGTTTAGTTACCAAGTTTCATTTTTCAAGTCCTACATTGTTGTGTTAAGGATGCCCTGTTAACTGTCAATCAAAATCTTTTAATTCTCAACAAATTCTTTGTCACTTTCTTCACTGTGGGAAGCAATATTTTCTATTTAAACTACAGATGTCATTTGTTAGTTGATTGGAAATTGGGGCACTGTCATCAGAAAGGAAAACTTCTATCAAATCAATAATCATTTAATATCTCTTCTACACGTATCTTCACTAATTCCATTAACTAGAAAATTTTGCCTTTTAATATAAGAAAATCATGGCTCTCACCATGAAATGCAGTAGGTATCCATAAATTATGCTAAGCATATTTTAAAAATATCTGTAGCTATATTCTGCCGTGAACTTCCAATGCTTCACACAACATATTTTATGTTTGAATATTAAATAATTCTTGAATTGTTTTACCATTGTTCTGAAAATTTAGCATAAATTTAGAAAAGGCCACTTTATGTCTGCAAAATTTTAAGTAAGGCATGAGCCAGACATTTTTCATCAGGACCATATATGTACCATCTTGTAAAGAAATTTATTTCAAATATTTTAAAAGGTCAGGTTGAAAATGATTTTGAAACCATTTATTCATTAATGTTTGTGTTATCCATTCTGTTTCAGATAGGTGATGGGGGGGGGAAAGCTTTACTTCTCTAAATACTTGAGGTTGTGTAACCTTTTTGATTATGAAAAGTTTACATATGTGCATTCTTGCAGTATTTTCACATTCCAGAATCGTTAGTCTTGTTTTGGAATCTGACAACAGTTGGGGCTTTTCTGAAGCTGTCGCCAAGGTATTTTGGAGTGTATGTTCTCAGAAAAGACCAGCTTCATCAGCATGATAAATTTCTTCTGGAAATAAGTTTTCACTATTCATGAGTTGAATTAATTCATCTGCAAACTGTTTAAGTGTTTCTGTGTGAATTAAGCTTTTTTGCCTGAAGTTTGTAAATTGCCTTATACCATGAACTAAAGCAGTTTTTAAGTTTGGTTAATTAACCTGTCAAATATTTGCACTCACATATTTTATGTTCATTTCTTCATGAAATATTTTGACTTGAGCATTTGGCATTGGACCTATCAGTGGCACGTCCTAACTGCAATGCTTTCTCATCCATTTGCATCACTTTGTCATGATTGCCACTTTTAGCATGATGAATGATTTTTTCTGTTATTTTTTTGTGAGTGGGGTTTTAGAATCCACAAAAAAGTTAAATATATTTTTCTGTTTTTTATGTCAAACTGTTGACTTCCAATGCTATACTACATGCATAATTTTGTGACTGATTGACCTTTTCCTACTATTTGCTCGATTGACATTGAAGCGTACTTTCACATTGCAGATTCTGCTGCAGCTTGAGAGTTAGAAACTCATTTTGATGACATACTCGGAAATTCAAACTTTGATTTTGAAAAGGTAGCTACAGTACTATTAAGCTGGGTCAAATTAGAAAGTTAAGGAAGGGTGTAATTTGCTCTATTAGCTGAATTTAAGTTCTTTCAATTCTTCTCCCTTTCCAGGTGCTATGCTAACAAAATAAAAACAGTATGAGCAAAACCTCATTCCTTGCAAATGTCTTGTAGCTTCACTTATTATTTACGTCAGATAAAAAAAGGCTCACCCCCACAGCCACTCTAGGATTGAAAATGTGATCATGGGCCAGTGGAAATACATTCGAATCCCGTTAATTTTACCACCGGATAATCGGACCAGCTGCTTTTTTGGACCGAATTCTAAAGAATAATTCTCCTATGTATGCTCCTATGTACATAAGCCTAATATTATTCGCTATTTGGGGGCCCACCAGCGGCCGAGCGCTAAAGACGCTGAACACTGGTAGTTCAGTCCGAGGTTCGAATCCCGTGAATGGGCTGGCTGCATGGGCGTTTTTGTGGTTTTCCCCATGTGTAACGTGTATATGAGCCAGTTTCCCTTAGAAAGTCTTCCACGAAGGCATCCCTCCCTTTAGGCAGATAGCCCTCGTGTGCTTTGCCATAATTGAATAACCTAACCTAACCTATTTGCTATTTGGATCAAAATTCTGTTTAATCGGACCAAAAAACGTGAGAGTGAATAAGAAACAGAAGTCACAAGTCAGTCGCGTACAGTGGATGTACAGGTGGTCTGCGACATATAGGAGGATCTGTAGCTACGCTTCCCAGGAGAATGCTTTATCAAAGGTCAGAAATTCCTTAAAGTGCATGACAAGAGCAAAACCACTGGGGGGGGGGACCATGCGCAGCATTTTCTTTGACCTTTCTTAAAACAGAGCCACGAGCGAGGTTATTGGTCCCACTGTGTCTCTGATTTTCGAGGAAATGAACAATAGAGTGTCCTGCTCCACCTGAAAGGAATTCCTGCCGGTCAATCATGATTAAAATTTACATGAGAAAGCTATCATTTCACCAATCCTTTTGGGATGATTTTAGTGCCAGAGCTTTGAATGACGAGCATTTAACTGCCTCTTGACACTGAAACACCAAGGTTTCTTCAGACCACTTGAGTCTGTGAACTGTGCTCGTGTCTTGTCTCCCCTGCTAAAATGCCACAACGGGACTTGACGCTAATTAAAAAAATTGGTTTCCTGGATAAGATCAAACAACCATGAAACACTAGTCGGCGTCGGTGGGTGGAAACTGCTGGATTGGCAAAGACTACAATTTCACGCTTGATAAAACAAGAGAATGAGCTGCGAGAAGAATGGGCACAATGTGAAGGATGAGAAGGAACTTCCAAAAAACGGAAGCATGAAGGCAAGGATCTAGACGTCGATGAGGCCTTTAATGAATGGTTTGCCATTGTTACTGGATGAGCTGTGCGATTAAGCGGCCCAGTGTTAAAATGCAAAGCAGAAGAATTCTCTAAAAAGTTGGGCCATGTTGACTTTAAAGCTACGGACTTTGGCTGTCTCGATGGAAATCTAGACGTGACATAAAAATCAAGAAAGCACATATCGAGAAAGATGGTGCTGATAGTGCAGGTGCTGAAGAATGGAAATCAACAAAACTGCCCAAGCTTTTGAAAATTTTTCAGCAGATGATATCTACAATGCTGATGAAACTGGGCTCTATTATCGTGCTACACCGGACGGCTCGTTAAGTTACAAACATGTTGCACTCTCTGGCTGCAAAAAAGTAATGGATTGCATAACTGTCTTGTGCTGCTCAAACATGCCGGGAACAGACAAGAGGAAGCTGTTGATTATAGGAAAAAGCACTAAGCCTCGCTGCTTTAAAGGACTTAGGATGGACAGTTTACCAGTTGTGTATGGTGTGAACAGAAATGCGAGGATGACCTCTGAACTTTTTAAAGAATGGCTGAAGGATTGGGACAGGGAGCTAAAACACCAGTCGAGAAAAGTGATGTTTCTTCTTGACAATTGTGCAGTATATCCTCATTTAGATTGCTTGAAGAATATCCAACTGGAATTTCTACCCTTTATCATGTAAGGTTGGTTAGTTACATCCTTGAAGCAATTGAAAAAAGTTTGCTGACCTCATTGTCAAAAGCCAAGTCAAGTCAGTGAAGTCAGTGCAAAGGTCAACCATCTTACAGTTACATTTGTGGCTGATAGCTGGCGAAAAGTGAGCAGTGAGACAATTCAGAGCTGTTTTTCTCACTGTGACTTTAAACACTTGGTTTTGGAGATGACTATGGACATGTTCATTGAAAGTGATGGACATGTGGAACTTCAACAGGTACAAAATTGCGAAGAATTTTTATCCATCGACAAGCTTCAATGCTACTATGAAAATGAAGATAACGACGCTGCAATCGTTGCTCAAGTTGCAACAAAGCAAACGACAGCATTGGAAGACCGGGAAAGTGATGATAGTGATGCCACTAAGTTGGTGCAATTGATAGCACAGGATGCAAGAAAATGCATTGAAACTGCATCGGTATTTCATGCAGGAGGGAAATGAAGGCAGTCCCATTGCTGCATTAGATGTTTGTGGCAGTTTTGTTCATGTGCAATACGTCAAGAGAACATGCCAAATCACATTGGATAAGCTCTTCAAATGTTGACTGGAACTTGATAAGAGCTTGTTTTTATCGTGCTCGCATGCTGAGTATCGTGGGAATCGTTTCGTAGAATTTGTTTCTAAATTAATTTTCTGAATGAAAAAAGTTCAACTGTATTTCTTTGTTTGTACATGTATGTTCACCATACCCATGTGTACCACACAATAAAGGTCATAATTACATTTTAGTACATGATTTACATGTACGTTTACTGTTTGCTACATATATCACGTCCCGTCTTACAACATAGGACATGTTCGTGTAATCAGACCAGCTGGTTATTAGGACCAAAACGATTGCTTCCCGATGTGGTCCGATTAACCGGAATCAACTGTACTTAAATCAATATACTGCCATGGTGCAGTTTCCTGGCAAGCATGTGTTTGAAAGTAGTGTACAGGAATCTGTTAATTGAGAAAAATCGCATTTATGGTATACCTGCTTTCTTTTGAGTACTAAATTTTCCATTCCCAGACTTTGTAAGGAAAAAATTCTTTATTTGTTTTTCTAGAAGTCTGGATATTAGATACTTCCTGATACTGCATTTCCACATTTAGGATTTTATACTCGATTTCTAGTAATTATTGTATGATTTTTTTAACCTCCTAAGTCGCATGCCCAGAAAAGTTCGACTTTGCTGCAATGCCCAAATTATCCTATCCTGGAGGATTTCTGTGCTAAGTCACCGCTAAAGTCATTCCTGAAGATGTTAACAAACTGAGTAATTTAGAAGTAAGAACACACTTAGTAATTTAAATTTCTATTTTTTGAACAATATACCTAACTGATGCAACTTAAATTACATTTAATTTCTAATTCGCCCAATTATCCATTTTTAGGAACATTTTGCAGCATTATTTTATTTACAAAAGATGATTCCAATGCTTGGTATTACCTACCTAATTACAGATTCATGCAGTTCCTTATATGAAAACATAGTTTTAAACTAAGCACAGGTGACATAACTATAATTTTTATTTTTCTAGATTTGGTGACAGCTTTATTTAGTTTGTATCTTTTCTTTTCACAGAATATTAAAACTGTTTCTGGAGATGATTATACTGGTGCTTTTAATAAATTCAAGGAAATCAAGTTAATCGAAGTAAGGTTTTTTGTGTTTTTATGATTTACAGTTTTGTAATATTTATTTTTTAGTTCTGTTTCATTAATTATGTTTTGAAATTTCGTCATGATCATTAAGAAAAGGTTCTTTTGTTCTTTCTGATTATCCGCATCCCTCTGAATGTGGCAACCCGGGTATGCACGTGCACAGCAAATGTGAGCTGATTTCCATCTCCAAGTTCTATGCTCATTTTTCTGATCGATTTTTTTTTCGAGTACATTATTTTTTCCTTGTAAAGAATTATTACTGGATTTTGGAGTTTGTCGACTGAAAGCTAAAACAGATCACTGTATACCTGGGGGGGGGAGGACAGTATAAAAAATGTTTTATTATGAATGTTTCTTGTGTTTTTAATTTTGTTAACTGGTTGAAGTTTTAGGTAGTTCTTTGTGTATACCCATTTTTGAGAATAGCTGTTTCCTTTCTGTTCTTAGCTTAGCAAGAAATTGGTTGCGAATGGTTGACTACTCTTTGGAATCAGAAAATACCAAATTTTTAATGAGTTATTTAACAATCAGGGAATGTGATTTAAAATTTTTTTTCTATTTATTTTTCTAATTACTGCTGGTGTTTTTGAATTATTTCGTGTAAAAAACTTCAGTTTTTATGATAGTTTTATTTCAATTTGTGTAGTAATTCCGGTGTTATTTTAGTGTCAATTGAATCATAAGCTGTTGTGTCTTTAGATGGAAAACCATCTAGCTATATCATCAATTATTAAGGAGACGGGTCTTTTTCAAAAACATGATTTTAATGTAATTTATTATTGAAGAGAGTAGCTGCAGTTTTTTATTGTCTGAATGGTTACAAAATTTAAATAAAGGTATACAAAATGAGTGTGTAGAAAAATAATGTCACTATTGAGGATAAATGGTGAGTGATTCAAAAATTTAGTTGATTTTTGAATAATGTACCATATATGAAAATATGTAAATAAATATGTTCTAAGAAATGTGAAAAATGCAGCATACCCTTATACTAAGGATACATTGAAATTTTAAAGTCTGTTTTATAAAATGAATTCAAGTGATGAAACTGTTCTAAAGTTGGTTTTTGAGCTAATATGGATGATTTTAACCAAACAGGAAATTTATATATTTTGAAAATAGTAAGTTCTCTATGTTCCCACAAACTAATACTTTATGTGTACTTTGTTAAATCTACATCAAATAATGCGTTTTATAATATATTGTGATACTTCATTTTACATTGCTAACAGAAATGACATGTCCATATTAAAATATTAGTTTCTTTTCAGTAGTAGCATTTAAAATTATGTGAAATAATTTAGTACTATAATTAAGTCTTGTATGTTTTAGGCTCTATTTCAAAGTTATCAAACTGGTGTTATGATATGGCCAAACTGTAAATCTAGCGAAAGTGTGATGAAGAGGGTGCAAAATCTTATTAGTGGTTTGTCTTTTGATTCTAGAATATTCTGTAGTAGTCCGTTTTATGACATTTTATGTGTTTTATATTATATTGCATTAAGCTCTTGATTTTTACCTGTGATGAATTCTAACTTATGCCCCAAAGTTTTTTTAAAGTTTTCAGTTCATGTATATTTATAATTAATGTTGGAAAATGTTTATCTTGAATTCTACTCTGTTCATTTGAACTTACATCATAAGATTTTTCTTGTTTTATTGTAAATGAAGATAAAAAAAATGCTTATTTTTAAAAATCTATATTATTTTCATTCACTTTAATAATTAGAAATGTAGAGATTTTCAGAATGAACAAAATATAGATTACTTTCAGCATACTAAATATATTGGAAATGTATAGCAAAGCTATCATACTTTTTGCAGCATATTCTGTCATGATTTGCAGCAATTGCAGCAAAGAACTTGCAAAGGAAAGTTTATCAGGAACCAAATGAATAACATTGCTAAATACTAGTATTTTGTATCAATACGAGATCTGATTCCCGTAAGAATAGGATGGTGACTTCAAATTTTTTTCTCATTTTTTACATTTTTACAGTGTGCTTGATGTAGAAGTGAACCGTATTCTGTTGGGTCATTTAGGAAATTCTGCAGTTTTTGATGATAAATAAAAATGAAGCACTTCATAAAATTTCATTAAATCACATATGCATTATTTTGTTTTGCGTCCTTTTGGCCATTCTTCTCCCAGCTTGATTTTTTTCTTGAAAACATTCACTAGGTTTATTCATAAAGAAGTTATTGACATGCTGTTTTATAGTCTCCAAAGAAGTGATCTCCAGGCTGAGTAGAGAATTTTGAAGTGATCTGGAAAGATGAAAAGTACAATGCTGTTTAAAAATTTTATACCTTTTGTGTTAAACAGTATGTGCAGTCGGTCATCAAAAGCATTCAAGTTTAGTTTGTCATTTCTTTAAAAGTCAATGATTATTTGCTAGATGATAAGTAGCCTGCATAATTTCATTGGAGATATAATAGAGGAAAATCCCGCTTAATGCGGGGGTTACATTCCATCAAAGTAAAGCGTTGTACAAAATAGCATTAAACAAGGTCATCTCATGATCTGAATAATGGGGTTAGGGGAAAACGGGTATAATATAAAAAATTTTTTCAAGTATTTTGTTATTTAAGTTCATTAAATACGTTTGTATAACAATACAAAGTAAAAGCTTATTTCTTACAAATATTGAAATATAACAAATGAATATATAGAAGTAAATAAAATTTCAAGTCACCATTTATATTTTTAGATCATTCAGATTTTTCAGCATTTCTAATTTTCTGTATTTTTACCAAGAAAGTATTTAATGCCATTTGCATTTTTCTTTTGCACTCCGTAAGAAGTTGTCGATAGGGGGACATGGCACCTCTGTTTTGCCTTTGAATTCTTATCCAAATCTGCATCATTTTCAATAAATAAGCCCTTAATTTCCGTTATGGAAGCTAAACTGGTTTTCAGAAATGCAGTTGAAAGTTCTTTTTGCTCTTTTTCAGAATCGCTGTGTTCTTAATCAGCTAATTCCTTCAGCTCATCATTAGAAAGCATTTCTGCTGTTTCTTGCAAAATTTCTTTGAGATCTTCCGCATGCACTTCATCTAAACGTATTTGTTTCAGTAATTCCACTATTTTGTTCATGGCAACAATAGAATCTCTAGTGTCATCGTCCTTGTTTAAATACGGCCAAATATTTTTCCACACTCCTTTCAAACATTTTTCCGTTACCTCATTCCAAGAAAGATGTATGTTTTCTGTAGCATCCATGATATTATAGTTCTAAAAATCTCTTATTAATTGTTTATTATCTCCTATTTTTTCAAACATTTGTCTAAATGTTCGCTTTAAAATTTGATATAACACATTGATCCATCGGTTGGATTAATGCAGTTGTGTTAGGCGACAAAAAAACCACTTTGACTGGAATGCATGTTATTAAATTAGATAAATTCATTGGGGGGTTTGGAGCATTATCCATTAAAATCAGTGATTTTGGTTCAAGTTTTTTATTTCACAATAGCATATAACAGATGGGCGTAAATGATTGGTGAACCAATTCTTTAAAATTTTTATAGTTATCTATGATTTTTTATTAGACTCCGAAATTATAGGTAAAGTTGATTTTGATATGCCTCTCATCGCTCTTGGGTTTTTGGAATGATAGACAAGAAGTGGCTTTAATTTGAAGTCTCCATTGGCATTAGCACCCAGGAGAAGTGTTAAGCAATCTTTTGAAGCTTTAAATACTGGTGCACGTTTTTCTGCATGTAATAGAAATGTATATTTTGGCAATCTTTTCCAAAATAGGCCCATTTCATCTACATTAAAAACTAATTCTGAAGGATAGTTTCCTCGTTCAATTATGGTTCTTAATGTTGTTGGGAATTGAACCGGTGCTTTTACAAGATAACCAAAAATGTTCTTTCTGTTTTGGACAGTCACAAAGAAAAAGCCATAAAACAAATAATAATCACCACTAATCCTCAAAGGAATCACCATCGGCATCCAGTGCCTTTTTCCAACATGCAGCATCACTTTATGACCCTTATGATTGACGAATGGTGGCTCTTTATGCATAAATACCTGACGCACACGTTCCAGCTGCTGCGAGTACAGGCCTACCGTGATGGTCTGGCCCACTGGCAGGAGTTCATAGTGTACCACTTAACGACTAGTCCACCAGATACAGAGCAGGATCTTGCATGGGTGGAGAGAAGGTCTCGCAGTGTGAGGCACAGGGTTCCATGGTGACAACCAATGTCTTGAGTACTGGGTGTGTAATACTGGACCCACTTTCCATTGTTGGTGAGTACTCGATCAAATAAGGATGCATTGCAGTGCCAAGTAAGCAATGACAAAGAGGCAGCACCATGTTGTTGCTTGTTTGCATCGGAGAGTAAGTTATGTACCCACTTGCTTAGCTTGTATGCGTTTCAGTGCAAATGGAGTCTGATCGTTTCATCAGATACTTGGAAGTGTGCAGCATGCTCACTATATGTTTGGTTATTGTCAATCTCTATGGCTGCTCTCAGGGCCTCATCATCCAGCGCTTGTGGCCAACTGCTGTCTGGTGAATCACTAAGAGACAGATCTCCTGTTCTGAACTTCTGGAACTATTACCTAGTGATTTGTTCGTTAACGGCATCATTCCCAAAGGCCTGGCAAATTCGGCGACTTGATTCTGCTGCTGGTTTAAAATCATAGAGCAAACACCTCTGAACAAGCTTCTTTGGCACGTCCATTTCAATCAGTGACTGTGTGAGTTAGGTTTGAAGTAAAGATGCAAAAGCGTTTTTATACTCTTTGATCAATGTCCTGACACCCATCCTAACCACTTCATTACTACATTTGGCGACTATTTTTATGTTGGGGTTCACACTTCCATTGTCATATTAGAAACGGCAAGAAGTTTTTTGGTTACCTTGTATATCTCCATTTGCTGGTTCTTCTGTAATCTGTATGTTATGAAGATCATTTCGATGTTTAAATCTTTTATCCTCGACTTGCAACAAAAGTTTCAGTTGTGTCACCTGTTTCAATCTGAATATGATTAAAAATTCTTCTCACATTTTCCATTATAATAGCTTTGTTTAATGGCATAATGCATTCGATTTTGTCATCAATCCATATAGAAAGTCTTTTTTCCATCTCCTCTGTCGTATTATTACTAGAACAGGTTATTCTAGTTGCAAAGGTTTTTGTAGTTGCTGATGACACTATTTTTTCTTTATTCTTGAGAAATATCCTTATTGTTGAAGTTGACATGTACAATGCAACACCAATTTGACATTGACGTTAACCACTATCTAATCTACTAAGCATTTGTATTTTAATTTCTTACAAAATGCCTTTTTCTTGTCGCTTTATTTTCGTTTTTTGTGTTATCACCCATGTTGAAAACTAAAAATTATTATATTTAGCACTATGTTAATCTTTACATTACATAAATTTGTACTTACTATAACAACAACAAATGTTTGAAATCATAAAAATATGTTTGTTACTACAGACAAGAAGTAATGCAGATAAATAATTTTTGATTTTGGGGAAGCCCAATGCTGCGTACAGTTTTCAAGGAATCCCACTATTCCAATGTAAGCCTTTAAACTTAAACAGCTGTAAACGGAGCACCGTTAAGCAGGGTCTTACTGTACTCTGGGATTTTCAAGACACCTTACTTGTTTAATTGTATGTGAAATTGGCTTTGTTTGAGTTGGAAAGCCACCCTCATTGTGAGGTGTCATACAACATACATGTTTTTCTCTGACTATTATTCAAAGACACGGAGAACAGGAAAGACTCCTGGTAGTTCATGCAAACAATAATAACAAAAAGATGTTATAACTGTGTGATTAAAAAAAATTAGTATTTTAATATTCAATCCTATTTAAATCTTTAAACTGTAGGTGACTAATTTAATAAAAATTCTGGCAGGGAGGAATTCCATGACTGATTGGCCTGCAACGGTAGTTCATAATAAAATAAATGTTTTTGAAGTGTTGTCAGGAAAAATTCTACAATTTCTGAAAATTTTCTTTAAATTAATTTATTAGATTTATTTTATAACTGTATGTGCAGTTTACAGTTAAGTTATTTATAGCTATTTTGAAATTTGATCTAATTTTTTGTATAATTTTGTATATTTTAATGTATCTGAAAAAGAATTTTCAAATTTTTTTGACCTTCTGTTTTGATTTGAATGTTTGCATCTTATTTTAATTTATTCTTAGTAATGGTACATAATTCTTAAATTATAGATAATATTTTTCTTGAAGTTATATTATTTGGAGATTAATGGCTTTTTTTAATTAAGTATATTTGTGCTTTGTGATTTAAATGTAAAATCTGAATTTAATAGCTTAAAATTTATTTGCTTGGAATTGTAATTTTTGAAGCCTTTGTAGATAGATTTACAGCTTTTTTCTTGTGCATTGCAGCTCTTACAGTAAAAGAAATTCCTATGATGGTTCATGATAAATTAGAAAGTTTTGATTGTGCTGTGCTGGAAGCTTGCAGAAATCTTGATTTCACTGATAAGCTTTGGCTTATCTTAAAAGGTAATATTTGATATGTTATTTTGGATTTGTTTAAACTTTAAATAAATTTTTCATATTTTTTCTTTCTGTAAGTTTTACAAACACTTTTTGATTTTTTTCATGTCAGATTATCAAACTGTCACACGCACCTTTAATTAAGACTTCTTCAAATATAAGTAATTAATATAGTAATATATTAATATAAGTATCCTCACTTCTTGCAATTATGTAGCTTGCTCATTATTAATCTATCACTCCAACAGCATAAATATATGTTTTAGTAAGCACAGACAGTAATGTTACACATATATGTATTTATGTACAAATATTTTATGCAAAGATCTTATTTTTTTACATGGCAGTTGGGACTGTAGTATATGCAGTATTGTGGACTGCAAGATTGTTTATTTGCTCACCAGATGGTAAACCTAGCCAACATTTTCATGTGGCATTGCATTAATTGCGAGTTTCATTTTCACTTTCAAATGTGCTTTCTCCCATGGCATTTTTTTATTTCATTTGCTAGGATATTATTTTATATTTTAAATATTTTTTAAAGTTATGTCAGATTCAGGCAGCGATTATTTACAGAATTTTAATGAGGAAACTTATTATAACTAACAGTTTTGAATCAGTAGGAGAAGAAACTGGTAATTCTAGTTGTGAACTTTGTTTAGCAGATTTATAGAAAGTTATTTCTCATCTGCATTCTAAATTTTCTGCTATAATAAAACAGTATTTTTATCTGAGGCTTCCCACTTTTGAAAATATGTGTCACTAGGACAATATTTGGAAGCTTTCTTAGTCTAAAATGGCTTCTTAGGTATGTAAATGTATAAATAATGTTCTGATTTATATTTTCAAGATCGTGGAGAGGAAAGAGAAATTTTTGGATTGTTACAGAAACCTGATAGTTTTTCTTTGTATGTGACATAAATTAAGGCTGTTTATAGCACTGAAGAAGAAGAAAAGTGGTATAATAAAAACTTGCGTGATTAGGAGGTATGTGTCTTTTTTTCTTATTAAAAAGGAAACGAAATTTTTGCTACGATTGTATTAGTATTGTAGGATTCTGATTCTTGCATAACATCTTTTTTCCACCTTCTCATTGCTTGCTAGAAATGGGTCTGATATGGTTATAAAAAATTTTAAGTATTTTACTGGTAATGGCATTGTATTAGTGTCTATAATCACAGTAAGTCTTTACAGTATGTAAATGAACATGATAGGCTTTAATTTATAATTAAGAACTGCAGGCTGTTGTTTGATGTATATTAAACAGTTAAAAGGGGCAAGATTGTTTTTATTGTCAGTCACATCCCAAACTATCTATTCTTTTCTGTTCAGCAATTGCTCCTGTAATACCATCAACAATATATATGTTTGCTAAGAACTGTTCATTGGTGTTTGATAATTAAAGGAAATTTTGCTTGGAGGTTAGACTATGCGTATTGGCATTTGGTAAATGTCATTGAGCATCTAATTTCGTCTAGCTGTTGACTATAGTTTATAATTTGATGTGATGATTTATAGTCACTATTACTGTTTTTCTCATATCATCTGATGTAATTTTATGTGTGTAGTAAGTCTGCTTATTTGTTCGAAATAGTCTTTCTCTGAAATAGATCACGAGCTAGTTCAAAGCCAAGTGAAAATTCAAAAATACTGCCATAATGCTTATTTTGAAAGTATGACTTGGGTTCCTTTTCTTTCTAAATTAGTTAAGGCTGATTAGATTATTCTGAATTGCTACTTTCTCTTCAAAAACTGCTGAAGATCTGAGCATGGTTTAGCACACAGAATAAAATAGGTTCAACCCCATAACATACGACTTAAATTATAATTTCAGTGTGTTTCTTTCCTTCAAATGCTATACAGTTTACTCTTATTTTTCTTATTTATTTTCAACCAATTTTTTCTCAGCATAACTTAACATTTTTACAGTATTATAGTTTATTTATTTAGCTTGTTTGATGCTTAAATTCATTATTTTTATGATTGTTTGGAGATGGTGATGTAGTAGTTTATTTTCAAAGTCTGTAGAATTATTATTCTTAGTTTCTGTTGTATCTATGATCTTATAATCTTTACTACTTACTTCTAATTATTTATTTTGAAGAATGCTCATCTATTGAAGAGTTGATAGAGGCTCTGACTTATGTTTTTAATGCCTTGAAGGAAGTAAATCCTCCTTTAGTAAGTATAAGTTTTAAAATAAATTTTTTTTCTATATTTGGGATTGATTAAAATATTATTCACTATATTGTTTCATTTTCGTTTTTTAATTCCTCAGACAAGCTTAACAAAACATAACTCTTACACACGCACGCACGCACGCACGCACGCACACCCTTTCTGTTCAAAAGTATATTTAGATAACTTGTTCCTTCTTAACATATTTAATCTTAGCTCAAACTAGGTGCGTAGAGCATTTAATTCTTTTGGGTACAACTCCTCCAGCATATTAAGTTTGTAAATATGAGGCTACCTTAAAGGCAAGCCTTCTTTATATATTCTTCAACACTTCAAAAAATGCAGTCATCTTTTAACAGGGCATTTGCATGATTCAAAATGAGAGTAAAATTACAAACGTAACCAAAATTATGTTAAATTAAAATATAACTTAATTTTTTCGTAAAATTTATTTCTAATGATTAAAAATTTGAGCTTATATATTAGTCTGGAAAATTTGGTAGGTTAATATAAAAAGTGTGTGGTCTCTTGTGTAATAGGTTCCAATAAAATTTTTAATGTGTTTGCTATTGTGATTGCCATTATTTAGGTTATGATTCTGTGTAGTAAGTGAAATGAAATACAGGAATATATTTCAATGCCCCGAGGTTAAATTTTAAAGCAGAATCATATTGATGGCAATGAACAATAGCTATTTAAAGGTCTTTATATCTTTGACAGAGATTAAATAACCATGGATTCCCACATTTCAAATCATTTGCATGCAGTGAGATATATTAAATGGTGTATCTCTCAAATATAAAGAAAAAAATAGAATCTAAAATTCTAAGTAACTTATATGTAGTAACTGTATAACTGCTAAAGCCGTCACTGGTGTTGTGCTGAAATACAAGGGTATCAAAAGTATCACAGTTCTGGTGTATGCATACAGTTTTGCTTTTGGTTGGGATGAGATGATTGAAGACTGTGACATATAATTTTGAGTCAAGATATATAAATACAGTGGTACTCTAATAGACATTGGCTTTGAAATATGACCTGTGTGGACTTGGTTAAAGTACTTGGTAAAGCTAGCACGCATATTGCTTCTATTCAGTACACAGCCTGTGCTATATCATAAATTTCAAGTCAATTTGTGTTTTTGCATATATTTTTTGTAAATTCATTTACATTGAGCTTTAGGAAAGTTAATGGAAAAAATTTAACCAGTGAAGAAAATTGTTCAGATTACCATGGAGATAAAAAAAAAGAGATTGTTGAAAAGTAAGGAGATGGTATGTGTATCTGCTACTTGGCTATTGCATACTGTTTGCCTAGTACGGTTCTTGTAAATTAGATGGAAGAGGAGAGTGCTTTCATAAGCGTCCTTCCACCATATCCCACACATTTTCAATGTGGTTAAGATCCCTGCTATGCGATGGCCAGGGAAGATGTTGAAAGTCAGACTGATATTCAGCGAATCAATTTTGAACACTTCAGGCATGATGTATAGTTGCATTATCGTCTATGAAGTATCCATTGCCATCAGGGTAAAAATGCAACATTGCAGGGTGCACTTGATCTGCCAGTGAAACTAGGTATCTCATGGCTGTTTGTTTACCTTCAAGGAGCACCAGGCCCCCATACCGTGCCAGCAGAACATACTCCATATCATGATAGTCCCACCAGACCCTTCCACAGTGCGAGTAAGGCAAGATGGATTCATAGCTTCATGGGGTTCTTGCCAAAATCGACATCTTACATTAGTGCAAAATAAGGTGTAGCATGATTCATCCGACCACATTACCTGTTTCCAATCCTCAGATGTCCAGCGTCTTCTTTCCTGACACCACTGCAAATGAATTCTTTTATGTTGGGCAGAAATGAGTGGTTTTCTTACGGGCACCCGACTATGCATTCCTATCCTATGCAATTCTCTGTGTATGGTTCAAGCTGAAATCTGTTGGGAAGAGCCTTAGTTGACAATCTGTGTCTGTTGAAGCACAGTAGAGTCCCTGTTCTGCCGTGCAATTCGTTGGAGACGACGCTGATCGCTCTGTTGGGAAACTGTACTCGAACCACAATTACGTCTTCTAGAAAAGGACTGTGGGTTCTGATTGCAACTTTTGGAAACCTTAAATATGGCTGCTTTTGAGAGCCCAGTTCAAGTCCCTGCTAAAATGGGCACCAACAATAAGCCCTTTTTTAAATTGTAAAAGATCGGTCGCTTTTCTTATTTTACTTCATTTATCGTGAAAAAGTACTCTTGTATCTTACTTATACTAGCATTCCAGCCACATATAACCCACATCATAAAAAAGAATTTGGATACTTCACCCCTAGCAAGCATTCAAATGAAAATCTCAAAGGGGTTTTTTCATTGGGCAGTATGTATAATATCCCCCCTTTTTTAAACTGCAGTGGATTTCACAATTGGGAATTGTCAAGAGAGAAAGAAATAGCTATTCTGTTTCCTGAAGAAGGAAATGCTCTTTGTGAAGAAAAATTACGTTTGGAAAATCACTTCATGAAATTAAAATGTGACTTAGAGACAATATAGCTTTTGCACATACCAGGAAGAAAAAAAAAATGTTCCAGACATAGATGCGGTGTGCTGGATTACACATTCCTTTCCTTATTGAACGATTCATACACTTATTGTGTCCGGTGTCTATATTGAATTTTGCAAACCTAAGCTTCCTTCACGGGAATCGTAGTTTAAAGATTGATTGGAATAATTATGTTAGAGAGGTATGTCCGAATTCCTTCTTATCTTCTAATGTTAAAACAGATGGAACAAGTTAAATTATAGAAATTAATTTAAACTTATTTTCAAAAAGAAAATATATTGTAGGCTGTGTTCTCCCTCCTCAGTGATATTTTAGAAGACTTTGTCTTGAAATTAGAATATGTCCCGATCATTATATTTTGTCTTGTATTCCCCCCCAAAAAAAAGATCCGAAATATGCCAATATTCTGCTGAAAATGTTTGGCATGCTTTTAGTTGCCAAGTAACATAGTTTCTGCCCATAATTCTTTGGGTAATTTTGACTTAAATAATAAACACATTGCCATTTAACTAGAGTACAATAAGTGCATTCTGCAAGTTTATTTTGTTGACGTTTATGTTCAACTAAAAATCATTTTTGAATGTCTTCATTTTCCAAAAATTGTTTGATTTCATGACTTGTGAATTCTAATGCTTTATCATGTCGGAGAATTTTGATTTTTGGTTTGTAATTTTTACTGCTTTAATGCTTCTAAGGCTTCTTAGGGCTACATAGTAATTTTTCATGAATTGTCATGCATAAACATAATAAAATATTTAGCACTTGACTCTGAATTTGACTTTATGTCCATGTATGCAAGCTCAAGAATGTTACAATGAAGGGAAAGTACTGATGCACTTGTATGATTTGAAAACAATTTAAAATTATATAAAGAATTTTTAAATGAATGAAATCACTGAAAAATAATTCATTGTGTACTTAGTAAACATAGGCATTTTATAAAATGAAAAGCTAATTTTTCATTTACTGAAGAAATCAGTTGAAAAAATATGCGTTTTTCATGATGTTATGTTGACATTAAAACAAAGAAAAATACTTTATTGCTTAGGGCAGTAACCTTTTGTATTATTAAAGGGGGAATATGTTTGAGTGTTGAATTTATTAAAGTCATGTTTACTTCTTTGTTAATTTTTTCCTATTCTTATACTAAATGATGCTTAAGACCATGTCTATGTGATGTAGAGCAGCTTTGAAATTTCCTTTTCATTTTTTTTTCCAGATTGCCCAACCTAGTTAGCATGAGGTGACTGGTTAGGCAGGTAGCTCTAATGTGCTTTGCCATAATCAAATAACCAAACTAACTAGTAATTATGGTGAAGTTTCCAAAATATGTTGTGTATTGTAAAGCAAATACTTCTTCACAGTTCAAGCTTTGTGTCTGGGGTCTTTTTTTTCTTGAAATCAAAAATTTCCAGAAAGATCTAATTTTCGTGGTATTTGTTTCAAATTGGTGTTTGAAATGTTTAAATCATATTGATTCAAAGCATCACCATTCTTTAAGCTTAGTAATGAATTCGTTTGAAAATTCTGAACTGTTATTCCATGTTACTTTGTTACCTTTGAGGTTATGAATGGTTTTTGTTTAGCTACTCAAGCACATTCTCCAGAAATTTTTATCAAATTTCTAATTGTTCTAGAATGAAGTTTTGACACAGTTTAAGGAAACCTTGTAAAAGTATTTAATTTTCTTTAAAATGAATTGTTTGTCTTTCTCATTCAGCTTCTCTCAGAATGATACTTATTTTCCAGAGTTCCATTCTTTTTAATGTTCTTTATGTGTTGTGCCATAGTGCGACTTTTATTTACCATGCTTCCGAATTCATATAAAAATTTTCCATTTTTGAACAGTTCTATAATGAGATTTCTGGTATCAACTGTCATTTCACTTGCTTTGATGCAGACTGCAACTTGTAAAACAAACAGATTTAAGCAGTCAATTGCATAACTAGTTATTGTTGAAAAAAAAATTTGCGTGCAAGAAGTGTGAAACTGTAAGGGTGTCATTATTTTTTTTTCCTGTGCAGGTTTGATCATTTTTAATGTTTTAGTGAAAATTTTATTTTTAGCTTTTTCACAAAATGTCTAGCTTTAAGCATTTGATTTTTCCAGTTAATTTGTATTATTTATTACAAGCAAGTAGTATGCTAATTAGCATAAAGCAAATTGGCCTCTTTTTTTTTTTGGGCCCACCAGCGGTTGAGCGGTAAAGACGCTGAACACTGGTAGTTCGGTCCGAGGTTCGAATCCCGCGAACGGGCTGGCTGCATGGGCATTTTCGTGGTTTTCCCCATGTGTAACGTGTATACGAGCCAGTTTACCTTAGAAAGTCCTCCACGAAGGCATCCCTTCCCTTTAGGCAGATAGCCCTCGTGTGCTTTGCCGTAATTGAATAACCTAACCTAACCTTTTTTTTGGGGGGGGGGCATGGTGTGTGGATTACACTTCAGTGTATTTACACCAGCTGCTATCATTTTCTAATGCCATGCTTTTAAATTAGCTAGATGTAAGTCACTAACCTTTTATGTAGTAATTGCAAGTTAAAATTTTGAGCATTTACAATGGTGCTTTACAATGTTACAATTCTTGCACATTTGAAACTTCTGGTATATTCTTTTGATTTATGACATGTAACCCATTTTTGCTTGATAGCTCGCAAGACATTATTTATCTTATTGTTGGTTATTTGTAACTGTATGTGCGTTAAAGATAAAAAGAAACATGCATATGTTGCTGAAGTAATTGAAATTAATTTCACTTTAAACTCGGGAGCATATAATGCATTATTTAGAAATATTCCTTTGAGCCTTGAAGTAACGCATACATGAATTTTAGCTTTACCTTCAATATATACACATTTATTATTTGCTAACTGGAACTTTAGTTTTTATTTCAGTTATTGATGCCAATTTACTTTTATTGTTACATATGTGAGTAGTATTTTCTGACTTATTTATCATTTTTGTATTTCTAGTTATGCTGTTGAGTCAATGCTGAGACTGCATGCTTTTCTAGTTTCTTGATTAAGATATTTGTTTTTCTTTTTTCTGAATTCTGATGCCTTTTGCCTATTTTTATTGCACTTGCAGCTTACAAATGCCTTTAAGTTCTTAGAAGAACTTATCTTTACATTTCCATTAAATTTAGTAACTAAATTATCCTGAATGGCTGTTTCCCTTAACTCTTTCTTATGTTTTAAATAGACGCCTTTTTTCTCTTTTAGTACCTTTTAATGCATTTAAGTTTGGAAGCTTGTCATAAGATTTTACTTCATTTCTAAAGCTGTCAAATTCCGTAGTTAGCTACACATCAACAGAATCATTCTTGCAATAAAAGGCTGGGAATTTTTAAATGAAATGTAGTGCTTCATTTTTATTTAAAATGTTTTATTTTTATTTCATTTAAAAATTCACTGCCTTTTATCACTCAGCCGCTGGTGAGTTATGAGCTGCTCATATTATGAATCTTCCTGGAACACTGGTCGTTCGACTGGACTCAATTCCAGGTGAATGGGTGTTTTCATGGTTTTCCCCTTTCTAATGCTGATATGAGCCACTTTCCTTTAGATAGTCCTCCACAAGGCCATCCAATCACTTCAGTGTATGCTTTGCTATTATCAAATAAAACAAACGAAGCCATTAGCTAGTATTTTTTAGAAATGACTTTCTGAAGACTAATTTTTGTTATAGGACTTTTCCTTTTGTATTTTTATGTAATTTTGTACACTCTCCACATGATGTTTTATGCTTTTTATGTACAATACTTCAGATGATTTTACAGTGACAGCAGTGTTGCTACAGCTTTTTGATCATTTTTAATTCTTTTTCAGTTTCTGTTCTGCGACTTCAATATTTATTAACTGCCCACTAGCGACTTCCCGAAGTTTAGATTGGATTGAAATTGTTTTAACTTGAAACCACCATGTTTCAAAATTTGCTGTACACAATTTTTCATTTTGGATATTAAGATTTATCATTTTCATGATTCTAAATTTTTTAGTGAAGCCAGGAGAACTTATTCCTTATTATGAATCTTCCTGGAGCCTGGGCCCATAGTATTTGTTACAGAAAAAATAAGAAAGCAGATTCCATGTTTTTAGACATTCTAGCGTTTGTAATTACAGAGGACCAGAGCACAGCATAGTTGCTGCTTATCTTAATATTTGTGTGATTAGTTACTTCTGGACTTGAGTGCTTGAGCTAGTTATTAATGCTGAAACTGGTTGCAGTCTTCAGTGTTATATGGGAATTTAGGCTCAGGATAGTACTGATCTTTTTCAGTAGTCTTGGTGATCCTGGCTTGGGAATTTCCTGCAAGTCATGAACAATAGAAAAAGTGCCATACATTTGTCAGAAAAATTCCGTGAGGGGCATCAATAGACTGTCCTCAATGGCAAGCCCACAGAACATGTGTGCATAGAATGAAGCTTATCATTCTTTTACTTGTATAGCAATCTTCATGATGTCATTTTTCAGCACCGCAGCAAATACGAAATTGTAGATTTGCAACATTTTTTTAATTTAAATGCTGACTGATTTACATAAGGTTTTTGTTTTATGTGTGTGTGTGTAAAAACGTCAAGGCTCTTTTGTATCCTAGCAAATTTATGAAGAATTTCTTCAAAATGATAGTGGATTTTTTTATGAATGGAGAGTAAAAGAAGTCCGTTTAGCTGCGATTCAAATGCTGCATTCTAGAAGTACGATTTGTTGATTTTTCTTAAGTAAAAATCGTCTGAATTTTTTTCTTTTGACCTCGAAAATCTTTCCTTCTTCAGTGGCAACCATTTATATACCAGGTAGTTACAGTTACATACCAACCATTGGCATACCAGCTTGTTACATATAGTTAATATTTTCAAAAGAATGTAAGCATTGAACCTCTACTTTATAACATAATTCCTGTTAAAACTCCAGACTGGTTCCAGAAGTGCAGGATTGTTTTTATTACTGAGTACTTGAAGGATGTGTTTCAGTGACACACTTTTTTATGGAATTGGAAGAGATTCTCTTAATGTGTTCAGCTGTGATTTTTTTCCCCCAATTTTCAGGTTTTTGTTTTTGTATCGGTTCACATTTGCCTCCTCTCTATTTCTCTGATTTCCAGGTGGTTCCTGTTTTTCCATTTTGCTTTGCCATTAATGTAAATATGGGGTGTTGGGGCTCTAAGCCTTAACAAAAGCTGGCATAGTGAAGCTGTGTGGCACAGACTGGCCTGAGATCTTGTTGAGTATATTATCATATCATTCACCATGGCAGGAAAAACTAAGCCGTGAATTTGCATTGAACTTTGCCCTCATGTTTGGTGATACTTGTGTAGAAACGTGCACAAAGTGTACTTAGAGGAATATTATTACCAACTCTTGGGCTTATCAATGACTCAAACCTTTTCATAGAAAATATTGAATATCATAATAGTTCCATAATCAGATAAGAACTGAGAAAGACTTCAAAATTGTGCTTTCAGCTGTGAGAGAGAGTCTTTGAATTATCACATGGGATATATATCTAAAACACTCAACAATAGTTCTGTTTCAGTTCAGTCAGTTTCTATTAAAAATTTGAGTATGTTATGCTTGCCTGCAGAGTTTGTTCTGAAAATGATTTCAGATAACTAGGAGTAAAAAGGCCAATTTCAACTGATCTCCTTGATTCTGTTGAAAATGTGAAACATTGTTTGAAAATGGTTGTAACAGGTGCAATGGCATAGCTAGAGCAGGGCAAGAGGGACACCTGTCCCTGGAATGCAGTATTCAGGGGGTGCCAAATCGATGTTACATAATTTTAAAATTAAATGTTTTCATTCCTGCCAAACAGGAGGGGGCATGAAATCTTCAGTTGTTCCCAGGCACTGAAAACCCTATCTATGAATCTGAACAGGTGATAAATCATGGATCTATCTATGACTTTGGCCTTGAATTCAAGGTTTTATCTTTACAGCGGAAGACTTCTTCAATGTCCAAGAAAGCATGAGTAAGTACAAGCTGTATGAATACTTTTAAACTGCAAAAGAAACTACTTCATGAATGTACTTCATCTGACCAAACAGTAACCAAGAAGCATTATCATGAGTTTTACATCTGAGGGATGCTGTTTGCAGGAGAAGCGCAGAACTTTCAAGTATTGACAGATCTGCTGTGAACATATATCTGCCCAATCAACTCTGCTACTTTTTTTGTCTAGCATTAAATTCTTAAAGTTTAACAGCCACTGTATTCTCCATATCTCACATTCTCTGATTTTTCCCTCCTTTCAAAATCAAATCCTACTTGGAAAAAAAAGGTGATTTTAATATGATGAGGAAATCCAAGAGAACATAGTAAAGCTATCCTTGTTATCCTAGGAAAAGAGTTCCAGGTCTGCATCGATTGGTGAAACTATGTTGCATAATGTGTGTGCCTTTAGAAGGGGATTCCTTTGAAGGAAATCAAATGCCACCCTCTCTTTAATAGCCCCAGTGCCAATACGTTTTGAGCACACCTCATACATCTTTATCATAATTTGAATTCTGGAGCTCATAATTCTTTTCTTTATGTTTGTTTTTATTTAATAGGCCCTAAAACTTACTCATAAAAGAATTTTTGAGGAATAACATGAAAATTGAAATTTATTTTCTATTGCATTGTGACTGAAAGGCAATATGGAAAATTATCTTTTTTGCATGCCAAATTTATGATGTGTACTTTTTTAGTAAAATGAGATTTTGCTAGAAAAATATAGAATTTTAATATTTTGATTGCTTAAAAAAACACAGTGCAGGACAAGACGACGCCATCAAGCAAAAGATAGTTAGATATTTAGGAATATTAACCAGATATGATTTTCTCTTGAAAGGCTACAAAAACACTTTTTAAAAAGTTTTTTTATGGATCACCATTTATTTTATGTGTAGGATGCTTAACTATTTTATGCCTTCACTGTTAAGATCAGTATCTTTGTAATGATTGTAAACAAATTTTCATGAACTATAGTAGAACGGAATTATAAAAAATCTCTTTCTGTTGAAATTTCTATTTCACTTTATCTCTCATGTAGCTTTGAAAGTAAATAAATTTTTGCTGAAAAAATGTAGGGTAAATTATGTGATTTACACTTCAAAGTGCAGAACTTTTGTCTCAACTTTTGACATTAGCATTAAACCATTGAACGCCTTGGGTGCAACACAAATTCACTTGATTTATGGCCTATTAAGGTTTATTAAAGGCTTATGATTTATGGCCTATTAAGGGCTTATTTATAGTTTGTTTGATTTTCTCTTTATTTAATAGAGGTGTGCTTAGGTCTTTTTCAAATGTCCTATGAGTTAGATAAATAAATTATCATAATAGAGGTTTTAAGTTACATTGTATAATTATGCAAAGTAAAGTCATCAAGTTTCATACCAGCCTTGTATAAATACTTTTTTATTGAAAATCTGTCTGTTATCTAATTAAGTATATTGCTTATCGTGTATATTGCTAATCATTTAGGAAATGCTATGTGCTTTTAATTCCTTATATGTTCACTATAAGTACCTGCAAGAATATAGATCTTGAAATATTATTTTCTGCAACAACAAAGTTTTTCTTAACTAAATATGATTAATGGAGCTAACTTAACTAAATGGAATATACAAAATTACAGAAGTCTCAGAGCTCTTATTTGATCGGTTTTGTTTAAAATAATCTTTAAATACACATACATATCAGTTTTTCTCTTTATATTTTACCACTGAAATAATTTTAAATAAACTGGAAAAATTCTGTCTGAAAAGATAGGACTACTAATAAAGTTCTGTGTATTTGAGTAGTTATAAGTGGTACTGAGCATTTTAATTGAAGGCTTGGTATAATATATATGTGCAGAATTAACTGAGACAATAAAATTCTTGATTATTTTAACTCTGATTGTTATGACCTTCAGTTCTGTTTAAACATTTTGCTTAATTTTGAACAATTATTTGCAATAGAAGTAATATGTATTTCAAATTTGGCTATAATTCAGTTGAATTTCCAATAGTGCACCCTGATCTGTTTCTAACATAAAGGAAGACTGACAATGTAAACTATCAGTGTGGCAAGCTCTGCTCTGTTTGGCCTTTAGAATGATGAATCCACCCCTGGTGCTCCTGTTAATTTATCAGAGTTCATATTTCCTGTTCTCATATCTTTTTATTTCCCTTCTGTTTTTTTAGATTACACCAGCGCTTCTTAAACTATTTTTATTTATGATCTCTTTTTATCATCAAAAGTTTTTCTTGGCCCCAGATATTCAATATAAAATAAAAGTACAGTAGTATCTCCTGTAAGGTACGCCTCTATTTAAGGGACAATTGTATTATTTCTGTGCCTTTGAATTAGGCACAGAGTGACCTCTTAATAAGGGACAATTCTATCGCTCCCTTCTCTTTGAATTAGGCACGCATTGATCTCTCAAGGGACAAAATGTCTGGTCCGGCAGGTGTCTCCTATTGGATATTTTGCAGTGCTGGGTGTAAAGCATCTTTAATGCTTTTCAGCATTCAACAATATTTAGATTTTATAAGTTGTTTGGAAAAGGAAAAAAAAAAAAAGTTTCAACGTGAGTATGCGGTGCTGAATGGCAGAACATTTGCCATTTCAAAAATCATGCAAAATATTAGTTATATCCAGAATTCAATCACAGATATTTTGGAAACTCAAGCTTATAATATTTGAATTACTGCATAGCCCACAAATTCCTCATCAGATTTATATGGCAAGTGATCAATCTCATTAGTTATCAATTAGAAATTGTTTTTGAATTCAAGATAACTTTTGGAAATCAAAATTTAATATAAATTATTTTCAGAACTTTGTTTCTAGGAATTTTAAGTATCTATAATAATTTGTGCAATTGAAATTTTACAATTATTTCTTTTTAATTATAAAATTACTGATAGTCAAGCATTTTTAATGAATAATTTTTCATACTCTTTTTTTATCTTTTTAATAAAATCTTCAATTTTATTCAAGTAAGCATACTTATATTTTTTCCTTGAAGAGACAATTTGAGATCATTTAGTTTCTCAGAAGTATTAGCAAATAGCACTGCTGTGTTAGCGAAAGCCATTTTGAAAAAAGAGCAGTAGTTCAGATTTTTGCTCAGTTAATTATTTCATTTCTTAATTGCAATAATCTTAAACTTCACCCTGTTGACATTAATTTTACTTCTGTGCATAATAATAAATTTTTATAGATGGACTCCATGTCTTTACAAAGATTTGAAAATAACTTGCTCTTAAGAGTACAACATTTAATAAGTTTTATGCTTTTGACACACAAAGCACATCCTTCAATTCCATTGCCTATGATTTTGTCACAAAGATAACTCAATGAATCGAGCAGTGTGTAAAATTTACATGATCGTTGCCAGGAGTTTTCAGAAATGATTTAAAACCAGTTTTTCGCCTGTCATCAATTTTGCACTATCTGTGCATATTTTAAAGCAATTTTTCTATTTTAAGCCTTTAAATTGAAACATTTCATCAACTTTGCTACATGGTCTTTCTGAGGACGACAAAATAACAGTTCTTTACTGATATTCTCTGTATATATGTGTCTGGCTTCAAGATGCTTTTTTAATTTTGATGATTTCATAATCTCCATAGCCAATAAATGAAGAGGTTATACGAAACCATTGTAGTTACTAAAAATAAAGCCAGTTTGGAGAAATGCCTCATTATATTTTCTTTTTTGCATCTTAGATGCCTGTTTCTAATTTGTAGATCCTGGTCTGAAGAGACTTTGTACACTTGCCATTTACATCGTTACTTATTTTACTCAGTGAGTAAAAATAAAGAGCCACTAAAAGCCTATGTCAAAACTCCATGAGTTAAAAAACATACACTAAAATATAAATAGCATTTCTTCTAATAATTATTCAAATAAATACCAAATTTAGTCGAGTGAAATGGTAAAATATAATATTGTATTGCTTTCACAAAGTACAAACTTACTCTGATCGAACAGAAACAGGAAAAGCGTTATGTCTACACTAGGTTGCAGCAGATCCAACCTTCAGAATGTGATACTGCTATTATGATGCATTTAGTGGTAATTTTCAATATGCAGGTATAATTTACAGCTCAACTTGGCCAGTATTGCAATTATATAATTGTGCTGTTCAGAAAATGTAATAGAGATAATGAAGGAACTGCGACAATTTTTTTAACTCATATATCTGAACTTAACTATCTCTATCCTGTTTGGGGTCATGACTCACAGTTTAAGAAACATTGCTTTACACCATAAAAAATTAAGAGATCATGTTGAAACACAAAACAATTTTTTAAGTTTTATAGAAGTTTGTGTCCACAGTGCATCTTATTAATAATTAAAAAGGTAAAAAAGCTTTTATTTTGAGACTTTAGTGATAAGTTTCATGCTTCAGTTATACCTAAAAAAATGCCTAAAGGAAAGTATAAAATTTTAAAAATTGGGTTATTTATGAAATCTGGAAATTTTGCATGAGAATTTTCATAAATGATCCTAAAATAGTTATTATGATAAACTTAATGATGAAACTGTCACAAAAAGCAAAGATTAAAAGTTAAGAGTAATGAGGATGATATATAGATCACCTAAAAAACAGTATTAATAAATAGAAATACAAATTATGATTTTTTTAACTCCCATGTATCTCCTGGTCTTATTAATATGAATAACAAAATTTTCAGATTTATGAGAAAAAGAAATCCACAGTTGCTGTGATAGCAAGAAATTTGCAGAAAATGCCGTTAAGCTGCCCTGTTGTTGATGAAAAATTAGCTAAACAGATGCTACTGGAAATTGGTATTGAAAAGTTACAACAAGATTATGTTGCCATCTTTGTAGGTGAGTCTCATTTTTTAAAATAAGTGAAAAAATTTAAATATATTTTTTAGTTTATTTGCACAAAACTAATCTTTCATCAGGAATTATAGACAGGATAAGAGCTCAATCAAACAACTATAAAATCCAATCTGACACCTTAATTTTTTTTTTAGCTTTTAAAATAATTTTTGTTTAGGTAATAATTTTTGCTGTGTATGTTTGTATAGCAATGTGAAGAATGTTTTTCCTCTTGTTCCGGTATCCATGGCTATTTAGATAATTACCATTTTAGTTGGTACATTCCTGTAAAATTTAGTCTTTTACACCTTCCTACAGTACAGTTTATGATCATATGCTTTTTCTTTTATTTGTAATGTAAGCATTAAAAAAAAGGGTTTTAAGGGGTCTTCGCATCTGTATATATTGTCTTCGCTGCCTCAAGGAATATGTTGACGTTTTTCGAAATGGTAAAGTGCATTTTACTAACTTATTTATATGCATATTTTCTTTTCCATATTTGCAATTTTTGTCATGCTAGGTATTCTTTTATAAATGCATTTTACTGTTATTTGTATAATGCAAGTCTCTCCCGTTTTATGATTAGTACATGGTAACCAAAAAACAAAAAAGTTCTTGCCGTTTTGGACAGTCAGAAAGAAAAAGTCATAAAACAAATAATAATCACCGCCAATCCTCAAAGTAATCGCCATCAGCATCTAGTGCCTTTTGCCAACAGTTGGCTAGCTGTGCAATGCCATCACGGCAAAAACTCGGGAGTCTTGGAGGCAAAGAAGTCCGTGAGGGCTTTTTCGAGGTTTGACCGGCTGTTTAAGGATTTTCTATGAAGATTGTTGTCCAGGGAATGAAAAAGGTGGTAGTCTGTTGGCTTGAGGTCTGGGGAGTATGATATATGGGGTAGTGCTCCTAGCCTAGTCACTCGACAGTATTCCTGGCCCTTGAGCCACATGCAGCCTCGCACTGTCATGGAGGAGGAGTGCACCCTTACGATTGACCAATGCTGGCTCTTTATGCATCAGTGCCTGATGCACACGTTCCAAATGCTGTGAGTACTGGCCTGCTGTGATGGTTTGGCCCACTAGCAGGAGCTCATAGTGCACCACTTGGGGACTAGTCCACTAGATAAAGAGCATTATCTTGCATAGGTAGAGCGAAGGTCTCACAGAGTGAGGCACAGGGTCCCGTGGTGACAACCAATTGTCTGGAATGCTGGGTGTGTCATACTGAACGCACTTTTCATCGCTGGTGAGTACTCTATCAAATATAGATGCATAGCAGTGACAAAGAGTCAGCGACATACTGTTGCTTGTTTGCATTGGACAATGAGTGGGGTGCCCACTTGCTCAGCTTGGATGTCTTTCCTGTGTGGTGTAATTGGAGTCTGATCGTCTCATCAGATACTGGAAGTGTGCAGCAAGCTCACCACATGTTTGGTTACTGTTACTTTCTATGGCTGTTCTCAGGGCCTCATCTTTCAGCTCTTGTGGCCGACCGCTGCATGGTGCATCACTAAGAGACATATCCCTTGGCCTGAACTTATGGAACAATTGCGTAGCCGCTTGTTTGTTAATGGCATCATCCCCACAGGTCTGGCAAATTCGGCAATTTGATTCTGCTGCTGACAGGCCCACTACAAATAACTGAGAACGAGCTATCATACAACAAATAACTGAGAACGAGCACATTTGACGCATCCATTTCTATCAGTCTCTGTGTGAGTTATGTTTGAAGTACCGATGCAGCGTGCTTTTATACTCCTATTCAATATCCAGACTCCCATCCTAACCACTTTTATATTATTATAAAAAATTATGTTGCGACTTACTCTTCCAATGCTATATCAGAAACGGCAAGAACTTTTTGGTTACCTTGTATTAACAGGATTGCCACGCTACCTGGAAAAGCGGAAAAAATCAAGGAATTCAGAAATTGACCAGAAAAGTCGGAATTTCATATGGTGATCTCCAAAAAACCAGGTTTTTGCGCCAACGTTGGAGGCGAAAACTTTCTTGTCAAATTATGTATCGCGTAAGCGTCATTTGTTTTCACAACTCCAATCAAATTCTCTTTTAAAAAGCCTGAGCAATTTTCTAACAACTTTAGTTTCCAGTAGCCTCAAGAATCGAGAAGCTTGCATGCACAGTGCATGTTGAACTAAAGGAAATATCTTCCCATTCCCGTATAAAACAAAATCGGTTTAGCACATTGAATCGGTTAGTATGCAGTACAGATGGGATTTGGCGACATGATGATGAGCAGTAAATGGGCTGTTTTGGTGTTGGCGACAGTTTTCAAAATCGTGCAAAGGCCGTAGCTTATACTAGGATTTTACTGCAAAATCTTTTAAGCCTTTTTTTTTCCTTTTTAATAAATGCTTTATTTGCCATTTTGCAGTAAAAAAAAATAGATAACCGTTTAATATAACTATATTTGCCAAAATATCATTGATTACTGTAATTCAATTTTCGAGTAATTAACTTGATTTTACTGTTATTTGTGCCATTTAAGGTGGCTTCTTCCATCTGAATTTATTTATTATTAGTTAATAATACTTTCAAATTTCAAGCAGTTTTCTCTGGCATAATCCTGAAACTAATTCTAGTGGTATGACATACGATCATGAAATTTAATGCACATATTTTTTTGCTTATGTTTTCTGTTAAATAAATATAAAATACCTGAATTTATTTTAAAATGTCGTTAAATAGGTATGTTTCTTTCATTTAGCTGCAAAATGTCTGCAAAGAAAGACATTCTTTAATCCAGATTGGGCAGATTCTAATCTCATTCTTCAGTGGGGAAAATAGTTCCTATTATAATTTTAGTACTAATGCTTTGGGGATTATGTGTGTGTGTCTCTGTGTGTGTGTGTAAGTCATATGTAATTATTGTGTTTTCAAGTGGTACTGTAATTAATTTACCTCTCAGCACAGCCAACATGCACTACGCGGATAAACTGGAATTTTCTTAAAACACACCTGGAAAAGTCAGGGAATTTCATTTTCCTGTTAGAATAGCAACTCTGTGTTAAGTAGCATATATCTATCAAGAACTGAAATTGATTATTAAAATTAGTATAAACTGAACTACTATTTCTCTTAATAATTTGTATTTCCTTTTTAGGGATGGAACTTGCATCTCTAGAAGAAACTAATTATTTCCTGCAGCAAGATCTTTTTTCACCTGAAGCTATTTCTTGTATTAAAAAATTCCACTGCATGTTGGAACTTACTATTATAGGATTAAAAAGTCTTGGTTTGTGCCAAATGCTTTTGAGAGAATTGGTGAGGTAAATTTCCCTGCTGTTGTAAATATGCATATAGTATAAAATAATATCACTGTTATTTTATACTATATGCATATTTTATAATTTGTTTTGATCTTTTATAGGAGTGCTATACGTCATTATGCTTCAACATCTGACATTGATTTGCAGCATTTTTTTTCGTTTCAAATTCCATTGTATGTTATCCGACCATTGTTAAACAAGTGAGTCCATAGTTTTCTTATTTAGGTTCAAGCACTTGTATAGTAGCAAAAAATATGTATCAAAGTTCTTTTAATTTATGTTTTGAATTCAAAATATGTTATGCAAGATATATATGTATTACATTTTCTGTATTAGATTGAGGCCTACTATTTGGGAACTTTCTCTGCTGAGTTCAGATGGGGATTATATGAAGCAATCTGTTCATCATTTTGTCACCACACCTACAGTGGAACACATCTTTGCACCAAAATCTTACCGTAATTGTTTTATTATACCCCATATTTGTACTTCTTTATTATGTGTACATATAGTATGCATACATATATATATATATATATATATGATAATTTAAATTTTTATAACATTTTTGTGAATTTGTTTTTATAATTATGTATTCCTTATAATCAATGCAAATTTTTGTGTCTTCTCTTTTTTTTCAGTTTGAATGTAACTGAGCTGAAAATTAAATTATACAAAATTATAATTTTATCCTAGAAGTAAAATGGGGATTACTTGATGGCTTGTTTTCTGGTAATCAGAATGGTAGTGGTGAATTTTGAGTACGTCTTCATTTACCAAGGGCAGCTACAATATAATTCTTATAGATCTCAGATTTTGAATTTTTTGCGTTGTATTTATATTCACTTCTTGATCTGTTCACATTGTCTTTAATTAAAAACTCATTAATGTGTACCTTGCAAGGATGATGATATTTATTGGTTCTGTTGAAATTAAGAGGGAGATAGTACTTTTCTGAAAGGGAAAGATAGTAATTCCAATTTCAGTATATTATATCAACAGACAATCGGAAATTACTAAATGTATTGTTATTACAGCACAATGAAAGTTGGGACATTGTGTAAGTAATATACAGGGTGAATCTGAAAAAGTGGGCAAAACTTCACAGGGTAATGGAACGCAGCTATCTATACAAGCAATATTCATCATAGAAAGTTTGGGTGAAATGCAAATGACAAGCCTCTTTGTAAATGGTATAAAAAGGGTTGGTCCTCACATCCAACAGCATTTTCTATTGTGGATTGCTAAGAGGATGGCTGGTTATATGGACCACGAAATTTCCAGGGCAGTGAATTGGCCGAGGTGGTCCGATAGCTTGGCCACTAAGATTATCTGATCTCTCATGTTTGGACTGTTTCCTGTGGGGCCATATGAAAAACCTAATTTACTAGTGCCCCATTGAAATCGATAATGATCTAGTTGCCAGGATCACCGTTGTTGCCGGTGATACTCAGGAAATGTCTTCGCAAATGTGCATTAGCCCCTGTACTGCAAGTGTGAAGCCTGCATTAGAGCTGGCAGAAGGTCTTTTGAGCAATTTCTTTGAACATGTACATTAGTTCTGAAGTATCTACTCTCATTCTTGTGTTAATTCTTTAAATGTGGCAGTGCAAAACTATCTTTTTAATTCTCACTGCCTGCATTATGACCATACATTCTATGAGAAACATTGCTCATATAGCTGCATTGTATCACCCCATTAAGTTTTGCCCACTTTTTCAGATTCATTTTGTATCTTAATGCAAAATTCTGAGGCATTTTGTAACTGTGTTTCATTGAAGTTATTGAACATTTGAAGTTTGTACTACATCTTACATAATGGGTTAAAATATCAGAGTTTAGTCTTTAGTTGTTACAAACCTACGGATTCTTCCCTCATGACTGAAATGAAATTTAATGTAGTGTAGCCAATTATTTTGTTATGTATAATTTGTTTAAAATGGTGCATTGCAAAGAATTTCTCATAACCTGTAGAAAACCAACAGTATTTTGAAGGTGGCACAGGTGTTTTTACTTAAGAAACATTGGCATGTTTAGGTATTTTTATCTATGAACTGATCTCATTAAACATTGCTGCTGATACTTTTATTCAATCATTAAACATGAATTAATGAATTTTTGTTATATCTCTTCACAGAAGTTAAATTTACGAAAATAGCAAGATGATTTAAAATTATAAGTATCAAGCTGTGAAAAATACTCATAAGAATGTTGTAGAACTTATAAGTGGTATAGGGATCTTGAATAGCACCTCAGTTTACACCGTTAAACTTTTTAAGTAGCCTGTTTCTTATGTTACCTATAAGTAGTATCCTGTTGGCCTGTGTATTCCAACTTAGCCTGGAATCTGAAACAATTCCCAGGTAAGTAACCTCTTGAGTCCTGTTGAGCTGTTGGTTTCCATAAAATAGCTCTATGTCTTTTGGTTTGCGACTGAGGGTAAAAATACGGAAAAGTTATCATACTCGTATTTACTATCATTTCATTGTTTTTTGACCAAGTCAAAAGGGCGTCAAGGGCAATGTTAAGTGAATCCTGGATAATATGGATATCCCAGTCAGCAGACCACAAAACGAGGGCATCAGCAAAGAGAAGGAACTGCACCCCCAGGCTGTGAATTCATAAAGTAGTGGGCAATATCATTGATCATGATGTTAAACAGAACAGGACTCAGGACAAAACCCTGAGGAAGAGCACACAGCACCTGGGAACATTAAGACCTTCTACAAAACCCCAAAAGACACGATGTTTGGCCTCTCTATTAGCCTTCTGCAGGCAAGCTTCTCACTTATGAAGTTCTGTACAATCCTACATCAGGCCAGTAGAGTCAGCTACATCTCTATTTTCTTTAAGGATCTGCTGATCTTAGTTCCAAAAAGGAGAATACTTTTACCTTTGACCTTGGTATGCACTCAGTCGCCCAAGCCAAGACAATATCGGTAAAATTGCCTATGGCTCTTTCGTCGTTACCTGACACAAAAGATTCCATCATCAAGCAATCAGTTAGCTCTCGATATCTAGTCCAGTCTGCTTTTTTCAGGTTCCAATGGGTGAAACATGGCTCTCTGTATTCCCCAGAACCAGAGTTAAGCTCAGCCACAAACATTTTATATCCTGCTCTTGTTGGTGCAGGTAGGAGCCTGTGTATAATATGATTCAATAAATTAAGATGGACTAGAATTAAATCAGGACATGATGTTCCACTTCCAAAGGACAAAAAATGTAGAACTGTCCTGATTCTCAACAAATTCAGTAGGAGCTGTGTCAATGAAATTTTCTACTGTGATCCCCAACTAGATCAGCAGAACTAGAGCCCCATCTCTGGGAGTGTTCATTAATGTTTCCTAAAATTAAGGGGTATCAGTTCCATCCATAAAGCAAGCATTATAAATTAGATGGTTATTTGGAGGATTATATGGAAAAAAGACACAATAATGTATTCGTCCTCTCCAAGCATTGATCTCAACACCTTCCAATTTGCCAGAGGTAGTCATTGTGTGTCTAACAGTTATACTTGCAGTAAAAGAGTCCCTAATATTCACAATAATACCAGAAGCAACCTGACGAGCATTTGCAAGAAAAGTCTGGTATCCATTTGTACGGTGACAGTCCGTAGAAGCACCACTCTCAACAATACTCATGAAGTCAGTGTTATGATTAAAAACAGTAAATTTCAGTTCATTGAACTTGTCAAAAGCATGACCACCAGCATTTTAAAAATCTCGCCTAACACCAGTCATGGTGGAGTCATGAAAAAGACTACAGAAGGCAGCAACATATGTCACTAAAAACTGTAAAAGGCTGCATAGGGCAACAAATGTCAGTCATTTAGTGAAAACGGGGCACCATGAGTGTCCCCCTGCTGGTGCAGAGGTTTACTCCTGGCACTTTAGCTGTAGCAGGGCTATTGGTGCAAATTGTACCAACTATGATGCTGAGGTGGCTGCTGTCCAGCTGGCTTCTACTGAAATTACTAAAAGAGATGATCAGAATATTGTGATATTTATTTATTCACTGGCCACTATTAAAGCAGTTTCACTGGCCACTATTAAAGCAGTTTCACTAGCCATACTTTCAAGCAATGTATCTGTCCTAAATTGTCAGCTAGTGACCTGCAGTGGATGAGTCATTGTGGAATCACAGGTAATGAGTTTGCTGACACTCTGGCCAAGGCTGGATCTGCCCTTCCTCAACCTTATCTTCCTGTTTGCTATCACAGTGCTAAGAGAATGACTGGAACCAGATGTGGAGCTCATCCTTGAGAGAAGAATGGAGACTCTGTGAAGGGGAAGATTTGAAGTTCCCTAATGGAGAATCCCATTGCTTATCACCTACCTAGACCTGTCAGTGTTGCTAACTTTAGATTAAAAACTGGACGTGACTACCTCACGAAACACCTATACAGGTTTGGTTTAGCAGATTCTCCATATTGACCATTATATGACACTGACGACATGTGCTGTGACCGTTTGGACACTTGTTCTAAAATTAATGACGTAGCAACTATCAGGACTGAGTGTTCTGTGTATGTTCTTTGGAAACATGGTGAAGTACTTACAAGGGTTCTTTTTCTTAAGTCTCAAGTCCTGAACTGGAACAGGGAGCGGAAAATACGCTATGTTCTGGTGTAGATACTGTATTGGCGAATAACTACACTTGAAAGGGATTTGAAATCCTCTTTTATTAAATCACTATTATTTACACACTTCCCAACTCGGGAGGGATACAGAAAGTAAAAGACCACACTTGGGTCGAACTTAAAAATCAAATAATATTAACACTAAACCTAAAATAGAAATGTAATTCAACTTTGCTTCGCAGAGCAAATTGCGGAGTTTGGCCTCTAACTAACTGGTACGTAGCAAGAAGTACTAATACTAGCGCACTTCAATATGCAATCATGTAGTAAGCACTATGGCTTATAAATTTAGCTGCTAGCTGGTCAGGCGAACGTTGAGCAGAGTGACCGTGATCTGAGACTGAAGCTCTCTCACACTAATTTCTACCTCTGGTTTAAATAGTACTTGGCTGTACTTCAAAATTAGCATAAGCTGAAAACGCGCGCTTCTTCGGACGGGAAGTTGAAACAGAGAGGAGATAGAAAGATTTAAATTAAAATAAAACTTGGTTAGTTTAACTAAAACCTTACATAAATGGAGAATCCCATTGCTTATCACCTACCTAGACCTGTCAGTGTTGCTAACTTTAGATTAAAAACTGGACATGACTACCTCACGAAACACCTATACAGGTTTGGTTTAGCAGATTCTCCATATTGACCATTATATGACACTGACGACATGTGCTGTGACCATTTGGACACTTGTTCTGAACTTAATGACGTAGCAACAGCTAATGCTGTCAAAAGTTATTGTACTTTTTTAATGTTTCTGAATTGTATTGGGCTGCCCAATACAATTCAGAAATTGCAGATTGATGGCAGTCATGCCTAGGTCTGATGTAGGAAAAAAGATTTGTAGAACTTCTGGAAATGTTATCTGCATTTTAAATGTTTTATTTCAAAGAAATTGTTTTACATTCCATTGCTTTGCACCAAAATAATGTTTTAAAGAGAGAGGGGAAGATACAGTTAACAAAAAATGTCAGAATGAAGTATGACTCATGAGCATTCAGTGTCCTTAATCCTCAAACATAAAAATAATCCAGGATTACTTTTATAGGAAAGAACAAATATGCTTTACACTGTAACTAAATGTGGCATTGTTTCCTAGCACAACCTCAAGGAACAGTTGCTTTCGTCTGGTGTATTCTTTGCATATATTGGACTCTTTTTTTCATTACTTGGATAATATTTCTATGTCATGGCTATAGTCTGTTATTTTAGAATAGATACTTCAAGGTCATTCTTCCTTCTGGCTTGCTTTGTAATCATAGTGTTGGCTGCTGTGAAACATGATCGAGCCTACTAATTTTTTCCCCTGCTCAATTTCCATTTAGTGTGTTCTGACGCTGCTCTAAACCAAAATTGCACAGCAGAATGCTGTTAGTCAGGCAGTCAAAACTAAGTGCAACTCATCATCCTCAACTCATGTCCCACATAAAAACATAAGTTAATTTATGCAATGAAAGATGACTAGCAAACAAAAGAAAACAAATGATAAAATTGAAATTTCTCTAGCTTACAAATGCTTCTGTTTTATAAAGTATCAATTTTATTAAGTTAAAAAAATAAAACTTAAAACCAGAAAACTAACTACATTGTAACTTTTTGGAAGAGTTTAGCATTAAAATTTATATTAAAAAAATCCCGGAAGTGTTTCATAGCCTTCTTTAAAAAAAAAATGTTGTTAACTTAAAACCTAATCATCAATGTTGAAGAAATAAAACTAAACTTAAAAAAAAGAACAAGTAAATTTAAAAACTGCATTGTTTGTTTTTATGCCTTTCTTTTTTATCTGTCATAGGTGTAAACTGTAAAATACCAAAATATTGCAGGAATATTTTACTATTTACATAAGAAAAGTGAGGGATATGGATACTTGTAATTCTATGTATCCCTACATGACCTCATCAGGACTAGTCAAATAATTTTAGGTGAACAGTGGAGACTGAAAGTAAAGTTAGATTAGCAGCATTTTCCACTAAGCTGTCTTAAGTTAGTAGAAACCTATTTTATGTATGACACTCATGGTAGAGAATGATCCTTATTGCAAAATGCTGCTAGGGAGGCCATACAAAAAGAGATTTTATGTGATTAACTTCCGCTGATGAGTACCGTAATTTCGAGAAGAAAGGCCGCGCTCGAGAAAAATGGCGGGAAAAAAATTAAAATTACACAGAAACCCCGCAGTAGATAAAATTGCGCCTGATATCGCCGTGGGCAGTATAGATGCAAAATCTCAACCCAAGTCCTGATATATGACATATCAGTTAAGAAAAATGCATGAAATGATACCATAACTCAAAAATAAATTAAAGGTAAGAAATGTTGAAAATACATGTACCTTCACGTATATACTTATATTTACTCACTAAAGAAGTCCATATTTGTAATACTCGGACTATATTATAAAAAATGTTGCAACAACGAAATTAAATTTGGACGACAAAGGGAAATTTTAAATTTTACTTACAAAAGGAATTGCACCAAACTATACATCATATGAAACCGTCAAAATCTGATTCTTCACTATCTGAATTAAAAAGATTTAGTAAATCCTGATCTAAGTCCAAGTCTTCCAGATCGTCACATTCATCCTCTTGGTTGACAGTCTCTTTATCTAAGGGTATAATTTCAGCTTCTTTGAACCCTGCTATTATTGATGATGTTTTTACCGATTTCCACGCACTTCCTACCCACTTTGTAACTTCTTCATAAGATGCTCTACGTATTTTACCGCTTTTGGTATAGGTATGCAATCGTTCACTCATCCTACACTCCCACCGCTTTCGGACTTCAGCTTTGAAGGATTTATTACCTGACAAATCTAATAGTTGTAAGATTTTCGTCAAACCACCAAGAATTATTGCTACAGTCATAGACAATTTTTGAAATCTGGTTTTCACTGACACAAGTAAATGAGCACGCATGGAATTTATTATCAATAACCCTTTTGGTTGGAAAAAAAATCCCTTACGACACTGCCAAACTTTTTGTAGCCACTCATGCATGATTGTTTTGCACATCCAGCCGTTCTCGTTTGCACAAATAATTACATCATTAGGAAAATCTCCCTTCGGAATAGTCTTTCGTTTAAAAATGATCATCGGATTTAGCTTGTCACCATTTGCGGCACAAGCTAACACAAATGTAAATGACGTTCTTTCATACCCCGTCGTAAGCACAGATACAGCTTTTTGCACCAGTTTCATCAACAGTTCTGTTTGCAGAAGTCGAAAGCTAACGGCATTTCATCCATATTTATTATCTGTGACCGAAGAAGTTTTTTTCAGTAATATCTGTCACATATTTTAGAAAAGATGCCTTTTTATCCTGCCAGTCCATTGGTAATTGTTGCCCGACTGTTGTTCTAGTGCACACAAAAATATTTTTTCTTTTCATAAATCTGCTACACCCACAAAGCCCTCCTTTGAAATCATTTATGTTCATTTATTTTGCTATAAAGTTTGCTTGTAAGCAAATTTTTACACTCAAAATTGCCATTCCTTTTCCTTGTTGCTCCTTTATCCAGTTTGCAAGGTCGTCCTCTAGATTCGGCCACCTTACAGTACCACTTCTTTTGGCTCGTTTCTGTTGTGGCATATTTTTAAGAAGTTTTTTTTCATTTCTCCAACGTCGAATACATCTCTCGTCCACTTCAAACTCTCGAGCTGGTGCTCTATTTCCAATTTGTTCAGCACGTGAAATTACATTAACCTTAAAACCAGCAGTGTAGCTTCTGTGCCGTTTAGGTGCCATTTTCAAAATTTTTCCGCTTCCTTCTTACTTAAAAACTATCCAACAAGTACTTGTACCCAAACTGATGGGATCTGTATCTGGCAGAATGCCAATAAAAATCGATTCATGCTGAAGGGGAAATACATCAGAGTTCGTTATTGCGAGGCAGGTGGAGTTGTGTCCGCTTTTGAAAAAAATTGCAGAAAAGCAATTTGGGGGGGGGGAGATGATGGGTCCTGGAAGATTCATCCAATGGCAGAGGAGAGAGACTATTCAAACTGATGAGAATGTTGATTTGAAAGGGGGGAAAATGTTATTGTTTTGAAATCCTGTTTAGGGTGAATAAAGCATATGTAGGTCCGTTCAAGGGAAAGAATGTAAACAAAATAACGTTCGCCAAAAGCGACTGAGTGGTCTTTTGTGTGGGAACAGCACCAGTCTATGTACAATGACAAGGGCATCCAAACTGTGTACAATGACCATCATAGGAAATATTTTATTTTAGTGCACCAAAATGCCGCATGGGTAGAAATGCCACACCCACTGAAAATTTAAGTTTTAAGCACGTAAATGCCGCGGCGTTGCTTTCGGAAATTACGGTAGTACTTTTGTAATATCGAAAACAAATGAAGATCTTGTACATGAGCAAATCTTCAACAAATTAATAGAAGCTGTAGATTTAGTATATCAAATGAAGTAAATTATCAAAATCCAAGGAAAAATACATGACATACTTGACATTTTGTATTAGTTTTAAATAGTAGTTATAGGCCATAGTACATAATTAAAAGTACTTTTTGCCATGATTGTTATAAAAATTGATTTATTTAAAATTTAATGACTGCTTTTAAATACTAAAGTATGAAGATTTACTCTTATTTGCCAGCTTTCCATGCAGTATCCAAATTTGAAAAAAGGTAGCTGAATAAACTAATTACATTTGTATGATTATAAATTCACATATTTTGCTTTTATTTAAGAAGCAGATATGCTTTTATTTAAGATTGATATGCATTCAATGTACTTTTAATTAATAATGGGAAAAGTAACTATTAGTTTTTCAAATATAACTTTAAACAATGATTCTGATTTTATTAAACATGATCAAATTAAAATGAACTGTATTTCCAAAATTTTAAGTAATTAACCCCTCAGTGATCGGATTATTTTCAAGAAAACGGTTATAAAAGTGCCTATTTTTTTATTGAAGAAAATTGTATAAAAATTAATGTATGTACAATATATGCATTCATTTTTAATTTTTGGATTTTTTTTAGCTTGAAATTAAAAAAAAGAATAATTTTTTAAGAAAAGCCAACATTCAGGGTTATTTTGACTGAAATGTTGGTTTTCCAGTAAGCCATCAAGATTTAAGAAATACGTGTTTTAAACATTAAAAGAGAATTTTATTAAACTTATGCATAATATAAACAAAGCTTAGTAGTTTTTTGTGGTGGGATAAATTTCAAAGCATGAGATGCAAACGCCAACGTCACAATCTGGACAGTAGTACCGAGTTTCCTTCCTTGTTGTTTTCATCTCTTCTGGAACAACAAACTTTGCATTCTCTTGATGGTTGCCATTTCTTATCAGTTGGGAGGTATCTGTCTAGTAAAATGTCTTTCAATCAAACGGTTTGGATTATCCTCCAAGCTTGGCCGGCCTCTTTTTGAAATGGTGTCTGATGACTGATACATTTCAATAAGTTCATCTACTAGCGATAAACCAAATATCAAATGCGATTTTTTTCCGCTTTGTTTATTGTAAATAAAATACGAGTTCAAAATAGTTTGGTCTAACAAATGAAAAAATATTTTCTTATAATATTTCTTTCCTCTTTTTCGAGCAATAGAGTAATCACCAAGATACTGTTCTACAATATCTACCGCTCACATATTTTTGTTGCAATCTGTGACAATTGTAGGTCTTTTGACAACTTTGTTATAACACTGTACATCTACGATGCCATTTGTGTGAACTATTAATAGAATGGTAACATCTCTATCTTTCCACTTCATGGCAAGAACTTTACCTCGACGAAAAGCAACATTTTCACCTTTTGCAATTCCTCTTTTTACTAATTCTTGAGTCATTTCTTTTCGGTTTAGTTTGACAGTTTCATAAGTGTCTGTTTGAAATTTTAAAAGCATGTCTGCCAATTCTGGTGAGGTATAAAAATTGTCTGTTATCAGACAATATCCTTGTTTTAGCAGAGGCTTGATAAGTGACATCACAACTTGAATTGATTGGGGCAGATCTTTATATTTTGCATCAAAAACCGTACCTTTTCCAGTATATATAATTTGTGACCATATATACCCTGAACTTGATTCACATAGCATAGGAAACAGGATTTCTTTTTCAGCATATATTGTGGCCATCCTAAACGACCTTTGAAAAGCATGTGGGTTTTATCTATTACAATATCACGTCCAGGAGTTACAGCTCTTTGAAACAATTCATTCAGGTGTTGTAACACTGGCCAGATTTTATGCAGCTTGGGATCTGGATGTGTGTTACAATCAAAAGCTTCAGAATCTACAAAATGCAGAAACTTGTGTATTTCTTAAAATCTATTACAAGGCATTATGCTTCTGAAAAAAGGTGTTGAAATTGACTGTTTTATGCTCCAATACATTTTCGTATCTGGTTTTTTTACAATAGCTTTTAAAATAACTATACTGAGAAATTTAAGAATTTCTTCCTTTGTGACAGGTATCCAAAGTTTTCTATTTTTGGATAGGTGAAATCCTGGAGAATTTTGGCATTGTTCGGCATATGTATTTGTTTCCGAAACGATGAAATCCACTGTCATTCACAAAGTACTTAAAATATTGTAAGACAGCAGAACTTGGATCAAAATTTATATTTACCTTTGGTGTACCCCAGAATTTAAAACATAGGGGTGCATGATCTACTGAAGTAGATACAATTTTAGTCCATGCTCGTCCAGGCAACAGTACAGATCAATCATCACTGCTCTCAGATTCACTAACTGAACTTTCATAAAAATCAGTTACTTCAGAATCACTTTCAGATCCATTTATTCTAAAATCAGATTCCAATTCACTATCTGACTCTGACACCATAATGTACAGAATAAAAATATAAGTATATTTTATCACAGAACAGAAACAACGTGCATTCACAATGAGACTAACTAAGTGACTGAGCTAACCATAAAATTACAAAACACATGTTTGATTAGTGTTGACATCTAGTTTAAAATAAACTAACTATCTCTAATTGCATAAACTATTATTCTGGTACTGCCATCTAGTGTGTAAAATGAGAAATAAAACTTTTTCCGGGGAAAAGAAAGGAATAGGTTTTAATCCTTTTAGCACGTTGCTTTTGAACTCTCCAGCCCAGAAAAATCAGGGGAACGAGAAATAGAGGGCAAAACTTCACCCAGTCATTTTGACGGGAGTAAGAAGGAAGGGGTTAAGGTTGACACAGGTCATCTGATCCACGATCAGCTTTCAAATGCATACGAAGAAATCAGACTTCCTGAACAATATTTTGACTCTAATATTTTTTGTTTACATTTTTTCTAACTGCAGCTTCTGAGTAATATTGCACGAGCTTCAAGCAGATGTAATCGTTTTCTTTACTCTGTAGGTTTTTTGATTCATTACCTCTTCATATTATTATCTATGTTTTGTATAGTTTATGTTTCAGAGAATGGCAACACGCTATTGAGAGTTAGTGTAACTTTGTTTTTCTCGGATATTACAATAAAAAAACATTTGTTATAGATGAATTAGAATTTTTTTCATTTAGAGTATGAGTAAAACAGATATAGTTATTTTCGAGTAATAAATAGTTTCTTGAGGTAACAAAATTTGGAGAGAATTTTTGAACATTTGGCGTCCGCTGACAGAATTGTTATCTCTAAGTAGAATTCTTTCGTTTATTTGTAATGGATGTTTTGAAGTGCAAACGATCTCAATTTAGGAGATTGTTTACAAGATCTTTAAATGATTTTTAGAAGAATGAAAATGATTTATCTTTAGACGAAAAATTTCGAAACTTAAATTAGTTGAGGACAAAACAAAACCTATGATTGAAATAGAACAGACTTATAGAGAAGAATTGCTTAAAATTTGTGAAGATGAAACTGTGATAAATAATGAGTTTGATGAGTCTGAATGCTATATTGATAAGTGGAGAATGATAGAATGCAAATTAGTTTCGCTTCTAGCTGAAAAGGAAAACATTTCTGTTGTTAAAGAAAGCGTAACTCAAAATGCTACTATTCGTTATCCTAAGCTGAAACTCCTGACTTTTGATGGGAATATTAAAAACTGATTAGGATTTTGGGGCCAGTTTAAAAAGATTGATACTGATCCCAATTTAGATGATCATGATAAATTTGCATATTTATTGCAGTCAATGGAAAAAGGGTCATCTGCTGAAGAGTTAGTTAAAAGCTTTCTGCCGGTGGTGAAAGTTATAGTAAAGCTTTACAGTAACTACAGTCGCGTTTTGGGAAAGAAGACATTCTTATAGAAGTCTATGTTAGAGATCTATTTTCGTTAGTATTATTAAAAAACTCTCAGCAGAAATTTTCATTAGGAAAACTCTATGATAACTTCGAATCAAAACTTAGAGCATTAGAAGTTCTGGGTGTTGCTAGAGATAAATATGCGGCGATGTTGTATCCTTTAGTCGAGTTGGCATTGCCGGATGATACATTAAGAGCATGGCAAAGGTTGCGAGTTATTAATCGCAGTCGGAGAGAATTTGAAAGTAGTGAGCGAAAAGAGAAAAATGAGTCAACACATCGCATGGATTTAGATGGTTTGCTTTCATTTTTGCTCGGTGAAATTGAAGGTGAAGAGAGAGTATCTGTAGCTACTCAGTGCTTTACTAAATATCATACTCCAAAGCCTGGGAATGCTAAACACTTTGGTTTCAAAAACCATGGAGAATTTTCCAAAACACCTTCTGCTTCTACTCTAATAGCAACATCTGAACAAAATTCAACTGGATGTCTTTTTTGTGCTGGAAATCATGCATCTGGTGAATGCTTTAAAGCAAGAAAGATGACATCTGAGGAGAGGCAAAAGGCAGTTCTAAATAGTCGCAGTTCCTTTTTATGTTTAGACAGAAAACATGTAATAGCTAAATGTAAAAAACGAACATCATGTGTGATTTGTGGGAAGAAACACCACATACTTTTATGTCAAAATATCCAAGCTGAATCAAAATCTCCAGTTCCTGTTAGCATGAATAAGGATGAAAATACGGATGCAGTACCTGAATGAGATGAAGCCCTCGTCAATTTGGGGAGAACAACAAATGAGTTTTTGCAAACTTTAACGGTTACATTGAAAGGGCGAGATAGAAAGCGCCAGGCCCGTGCTATTATCGATTCAGCTTCACAAAGATCTTATATTCTAAAAAGCACTGCAGATGAAATGAAATTTGAGAGTACATCTAAAGAAAGATTGAGCCATTCATTATTTGGCAGGTCATGTACTGATGTCATAAACCACGATGTTTTTACAGTGTTCTTGTCTAAAATGGATGGAACTTATCATTGTAACTTCAAAGCGCTTAGCCAAGATATTATTTGTGGAAGTATACCACCAGTTGCTAAAGGCGAGTGGATTTGAAAGCTTAAAGAGAACAATATTTCCATATGCGACGATAGTAATGGACCAATAGAAATACTTATCGGCGCTGACATAGCGGGCAAGTTGATGACCGGAGGATTTAAATTGCTTACTTCAGGCCCTGCTGCTATAGAAACTAAACTTGGCTGGACTATTTTTGGGAAAACTGGTATGCGTGAGATCTAGGACAATTCCTCACTGCTCGTCACATCCATGTTGAATAAGGAAATATTGATATCTGATCTATGGTCTCTAGATTCACTTGGAATTCTAGATCCCTCAGAGAAGAAAAGTAAACTGGAGCTTCAAGAAGAGGCAAGAGATCATTTCTTGTCTACTGTAAAGGTGAACGAAGAGGGACATTTTCAAGTCAGCTTGCCATGGCTTGATAACCATCTACCGTTAAAAGATAACTATGACTTAGCTTTAAAGAGATTAGATTGTACAGTAAAACGACTGAAAGCTGAGAAACTTTATGATGCTTATGGAGAAGTTTTTAGTGAATGGGAACGAGAAGGCGTCATAGAAGTACCAAAAAGCGAAATTGATGTAACATGCCATTATCTACCACATCGACACGTAGTAAAAGAAAACAGTACTACACGAATCAGGCCAGTGTTTGATGCCTCGGCCAAACAGAAAGGATCACTTAGTCTCAACGATTGTCTAGAAAAAGGTCAGAACTTTATCGAACTGATTCCTTCAATTCTTCATAGATTCCGTATGAACAGAATAGGAGTTTCTGCAGATATACAAAAAGCATTCTTACAAATAAGTCTCAACCCTAAAGATAAAGACTATTTAAGATTCTTATGGTATAGAACTAATGGAAAACTGAAGTATTACAGGCATTGTAGGGTAGTATTTGGAGTTACAAGTAGCACTTTCTTGCTAGTTTCTGTAATTCACCATCTTCTAGAATCCACTTTGAAACAACTAAATGGAAACCCAAAGTATAAAGTGGATATTATTGAGCAATTGAAGAAGAGCTTTTATGTAGATATTTGTTTAGTGAGTGTAAAAAATGACTTAGCATTGTAACAATTCATACAAGTTGCTTCAGATATTTTAGCTACAAGAAAGCTAGAATTATGTGGTTGGGAATATACACTGGCTCAACAGCTAATTCCTCTAGTACCACAAATGTTTTAGGAATGGTTTGGGAATGATGTGGAGATTATCTTTGCCTTAATATTACTAACATCAATTGCTTAATATTACTAAGTACAATCTACCAGAAATTTTATCTAAAAGAGAGAATTTAGCTACTACACACAAAATATTCGACCCTTTAGGAGTAGCTTGCCCCGTAACTCTTGTGCCGAAACTTTTACTTCAGCACCTATGGGAAGTTATCTTGGGACCTAGAAGTTGATTCAAATTCAAAATCACAATTTTGTAAATGGTTGAATGATTTGAAGTGTCTGGAAAGAATGAGAATACCAAGATGGTTAAACTGTGATCGTGAGATTGAAAATGTGTTACTTTATTTCTTCAGTGATGCGAGTAAGCTTGCATATTCAGCTGTGGCCTTTGTTCCAGTACAAACAAGAGATTCGGTTCAAGTTCATTTAGTGCAAGCTAAAGCGAGAGTTGCACCCAGTGGAAGGAAAAAGACAACAATAGTTCGATTGGAACTTCTTGGAGCTACAATATGTGCACGTTTAGCATCCAGCATAATACCTGAATTTCAAGCTGATGATATTTATTTTTGGACAGATTCGTCTACTGTACTAGCTTGGATACAGAGGAATGAAGTGGGGGACGTATTTGTTCACAACTGAATTAAGGAAATAAAGCAACTGACTTCTATTGAATCTTGGAGGCACGTACCAGGATCACAAAATCCTGCTGATTTGCCCAGTAGAGGATGCTCTGCTTCTTATTTAATTAAATCTAGATGGTGGGAAGGTCCTGAATGGCTATATTTATCACCAAAAAAAGGGCCAAAAGAAAATTTTAGTGCTGATGAAGAAGAAGCAGCTCTTGAGAAAAAGAAAAGGATTATTTTGTCCTTAATAAATCTTAATGCTAGTGAAATAGTTGCAACTAGATTCTCAAGTTATCGTAAGACAATCAGACTTGTAGCGGGGATGTGTCGTTTTGTTTACAACTGTAAACATCAAAACAAGAAAAAGGATGAACTTACTGTATCTGAGTTAAATGAAGCAGAGAATATCTTGATTCGCTTAATACAAAATGAATCCTTTAATGGAAGAGCATAAGTTGAAAAGACATATTGGAGTTTCTCACGTCCTAAATTCTTTAAGAGAAAGATTTTGCGTATTAGCAGGAAGAAGAGTTGTGTCATCTGTTTTGAAAACTTGTGTAACCTGTAAGCGTTATTCAAACAAAAATGTTAACCCACCAGCGCCACCACTTCCTAGAGATCGGGTACAAGATGCTTCAGTGTTTCAAATAACCAGCATAGATTATGTTGGACCTATATTTCTAAGAGAATACAAAAAGGCATGGATTTGCCTATTCACTTGCGCAGTGTACTGTTGTGTTCATTTGGAACTGGTTACATCCTTAACGACACATACATTTCTACAAGCGTTTCATCGTTTTGCTGCTAGACGTGGGAAGCCATCCATAATTTATACTGATAATGGAACAAATTTTGTTGGAGCATGCAATGCACTTGCTTCAGTCGATTTCAAAGAAATTGCAAAAAAAGGAGCTGATGATCGTATTATTTGGAAGTTCATTCCCCCAGGTGCTCCATGGTGGGGTCGCTGGTGGGAATGCCTCATAGGAATGATGAGAATATTAAGAAAGGTTCTTGGGAGAGCCTATGTTATGAGCCACTTAGTTATGAGGAAATGTGTACCGTTTTGTGTAACTGAAGCTATCTTAAATGATAGACCTTTAACAGCTTTATCGGCTGATTCAAGTCTCATTTCCATAACACCTAGAAATTTTTTACGGGAAGTACAAAACCATTCAGTGCCAATTGTAAAATATGACTTCAATTCTAACTTTTATAAACGTAGATTGCGTTATATCCAATATGTTAACCAGGCTTTCAAGAAAAGATTTCACCAGGAATATCTGGGAACTTTGAAAACAACAAGCAAAAAATTTGCTAGAAGTTGTAAATTAGAAAAAGGAGACATTGTCTTAATTGGAAGCGATGACAAAAGGAGATTAAATTGGCCTCTTGGTAAAATCATACAATTATTTCCAGGTACCGACGGTGAAAGTCGATGAGCCAGAATTAAAATGCAAAGTGGAGAAATCATAAGAGCTGTACAAAATCTTTATCCTTTGGAATTATCGACTGCTGAGGAACCTCTATTGAAATTCAGCAGAAGTCGACAATGCGAAAATATTTTGGTAGAGCAAACTCCAATTGATGACGTACCTGTAGAAACAAATAGAATAATCCATACCCACTTAAAATCACCCATGACAACCAAATCAGGAAGGGCAGTTAAAGTTCCTCATTGATTGGACTTGTGAGAACAATGTTTAATTTTTTATTATTTTGCAATACTCAATCCTGAATTTCTTATTGCAAGGTTGGAGGATGAACAATATTTTGACTCTAATATTTTTTGTTTACATTTTTTCTAACTGCAGCTTCTGAGTAATATTGCACGAACTTCAAGTAGATGTAATCGTTTTCTTTACTCTATAGGTTTTTTGATTCATTACCTCTTCATATTATTATCTATGTTTTGTATAGTTTATGTTTCAGAGAATGGCAACATGCTATGTTCTGTTTTGAGAGTTAGTGTAACTTTGTTTTTCTCGGATATTACAATAAAAATAGCATTTGTTATAGATGAATTAGAATTTTTTTCTTTTAGAGTACGAGTAAAACAGATATAGTTATTTTCGAGTAATAAATAGTTTCTTCAGGTAACAAAATTTGGTGAGAATTTTTTGAACACTTCCTAAAGCACACTCTGATTTGAACTACAGTCTCATATTAGGTGGAGAAATTAAGTGCTGTGCAGTGATTATGACACATGTTATGATTGTAAATGAGGGAGTATTGTTATGTCATTTATTGGAACATACTATAGTAATTTGAGGCCCACCAGTGGTTGAGCGGTAAATTTGCTGAACACTGGTAGTTCGGTCCAAGGTTCGAATCCCACAAACATGCTGGCTGCATGGGTTTTTTCGTGGTTTTCCGCATGTGTAACATGTATACGAGCCAGTTTTTCCTTAGAAAATCCCCCACAAAGGCAGATGGCCATTGAGGCTTTGCCATAGTCACATAAACCAAACCAATATAGTAATTAGAATGGTTTGCAATATCCCATAACTGTGGGTAAAAATTTGTCCGTCTCATCAAAATTAAAGAATGTTGACACATATAAAACTTAAGTGATTAAAAGCATTGTTTAACATAAATTACTATATTTGCCAGTTGGTTAATCTCAAAATATTTAATTCAAAGATAGATTTATGGAAATTTTAAAATGTGAAAATTATCTCCCATTTTGCAACAAATCTTTCTGTAATGTGGTGTGTACCTCTGACAGAAAATGCAAACCTGACATCTTGGGGAATGACATGCCACTTTTCAGTCTGGAGGTCCAGGAAAGCATTTGGCATACTTTATGTGTCAGCTTTAGGATATCCCACTAATGCTCAATTGGGTTCAAGTCTCATGAATAAGCTGGAAAGTCCATTTGAGTTGATATCTTCTGTTTCCAGGTATTTTGACATCAGAAATGCTTGATGTAGATGAATATTGGCCACACCAATAAGCAAGCAGTTAAAGCCATTAAATAGTGATAGTTTAAACCTAGGCAAATGGTTGGTTTTCTATCCTTCCTCTCAGCAGATAGCCCTCATTGCTTTGCCATAATTAAGTAACGTAACCTAACCTAACTCAAGATTAGCTCTGTCAGCCATTAGGAAAATAAACATGGACCAACATCAATCTTGACCAGTCTTACATGGTTGTCCAAGCCCTTGGCCACATATGTGACCAGTTACAGAACTTTCTTCGAAGATAAGTGTCTTAGTGTGACCATATTTGACAGTTCCATCCCAAAACCAGAAAATTGCTTCCATAGAAATGGGGTCTGTCATGGGCCTAAGGAAAACAAATTACGTGTTCTTTTTCCTCCACATCAAAACATAACTAGAATCACAGTTCAGGCTATTTCTGGACTTGTCCTTAATGGTGCACAATCAGTGCATGTTACCATTCCTCTTGGCTCTATTGAACATGATGACTGCACCACCTTAATTGGGTTTAGAAAATTAAGTGAATGAGTCACAACCACTGTTCCCCCCTTCTTAAAATCCAGCTTACTGAAATCTGTGCTACCGTAAAACATCCGATTCAAGTTCCTGTGGCATGCATTCTGAAGACGTAAAACCATGTATATCATATTTGTTTGGCTGTTTCTTTGTGCTCACCATAGCAGAAAACCGTCTTCAGATGCAGTTTTTATTCTGGTTACACTTGACCAGATTGTCTACCAACTGGTTCACTGCTTAGAGGGTGGTTCCAGATTCTTGAGTAACATTTTGAAGGATATTCGGATCTGAGAGAGGGGCTTCATTTTTATTTCTCCCTCCCCTCCATGGGTCCTTCCTTGATGTGGGGAAGGCGCAGCAACATGAAATGCTCTCCTGCCTATGTGGCTAATGTCACCCTCTCGATGTGGATCACTGACTCTTAATCTGTTGGCAGTGGGGAAGATTAGCTGTTTTCACAGGCCTAGAGCCATAATTCTTATGATAGTCTGTTCGGGCATGGACCATATGGGTATTGTCAAGTCTAACTTAAGCTATTTGATCAGTGAATATTTGATAAGGAAAAGTCATCCTCTGGGACTTTAGGTCCCTTTGCAAGACTAGGAGTTGGTGATAATCGTGTATGGATGGCTAGCAAACTGCTGAATCTGAGCTTGTCTATTAGTGATCCGTCCCTGTCCGTTTTTTACCCTCTGAATTTACCAATAAAGTGCCACTTTTGTGTTTCACATAAATGATGCCTTTGAGTCGTACCTAATGAATTCTTATCACTCTTAGAAACCATGTTAATTTTCAGCATCACTATACATTTGAAATCCAACATGCATTAATTGGAAATGTTTGCAGTTGTATAATTTGCATATTTCTTACACTGACCTATGCACAGAAGTCTAATTTGCATTCAGTGGTAATTTATTGCACAATTAGAAACAGGTTGAAAACTTAGTGAGCATATTCTTTCAGATTATTCTTTAATTTTGACCAATAAGTTGAGTACAATATTTCCAAATCCTTATATTTTTTTTCTGTTTTCAAAATGAAATATTAAAGTTAATATAATTTGTTAAATTAAATTTTAAAGGTTATAATCTTTACTTTCCTTGTAGTATTATAAATATAAATCATTTCTTTTTATTTTATATACATACTCTATTTTACATATAACACATATTAATTTTAACAAGCCTGAAAAAGTCTTTTTTTCTCTTTTTTATATAGATCCAACACAGATGCTCAAAACTGCATCATATGTTTACTTAAAAGGTGTTTTGGTTCAAGATTTGATTCCAGGCGTAATAAATAAGGAAGGAATGACTGAAATGAATGAATGAAATACTATAAGAATTATATTGCATAAAAGATCTCAGTTAAAAATAAATAAAAATATTTTTGTTTCATTTTCTTAATTGTAAGTACTTCCATAAACATTTACAATACCTCTACGTATGCTACAAGTGCAATTCCCATTGTATTCTATAACTGCTCTAAAGAAATAGTAATTATCCTTTACCAACAATGCTCTCAAGATGACTCTTGAATCACTGTGTGTTTTAAATATCCTCATGCTGCACATACACTATACACTTAAACATCTAAGCCTTCTCCAGAATTCAAACCTGGGTTCAGTGATATGGCAGCTAGTGGCACTAGTCATTATACTGATCAGTGTAGCACACTTAAGATATTTAAGTTCCATGCAATTTGTGAGTGCCATTCAGTAAAACCTAAAATACATCATGCTTGTGTTTTATTTTACCTATATAAAAATTAATTTATATAGAAAATGTTTTTATTCATCTAATATCTTATTTTCTCATATGCATTATGTATTTTTCCTCAATTAAATAATTTATTTTAGACTGCTAATATAAAATAAACTATTAACATATGAGCTTTTTGATACTATTACATAGATAGGTCAGTTTTATTTTTGCCTCAAAAAAGTCACCATCAAACAGTGCATAGTTTGATAATTTTAACCAATTTCAGTTGTCAGTTTGAAATTTAGCTTCAGCAACATAATAAAACTAATTATTGTGGTTTAGAATATCATTTAGTTAAAAAAAAGATTTGCATAATAATTTTGCCATTAATGTAAGTTTTCGGAACCTAAAAATTGTAATTCATATTTGATTTCCTGATGGAATATGCAGTTTCACAGCAGTTTTTTTTCTTTTAAAATTAAGGTATACTATAACATTTGTACATTTTTTTTATATACCACTCCTTAATTAAATTGGTCCCTAGTGAGGTGTAGGTGATTGCCCCAGCTATGAAAATAACTGCTGACTCAGAAAAAGATTTAAACAAATCTTTTTATTTAAAACTTTACAGATGCACAGCTTGGGCTTGAAAAATAATCTAGCTTGTGGGATTTCAGATAACATAAGATGTGAATTAAAATTTAAGTAAATTAACAAAGATTTAGGTGGGCCAAGCATTGGCTCAACTTTCTCAAATCTGTGTAAGGAACTCAGCTAGCAAAAGGTTAACACCGATCTAAAGTAACTCACAGAGCTGGGCAAGGAGTCAGCATAGCTGCAATAGCTTAGCTTTGTAATTTAATTGTTTATTCTCGCATTCAGCTACGTGGAAGTTCTCACTAGGAACTGCAGTCTGAGGCTTAATGATAGTAAAAATTGAGAGAGCTCTGAAGGAGAAAAATATTTATTCAATAATGATATTACAATTACCAAATAATAATGATTCTGTGTTAGTGGCAGAAAAAAAATCTTAGCACAGAAGAGGTTTTTAATATGGATGATGTGTTCAGATGAGCCAACACTGGCATATCAGATGACCGATGATGAAATCATTGGCTCTGTTTTGAACTCGCCACAGCAAGAAAATGATTCTGACACCGACACAAATAGTGAATTTGATAGGAGTGACAAAATATCTTTTAATGAGGGTTTGGAACAAGGTGAAAAATGCCTGAAATATTTAGAACAAGAGAGCAGTGTCACAGAGCAAGAGATTATAATTAAAAAAATTAAAAAAAAAAAAAAAAAAAAAACTTTAGAACTCCTTAAAGTTTTAAAACAACCCTCTATCAGAATACTGTTTGAAACATGTAAAAAAAATGAAATATTTTATTCTTTATTACTATCCCTCATTTTTATGTCTTTGTTGTATATGTCCTTAATGCTTTAAAATATTCCTGTAATCACTAATATAAATGAGGAATATATATATAATGTGTATTATTGTATATAATAATTTAATTAAATGTATCTAATATGCCTTATTTATTTTGCACTTTTAGTCTGAATATTATGATTTAGTTTTTCTGTCTTGAAATCCTAAAATCCGTGCGACCTCTGGTCCCAAGCATTGCAGATTTCTGGACTTCTACTGTAGTATAATAAGATAATGGTGTAATTATCATAACCTTACAATCAGCCTCACCAGAATTTAAACTACTTGCAAACAAAGGTCGTAATGACCTTGGGAGCCCCTCTAGTTTCCGTATGGCTTCCTGGTTTACCTCATATGTAAATTGAATTTGAGCCAGTTTCCTTTCCTCCACAAAAGCATCCCGAACTTTTGGCGGATAGGCCTTGTGTACTTTGCCGTATTCAAAAAACTTTATGTAGCTTTAATGATCTTTGGAGAGACTTTTACGTTTTAAAACTAAACTTGAGCCAATGCTTTTTGTTAAGCTAATTCTTAATACAATATAAGGTGAAATTGTCGATACCATAAATTTTCTACCTCTAATGTTTATCTTGGCTTTTACTTGTTTTGAGACTTTTAGAAAAAAAAAATATTTTAGTGTATACAGTAGTTTGATCACGTACACAATACATAAACTCTCCTCTTAAGAATTTTACATCAATTATTTAACAGTTTGTTTCAGTTCTTTTTAACTCTTTACCCTCTGTACAGCTTTGTATTGGGTGAGCAACTGTGTGTCTTGTGTCAAAACAACTTCTGCCTGCTATCTGATCTCCCACATGGTTAGTTTATTAGCCATCAAACCCCAAATGCACCCTATTTCATTACCTCAGTTGATGTTCTACACTCTGAAATTAAAGATAGTGTAACTGGAGTGTGTATCACTGCTTTCTAGCACTTTTCATTCACAATATGCTAACTTTCATTACCGATATGCTAACTTTCATTACAATAGCAATAACATATTTTCGTTTACAATAACATTAAGTTCTTGAAATATATTTATGCTCAGTAACTTTTTAAGTTCATTAAGTTTGCATTAGATTCACTCTCCTGATTTATCATAGGTAATGCATAACTATGTACATTAAGTTCCTATTATTTCTAATTCAGAATTTTTAGACTGTTTACAATCTTTCAAACTAAGCAAACATCTGTTAATTCTGTTTGACTGTTAATTCACAAAATAAATTTTGCATATTGGAAAAAGTTTGTAAATAAAGAGCTCTCCAGTTATAATGAACAACTTGTAAATCCTCGCTTCACGTAAAGACTAGCAACTTTTGTACCAATTTAAAGATGACATAAAATTCTAGTTTAATTAGAGTAAGATAAATTTACACTTATATTTTGTTTGCCGCAACTCTATTTTCGGTTTTAGTATCTATCGTTCTTTTGCCAAATAACTTCTGCAAAGTTGACTCCTTCACCCTGTTCATTCTTATCCTTCTACTTGGCGGATGGTAGAATCCTCGTCCAGCACTCGTTTCCACTTCCCTACCTGGTCCCGCTTGGATCTACGCTGCCCTTCAGTGTTCTCTGGTTGGCTTGGCCTCTTTCTTTTGCAAACTGCTGGGACAGCTGACTTCATTTTCATGATGAGCTTGCTTCAATTACTTATGCGCTCTTTTCTCTTCAGTCTGCCTTAACCTTTTCCTTGTCTTGTCGCAGTATCTCTCAGATGCTTGTTGCTTGAGTTGCCTTTTGCTTTGGATCTTAAAGCTTCATTCAGACGAGGGCTATTCAGTCATAAGGTGTAAACAACATTAAATCTGTTCACAGCTGTGTAACAGGATTTAAGTGGTAGCCAATCAGGAAAGGTAAAGTTGCTCATGTTTAAACGTGCAACTAATTTTTCAAAATCGCCGACACGATGTCACTTTGTGTTTGCTTTGCTGTGATTGGACGTTTCTCTTACCAAGCTGGTTTAAAGTTGAAAAGTTAAAACATTTAGCCGAAATCTGTAAACCAGTTTTGTGACGTAGCAAGGTCTGGTTTCTTAGCATACTTTTTATGACGTAGAAGCTATTGTCTGAACGAAGCCTTACTGTTTCGTGGCCAGTTTTCTTCTGTAGCCTTCCTCTGAGAGGATTCTTTAATCCTGGGCCTTTTTTTGTCTTCCTCTTCTCTTGAGCGCCCTCTTCAGACCTAGGTGCTGCTGCTGTTTCCGCTAACTTTCCCTGATATGATTTAACAGCTCACTGCAAAAGGGCCTTCAAATGAATGGTAAAATTTCCCATCCCTGATATGGAATGCTTTAACTTCAACATTTCATTTCCCATGTTAAAATTGTAGTTATCTCAGCGTAAAACGATAATTTTTTTTATATAACTGTGAATAATTTTAGCTATGTTTCTATTTATCTGCTATGGAATATTTGAGTGTGATCGGTAAGTGACGGTTTAAAAATGTTTTATGTCAAATTTTACTTAACGAATTGTGAATACTACTTTATTCGGACCCCATATTTAAAATAACTATTTAGAAATGAATTTGCAATTGCAACAGTTTTTAGGGATGCCATTCGGAAAGGAAGTAATTCTACCCATTTTGGAAAATGACTCGCCCTCTGTCGCCAAGTTGATTTGCTCTTGTGCGAAACTGCGCATCACTCCAAACTATTCCTGGAGATTCTGAATGTACTTTTCAGGCGATGAAGGTGCATCCGGAGGATGATCAAACAACCGATCACAAGGCAGATGAAGGTCACGACCGAAGAGCATTAGGAATGGGAAATATCCGGTAGTCTCGTCTACAGCACTGCCATAGGCCAGTAAGAACAGGGACAACTTCCCATCCCAGTCCTGTTTAAACTTCTCTTGTAGTCAATAAGAATCTTTTTTTAATTCTTAGATTTTGTGCTACCACGTGGGGATGGATGGAAGTGATTTTCTCCTGTTAGCCAAGATGGATGCCGCTACCGCTATTCGATTTCATATTGAAGGATTACCTGACGAAATTTGTGATTACGCCAACAGAGTGTTAGACGAAAATCGGTCCTCTCTACTTAAAAAGGATTCGTATACCGTAAATCAGCGGTTCTCAACCTTTTGAAATGCAAACCATCTAAACAAGAACTGAAAAACTTTAGTATCACCACTACATTTTAAAAAGATTATTTTTCAGTAGAAATATTTAAAAAATACATTTTGCCATCTGCACAACCTGTTGGCTATTTGTATTAAATATGCACACAAAAAAATATTAGATTAAAAATTTGTTACCATGTTAATTATCAAAATTCAAGTTATAATACTTTAATTCTATCACATGTAGTGAAATTTGAGTCTGTTTAAGAGAGATCAATTTCTTTATGTCTGATCATATTTCACTTAGTTTCAACCGTAAATTAGGATCCATTTTTAATTTTGTTCTGTATTTTTTTCCCAAATATAACCTGAAAAATATTCTTGTTCACACAAATACGTTGTGCAAAAAGGCAATAAAAATTTAATAGCTTTATTTGAAATGCTTTTAAATTCTTTTTTTTTTTTTCGATTCAGCCAAAAGTTAACAAGCATGTTATTTTTGAAATTTTCAGTTAGAGTTCAATCACAAAAAATTTCTATCAATTGTTCTTTTTCTTCAGGAGATTTTTGAATTTAATAGTTAAAAATACGTTGTTTCTTTGCGTACCACCGGTTGAGAATCGCTGCTGTAAACGATTATGTGAGTGCTCTTCAACATGCCGAGCAAATATCATTCAACATCAAAGATGCGGAAACCTTCGCAACTGGATTAAGTAACAGTGCAAAAACTGAACATGAAAAACAACTTATTGTGTCTGAGTTCCAGTGCTAGAAAGGAATTGCAGGACTATTGTAACTCTTTAGAGGTAACTGTGAGTCTTTTGGTGCGTCAAATCCTAATTATGCTAATATGTCTCTAAATGAAATTGTATTAGATAATGTTGATAAATGTGTTACAAATGCAAATGCTGATAACAGTATAAGGAATTTCTCCCACCTTCTTCGCATGCCTTCGTGGTGTAGTAGTCAGCGTGCTGGACACGTATCCAGAGGTTCCAGAGGCTGGACAGTATCCAGAGTTCGAGTCCCGGCAACGTTGCTAATTTTTCATGTCCCCTGCTTACAAAAAATACCCAGTGTTGCTACACTGGCGTCCGAAGTAAAAAAAAAAAAAAGGTGGTAGATGATGATTCTCCACCACCGGGATTTGGCGATTGGGTACCCTGAACCCCAGTTAAAAGGAGGAGTATATAAGGTATTTCTCCTACCTTCTTCGCATGCCTTCGTGGTGTAGTGGTCAGCACGCTGGGCGCGTATCCAGAGGTCCGTGGTTCGAGTCCCGGCGAAGACGTTGCTCATTTTTTCTGTCTCCTGCTTTCAAAAAATACGTAATGTCTCTACCGTAGTCCTAAAAATGCTACTGTTGAAAGATGTGTACAAAATGTTAATATTAATGATTGTGTTAATAATGTAATTACTAATGCTAAGTGGTGTAGTAAATGAAAATATAAAACCTGGAAGGTCTTCTAAGAAAACCAAGCGAAATGCTTCAGAAATACGAGGTACAGATGGTTTTAAGCAGTCACGTTAATGCGGCCATACCATCCAAGTTAATTAAGGTGAATACTGATGTGAAACTAAGCAATAAGTTTGAAAATCTGTGAAATGCTAATGATAATAATATTTTGTATACCATTGACGAGTCTGAAATCATTGAAATTGTTCCACCTAAAATTAAGCCGATTACGGTAAAACCTGATGTTAAATATTCTGATTTTCATGAAAAAGATGATACGAAAGCTGAATTCGCAGGGAAAATCAAGCCTCGCACTTTCATTTAGGACAGTGGCTTTTCTTCTATTTAGGTACCCAGACAGACTGTAATTAATATTGTAAATTAACTGGTAAATGGTACAGAACTTGACATATTTAGTTACAAATCATTATGATTGAGAGAAATGAACTGAATTTCTGAATATGTGCACTGTTTTTCTTATGTCAAGTTGGCCTGACATTGGCGAATTATGTAATTCGTTTAGAATGCTTAATCTTAGACTCGTTGGGGTAACCGGTCGTAATTCCATGTTTTTATTTGTCCCGTTCGAATAAAACAGAAGGTTATCTATAACAAATATTTTTGAATTCTCTGTCCGCCTACAACTTTTTTATTATTGTTTCTCGTGAGTCCAGAGTTCAAGTCGTTAACATGGAGCATCTTTCCTTTCCCTCGTCATCAAACGTACGTCTTAGTATGGCAACCATCATGATATTTCAATCATGTGATGTACTTAATTTTCAAAAGCATTAGTTTTTTTAATTATATTCCAGTAGCTTGAGAGCCTATTTTATAAATCTTGGTGGTAAATACTTTACGGAATATAGACGCGTTAATGCGGCGTGATCCGTGTATGCGACTACCTGCGGTTTTCCAAAATAGGCAGTAAATTTCTGAACAACTGACAAGAATCCTAGTATTTTTCGCTCGGTTGCAGTATAATTGCTTTGCGTTTGATTAAGGATTTCACAAAAGTACACTACCGATTTACTGGATGTTTTGCATTACTGTTTAACTTCCTGTAATCGATAGTGAAACGCAACGACTTAGAAAGCGATGGGAAGTAAAGAATTTTTTTCGACACAAAACTATAGGGGTATAGGGACTCTTTGTACTACTACAGGGGCATAAAGCCTTCTTGTACTACTATAGCAGTACTCTTATACTACCCTTGTGTTCCCTATAGCAGTACCCTTGTACTACTATTGGGAAATAGGGACTTATTTGTGAGAATTATTATTTTACTTTTAAGAAGGCCCTGAATGCGCCTCTCAGTAATCTCTTCTTTCACCTTATGGTATGGTTTTGCTTTATACGAGGGGTTATCTTGGATAATGGTGGCTTATAGATAACTACATGCATAAATCCTATGGTATCATGGAAATAATGCTGAGAAAATGCTTACCAAATTCAACAGCTTTTCTTTCTTCTCCGAGAGCAAAACTTTCTGGTCCAGAGCTGATGGCTTTGCTTTCTTCTTTTCCACTGATTGCACCATCCCCTGCTAGAAATCTATATGCCATCTGCAAATTTAAGAAAAAAATCTTACTCTAGTATCACATTTCCCTTAAAATTTTTATCATGTCAAACAAAGGTTTAAGGTTCTCATTCTTCACCTTCACACTCAATGTCAAACTTCCTGTGCATTCACAATATTTGCCCGGCGCAGTTGCAACTCCCGTCCCATTAAATTCAAACAGCTTATTCCTCCTTAAACATTTTTCTACCGAAAGGTTAGTCTGCAGCCCTGAATCCAAAACCACCACGTACAGGATCCTGTTTAAGATGCTCACTTTTGAAACTGTTATTTCTCAATTCAGTGATCTAACTTAATATATGTGGATTCTGATAAAATCGCGAAGTACAGTAAAATCTGAATTAACAGAAGCAACGTACTATCCGGATTTTCTTCGTACTTGTAACGTAAATATCAATAAGTTTGCCCTAGAAGGTTTTCCAGTGCATTTCACATTATTCGTGCAAAATCTACCTGAGGATATTTCTACTTTTGCTGATGGATTACTTGACAATGAATGGAGTATACTGTTACTTAAGGATGAACTTACTCTTCCAGATATTGCTAGTGTGCTGAAATGTACTGAAACAATTAAATCTTTTCTTAACCAATTCGAGGATGAGTGCAAAGTGCGATTAAGCAAAATCGCTAGTGATCAAGTTATTTCGGAATTCGTTGGATGTCGCCGGAAGGCAACGTGGAATTGCAAATGGACTTCTGCAGTTATTTCAAGGTAAGTGCGAGTCTGTTGGTGAAGTTGTTCCTAATCTTGCTAATGTTACATTATACGATATAGTTGATAAAACTGTTATTGATAATTATCGGTCTGGTATCCCCAGAGATGCCAAAAAGTTTATTGAAATATTATGTCATGATGCTCCTACTGACATTTCGAAAACTAAGGTTTCTCGTAGTCCTGTAGTTAAAAATGTTCTAAATACCCCAAAAGTTTCTGTACCTGTTACTGTTAACACTGTGTCTAATGTGTTAGTTAATAATACTGTACCCACTGTTTCTATGCCTGCCAAACTCAAATAATGTTAAGTCCAGTAATGCTGCTCGATCTGAAAAAAAGTCATGATTCTTCTGATACTGATAAAACTAAGCCCAAGCGGCCTTCGAAAAAAAGTAGCAAACGAAAAAACGTTATCCAGACTCAAGATACAGATGGGTTTACTTTGCCCAGAAATGTGGCTAGACCATCTAAGCTTGTTAAAAATAATATCGAAGTCAATGTTAGTAACAAGTTTGAAAAATTGATAAATGAAGAAAATGTTGATAATGTTATGAACACTGCCCCAGTTATCGAGGTTGTACCTCCTAAAATTAGGCCCATTATGGTCAAACCTGATCTTAAGTTTTCTGAATTTTTTAAAAAATTGAAAACTGAAACAAAGTTGAATTTTGCCGGTAAGGTTTCTGGAGAGTTTCTCAAGCTCTTCCCAAAATCCGAAGACGACCACAGAGGTATCAGTAGTTATTTGGATAGCAAAAATATTGATCACTATCTAATTACTAAAAAACTTGAAAAACCTATCAAAGTTGTAATTAGAGGTTTGCTGATAGACTGTCCTATTGATGATATTGAAAGTGAATTATGTAATTCAGGCTTTACTGTTAAAAAAGTCTTTCAAATGCACCGAATGAAATCTAAGGTATCAATGCCTTTATTTCAAATTCAACTCGCAAATGTTCCTGGAGATGAAAAAATCTATGATGTTAATTTCTTTTTGTTATTTTATATTCAATTGTAGAACTCTGGCTCTCTCACGAAGTTAGTGAAGCATCGATTTAAATGCTACTCTTACTCATTTGCATTAACCGCGTTACTGAAAATACATTCTGATAGGAAATTGTTAGCCGAAGCTAGAAGAGAGAGGAAAGGTGCATAAACTTAAAATAACTGTTATAAAATTAAGGTACACCTTACATCTTTCCTCACCAGAATTTAACTACTTGAATAATAAGGTCTCAAAACGGCCTTGTTTAAGAGTAAATTCTACAAAAACTCTTTAACATCAAAGTTTAAACTTCTAGGAATTCTGTTTTCTTCAATGAAATTCATCATTACACTTTTCCTGTTTAGGGCCAACTTTACAAAAGAAATCTAAAGCTAGACTAGAACTAAGAAAAATATACATTTCACAAATTTTACAATTTGATTGGGAACAATCATCTGCTCCTTTTCTGGTACAAGCTCAGTCTTGGTCCTTCCAGCTTATCTGGAAAGAAACAATCTTAGTTGTATTCTTTCATATACAATTTCTATTTTCCTTACCAATATACCTTATTAAAATTCTTTTGGCCCTCAAAGAACTTTAATTCACACAAAATTTAAATCTACTTTCCCCCCACGCTCTCCAGAAATTGTTCTGAATGAAATAAGCGTATTATTTTTGTGTTACCGTGAAGATACACTACCAACTACACAACAGCTACGATTTGTTCGAACTTGACATTTCAGACCTCAGAAGACTCCTTAAACTCAAAACTACATCTAATATCCTAAACTACAGCTTGATTTAAATTCTTAAGTAAAGCCTGGAGAGCCTAACTTTAAACGCATTCAATCTATACTTTCTTTCTATTCTTCTATTATACAAAGTGTTTTGCGCTCATACTTTAACCAAAACTTACATTTGCACTAGTTTAACTGTACAGTACACTTTTTCAACTGACATTGACATTTCTACTTTCAATACAACATTTTAACGTACAATATTTTAAAATTCACTTTACATCATTATTTATAGTTGCTATACAAAATTTACAAACTTTTGCTAGAATCTTAACTTTAAGTTAACAAATTTTCAATTGAAATTTTTTGACTAAAATATTGCGAATTCTGAAAAAGAGATATTTACAAACTAAATTCTCGCCAACTTGCGAATATCAAAAATCTTTTCTTTGAACAGCATTTAGCAACTTTGGACCACATGATATAAATTGAACTTGCATTCTAAATAAGCAAACAAAGAAAATTTTCACTTATTTTTTGGTTTTTATAATCCTCCATTCTTTTCTTGCAGAATTCTTGCCAAGTGGGACATCTTAAACTTCGAACTTTCTTTCTTTTTCTTGGGCGGCTTGTATTCTCTTCCGGCGTCTCCTTCCTTTTCTTTCCTCTGGCGGTAAATCGGCCGGACTTTCGCGTCGGTTGAGGGTCCTGGTACTCTGGCCTCCTCTTTGCCTTGTAGTAACCCAATCCTTCCTCCGAATCTTTAAACCGTCGCTTGATTCTCCTGGTTTCCTGAAACGTAATGGTTCTTGCATCAGCGGTTCGTTTTCCTCTAGCGAATCTTCGCTCTGAATTTCCTGTGATCTCCTTTGATGTGGTTGCCACCGGGAAATGCTCCTTTGTTGTGACCGGGTTCTGTTTTAGAGTTAGTCGCTTTCCTAGAACGCCATCCAAATATTTTTTTTCCGCTTCACAGTCGGAACTTGCTTCTGCTGTAGGAGAACTTTCATCTTTCTCGTTGTCGTCTTTTTCGCTGACCCTGGACCTTGCGGCTGCTGCTGCATGCTCTTCGCGGGTATTTCTTCGGTACTCTTGGCTTCCTTCCTTTTGGTTGGCTGGGGGATTCCAGCTCGGTGATTGACACATTGAAGTTCTTGGCGCATTTCCAGGATTCTGCAATAAATCTTTTAAAACTTGGGAGTCAGTACGACTGTAGTATGGCTTTAACTGGTCAATATCAGCAATTATTTGCTGACCATTTTCAGCCTTTAAATAAAACGTTGCTTACTTAATTTTTTCAATCACAAACGGCCCATCAAACTTGGGTTCAAATTTGGCAAGCCTGCTTTCGGGTGCAGACGATAAGGAATGCTTGATTTTTAACACCTTTTAACCGATCTACCTATCGCCTATTTCTATAATAATAGAGTTTCTGTTTCTGCCTTGCCGCATCAGAATTTTTGATGGCCTCATTAATAATTTTCTGAATATCCTTCAAATTAAACTCGTCTTTTCTTTGCTGAACGGAAAATAACTTATCCAGTGGCGTTAGAATTTTTCTACTTAAAAGTAATTCTGCGGGGGTTTTCTGTGTTGTGTTATGCTTCGCTCTTCTCAAGACAAAGCCTAACTTATTGACACAGCTGTCCCAACGGTCATGATAATTCTTAATATATCCGCGAATAATTTTAACTACATTTTTATTTACACGTTCCGCAATATTCAGTTGCGGCCTATAAAGTACCATCTTTAGATGGCGTATGCCAAGTCCTGTACAAAGATTTTCAAATAAATTACTTACGAAATGCCTACCATTATCTGATATTACTTTTACTGGGGCCCGGATTTTAAAATATATTTGTTTAGAAACGAATCTGCTACTATTTTTGCTGAAGCTCGTTTAAAGGGAATTATTTCCACTCATTTTGAAAAATGATCCACAATGGTTAACAGGTATCTGTTTTTATTACTTTTTGTTCTAGGGTAGGGACCGAGCAAATCAATGCCAACCAATTCATTTGCGAAAGTGGTTTTTATGCTATTTAAGTATCCGGCCGGGTTGTAATTAATGTCGTTAATTAATTGACACAGGTGACATGACCTGACACACGCCGTCCACCACGTTGTACAACTGCGGAAAATACACCGGTTCGCGGACCCTTTGCTAAGTTTTTCTAATCCCTAAATGTCCCGATATTTTCGAATCGTGAAGCTCCTCTAAAATATTTAAGCGTAGAGTCATTGGGATCACTTGTCGGTACTCTTGATTATCGTTGGTTATTTTCGTGTAAAATAGCAACTTATCAGTAATTCCATAATGGACCTCCGTATTGCGAATAGCCGTTAAGTCTACATGTTCAAAATTTTCGGGGTCTACTACATATGCGTAAATGTCCTTGAATGGAGGGTCCGTTTTTAATTCGGCAATTATTGTTTCACGGGATTCAATTATTTTAAATTTAGCATCGTATATCTAATTCCGTTTCCCTCTTCTTCAATCTTGATTCTTGATAAGGCATCCGTAACTACGGTTTCTTCCTCTGGAATGTGTTTTATTATTAAATTAATCTCTTGCAGTTTTAACGTCCAAAGTATAAGCCGGGGTAAAAGATTTTTCCCCCGAGTACAAGCGATCAACTGCCGCATGATCTGAGTATACTGTTATCGGAACGCTTCCGAAATAAACGCTAAATTTTTGCACAGCTAGTAAGACCGCCAGAGTTTCTCGTTCAGTTGCGGTATAATTACGCTGAGTTTGGTTCAGCGTTTTACTGAAAAAGGCTATTGGCTGCCCATTTTGTGAAAGAACTGCACTAACTGCGTAGTCTGACACGTCTACTGCAATTTCTTAATTCTGGTCCCCTTCCGGGAATTTAATACCTGGAGCGTTAATTAGGACGTTTGTCAATTCTTCAAACGCCGTGTTCGCCTCCGCTGTCCATGTGAATCTAGTCTTTTTTTTGTTTAAGAACCAACAAGGGTTCAACTGTCTTTGCAAAGCCTTTTATGAAAACTCTATAATAGGAACACATACCCAAAAAGGAAGATAATTTCTTGGCCGTATTTGGAGGTGGATAACTCTAAATCACTAATATTTTGGAATTATCTGTTTCAATATCGTTTTTCTGGATTTTATAGCCAAGATACCTCAATTCCTTGGCAACAAACTTGCACTTCTTTGGATTTATTTTCAGGCCGGTCTAATTTAACAATGTAAAATCTTCCTCCAAATGTTTAATGTGTTCGTCTACGGTTTCACGGGTGACAATAATATCATCGAGATAGATGACTGTACTTTTGCCTAAGACTGGCTTTAAAACAATGTCCATAACTTTTTTAAATGTAGCCGCAGCTCCGCTTAAGCCAAACGGCATTCTCAAAAAGGCATACACGCCTGTTTTTGTAATAAAAGTTATTTTCTCAACATCTTCGGATTTTACTGGAATCTGAAAGTAGCCTGATGCCAGGTCTAGTGTAGTCATATACTTAGTAGAACGAATCTTTCTTATTTCATCTATTATGGGGAGGGGATATGGGGCGTATTTCGTTATGCTATTTAATTAATTAACGGTGAATCTCCATGAATTCGGATTCGAGGGCGGTAACTCGTTTCATTTTTTGCACAAAACTACTGGACTCGCATAGGGGCCGGTACTTGGCGTAATTATCTTGTTCTCGAGCATTTTCTTAATGTGCTGCTCGACAATGTCTTGATTCACACGGTCATACCTGTAAGGTTTTGACCGGACTGGGGGTGCACTACCAGTGTCAATACTGTGTGTTACGACATGGCAGAAACCGGGCTTTTCATCAAATAACTGATAAAGGTTTTTATCAAATTTTCCATTTTTTTCCTTTCTCCTTCGAGATCATTGAGCTCACACTCCGGCATTGCGCCGTCTTCCTCTTCAATACTGTCCATCTTTACTTGTAAAGTAGAATCTTTGAAATTAATTTCTGCGCTAGCTGCGCGTAAGAAATCAATCCCCAATATAACTACGGTTAACAAATTCTTTACAACCAAAAAATTCACTTTTTAATCTCGTTCTTTATTTAAACGTTCAGGCTCACTTTTCCAATGCAGACATGCTGTTTGCCTTCGGCGGCAATCACCCGTTGTCCCGCTGTTTTAAATAATCTGTTGCGACGAAAGTGCTTTTTGAAGAAGTCTTGCGAAAGGAAGCTGCATTGAGCCCCGTATCTAGTAGGGCGATAGTAGGGACGTCGTTTAATAAAATATGGATCTCTGGCAAAGCCAAATGTTGTACGACTACCGTATTCAGTTTGATTTCTGAGGAATTTTTCTTCCCACACCGTAGCTTAGTCCTCTTCTCGGTCACCGAAATTAGTTTAAATTCTTCTTTTCTACCCCTTGATTCTGCTGCTTTTTATTTTCCAATTATTTGGACTGACCAGGCTTCCTCTTATCTGGTTTTTTATCTTTCCCCGCTTGCCGCTACGGATTCTGTTGGCCCTTGAGGTTTCTTCTGAGAGTGAAACCTTGAGTACTGCCGAAAGTTGCTTGCACGCTGTGTGGTGTCATCGTTTTGAAGTGTTGAGTCATTTAGTTTACAGTAGTTGTCTTTGATTATTTATTGAAAACAATAACAAAGCATGATTTAAAACAAATATTAATATCTTACGCGGAACAGTGCCGGATCAATTTATACATCTTATCATATCATCGTTCAGTTCCGTACTGACTCTATTTTCCCCCCGTCGCGGGAAAAACAAACAGCAGTTTATCCCTTTAGGGAATTATAGTTGGAACATCCTCCGGCCCGCGACGAAGGTGTTTATCATAAATTCAAATTCTTACAATAAAATAGTACATCTTATACTTTTACAAAATTTGTACCATACAACATAATATGAATACATTATATATAAAGGACATTTTCATAATACTAGCTGCTACTATACACTTTATCTTACTAACTACCACAAGCTAAATAAAAATAGAAAGAAAACAATTATCATCATACAAAACTAACACAAGTAACAGATTTCAGTTAGTAAAGAAATACTAAATAGATACCTGAAAATTTCCAAAAAACAATCATTCATCAATCTTTCCAAGTTCCAAAGGATATAACATTTGGATAGGCCTTTTTATTACACCTGAAGAAGTTTTTACTGTGATACTTCTTACCTTGTTATCACGGCCTCTGTGCAACTCCATCACCTTTCCCAACTTCCACAGCTGCCGAGGTAGTTTGTCATCCCCTATCAAAACTACATCATTTATATTAAAATCAGTGGTTGTATTAACAGGTTTGAAACAATTTGCACCTTTTAATTGGAGAAGATACTCTCTTTTCCATCGTCTCCAAAAATCATTTAAAATTTTTTCTCGATATAAATATCTTTTGATTAAAACTCTTTTGTTACTTGCAATATGTTCTTTAACATGACCAGCCTGGTGCGGTAAGGATGTTAACCGTTTTCCAGTTAGGAAATGAGCAGGAGTGAGAGGGAATGGTTCTGATGGATCATTGTAAACGTAAGTAAGTGGTCTAGAGTTTAGAATAGATTCTATTTCTGTCAAAATAGTTTGCAATTCTTCAAAGGAAACTAAAGCCTTTCCTAGTACCTTTCTCAAAATACCTTTTGTCATCTTCACCATTCTCTCCCAGTATCCACCCCACCAAGCTGCTCTTTCGACGATAAAATGCCATGTTATTCCCTTCGTACCAAAATAATTTTGTACAGATGGATCAATGATATTTGCATATAACTTCTTCAGTTCTATATCTGCACCTTTAAAAGTTTTGGCATTGTCAGAATTTATAGTTCGGCAAACACCTCTTCTTGAGACAAAGCGACGAAATGCCAGAAGGAAATGTTCAGTGCTTAGGCTAGAAACAATTTCAAGATGAACTGCACGTGTGACTGCACAAGTAAATAAACAGATGTAAACCTTGTCTCCACCTTTCGTAAACAAGGGACCAGCGAAGTCGGTGCCAGTGATTTCAAAGGGATTTGCTTCATGAATTCTGTCCGCTGGTAATGGAGCAATCACTTGAGTGCCCTTTTTAGCCTTGAATTTCCTGCAAACGAAACAGTTATTCAAGCACGACTTTACAGCTTGTCTGCCTCGGATAATCCAATAATTTTCTCGAGTTTGAGTGAGTGTATCTGAAACACCAGCATGAAGCAAGTTCTCATGCTCTCTTTTAATTAACAATTCAGTGAATTTAGATTTTCTTGGAATAATCCATGGATGCTTTTCTTGAAATTTAAAATCAGAGTGTTGTAATCTACCACCAAGACATATAAGTCCTTCTGCGGTTAGAATAGGGTTTAAACCATATAGTTTGGAATCGGAACTAAGTGATTCATTTCGTGTCAGTTTAATAAAATCCTTTTCAAATTCACTTCGCTGTGTAAAACGAATCCAATAGCGTTCAGCACTTGCAAGTTCTTCTGCAGTTAGTGTTGCTTTAAACTTTTCAGAATTCTTCTTACAGTTATTAATAAACCGTAAGACGTAGGCAGTGATTCGAAGAACCTTAGATAAGTCACTGTACCTATGCAAATTTAACAAGCCATCGGTACGTTCAGCATATGCTGGTAAGGCAGTACAGCTCCCTTTTATCTCCGTTTCTGCTTCAAATGTATCGATATCAGCATTCGGTATTTCTTTAGTATTTAGAACATCAGCTTCTATTAACCACGAGGGTCCCCTCCACCATGTTTCATCATTAATTAAGGAACGTGCACTTACTCCTCTAGTAAGTTTATCCGCTGGATTCAGTTTTCCGTTGCAAAAATTCCAATTCGATGGATTAGTCTTTTCTTTGATTTCCAACACTCTATTGCGGACAAATTGCTTCCAATCGTTTGCAACACCTCTAATCCAATGTAGACATATTGTGGAATCTGTCCACATGAAAATGTCACTTTCTTTCAAAGAAGAAAACGTGGATCGTATATAATCAGCTAATCGTGCGGAAATCAAGTTTGCTAATAATTCTAAACGTGGCAAGGTCACTTTCTTCAGTGGAGCTAGACGACATTTTGAAATGATAAAACTTGTCGTACATTTGTCATGGTATCTAACCTTGAAATATGCGACCGCACCGTAAGCTTTTGGGCTTGCGTCAGAAAATATATGGACTTCCAGCTGCTGAATCTCCAGCTCATTAAAATATGGTCGAGGTATGACAAGCCTCTCAAGCTCGGTTACTTCATTGCACCACTTCTGAAACATAGACTCCAATTCTGCTGGAATATTTTCATCCCATTTTAAGCCCTTTTCCCACAGAATTTGCACTATCAATTTAATTCTAACACTGAATGGTGTAATTAAACCTAATGGATCAAACAACATGCCACATGCACTTAACACTATACGTTTTGTTGGTGTCGCATATTTAATTTTAGTAAATTGGTTCAGATCTATCTTCAACGTGTCCTTATCATTGTCCCAAATTAATCCTAATACCTTTAACGGTATATCTGTTTGATTCGTCGGTGTCCGACATTCCATTTGGGCTTCTTTCCATCTTTCATTAAGGATCGCTGAATTAGAAGACCATTGCCTTAAATTCATGTTCGCTTCACTCAATATGAATTTAGAGTCTCTTGTTAAAGATACCGCTTCTTCAACAGTTGATGCCCCACTTATTAAGTCATCAACATAAAGATCTTTCAAAATAAAACAAGCTTCATTGTGTGAATGTTCATATTTCTTTAAATGGAGTCGTATAGTTGCTGTCAAAATAAAAGGACTGCATTTGACACCAAAGGGAACACGTGTCATTCGTAAAATTCTGATATCACGACCATTGAAATCAAGTTCGGTTCCCCCCTCATTTCTCCACAAAAACTGCAAAAACTTTCGATCCTCCTCAACTATGCCAATCTCTAAAAACGCTCTTTGAATATCAGCACAAAATGCAATTGCGTGATAACGAAATCTTAGAATAATCCTGAGCAAATCTGGATTAAGGTTAGGACCACTCTCTAAACAATCATTGAGCGACTGCTCATCTCTAACCTTTGACGACGCATCATACACAATTCTAACCTTCGTACTTTCCTTTGATTCGCGTACTACAGCATGATGAGGCATAAAATACCCAATTTTTCTAACATCATCTCCATGAAATGCAACTTGCTCAATAATACCATCCCTTAACTGCTCATTAATTATTTCTTTATAACGAAAGTACAGATGCGGATCATGCCTAAATTTGTTATTTAAGCTTATCAAACGTCTTTCTGCAACTTCATAATTACTGCTCAATGTGTTACAACCCTCCTTCCATAATAATTTAGTTTCGTACCTCCCATTTTTAAACGTGGTATTTCTTTCAAACATGTCTATGACATCTGCAACTGATCGCGAAATTTCCTTCTCCTGATTTATTCCTATAGCCTCCAAATCCCACAGATTCCGAACTCTTTCAAATTCTGTTTCTTCCTTCACGGAGATATGATTTACACAAGTCTTATCAGAATCATAATTTCCATGATCATCCGATCCCATTTCCTTACCTTGGATTACAAACCCAAACAAACTATCCGTAATTACTAAACGTTTTCCTAATCTTATGTTTCTTTCATACAAAATTTCCCAAATGTAATCTGAGCCGATCAACATATGTATCTCTTTCGTATTTCCAACGTCGGCCAATTCTATTCCCTTACTTAGAGCTATATTTCTAACCCACTTTGAAGGAACTTCTATGTGATCATGTGTAATCGTATCAATTACTACTGCCTCTATGCTGAGTTTTTTACTAGGGTTGATTCTATTCTGCAAATCAAGTTGAACTATGTTATATTGCTGTTTAGGTTTACGCTCGTTACCAAACCCATATATTTCAAACGTTTCACATCTGGTAACCTTCAATCCTAACGAGTCGGCAGTTTTCCTTCTTATGAATGTTCTGTTGCTCCCGCCGTCTATTAACACCCTCAGCATTTCGCTTTTTTTATTTGTTTTTACTATGGCGCTGAATGTTTGCAATAAAACCGGGGACGCTCCTGCGCCCTCGGATTTGTTTACAGATTCCCTTTTACTTCCTCCGAAGCAATGCATTGACTGTACGGTAGATAAATTGCTGTCCGTTTCCTTATTTGATTCGACTGAATTATTTGTCGGTTCAGCCTTATCGCATATTAAATAATTGTGAGGTTTTTTACATATTTTGCACAGCTGGTCTTTTTTCCAGCAAAATTGTGATGTATGTCTACGTTTTAGACAAATGTAACATCGGCCTTGTGTTTTTAACGAATTTCGTTTTTCGGTTAATGGTAAAGGACATTTCTGAGTTACGTGAGATTTATCCGAACAGAAATTACATACTTCATTCGCTACGGCTGTTAAAGCAGCCGCTGTTGGAATGCGCGCCTTTGAAATATTTCGTTTTGAGTCTACATAAAATTTATTCTGATAATTTTGACTCGCTCCTCTATTACTAAAAGGAATTTCATTTCGTTTGAAGTTTTTTGAATCTGATAATAAAGACGACGCTTCTCTTATTTCTACCTCCTTTCTCAAAAACTCAACTAAGTGTTCTATATCAAATGAGTCACGCGATTCGCGTTGTCTATTGTAATACAAATTTAACTCTTCTGGAATTTTCTGTAGTATTACTGGGCAAAGTAAACTACTATAAGTGCCTGCTGCAACACCTAAAGACTTCAATGATCGAATTTGAATTTCAATCGTATCATACATTTTTCGCAATGCTGGAACGTTCGCGCATGTCTTAACGGAATCAATCAACAACAGTTTATTCATGTGCGAGCTTATAATCAAATCTAGCCTTCCGAATCTTTCTTTTAACAACTTAATTGAGGAATCATAATTTTCGTTTGTTAACGAAAATCCCGAAACTGCTGACAAGGCAGTACCTCCTAAAAATGTTTTCAGATATGAAAACTTCTCAACCTTGCTTAAGGAATTGTTATTATGAATAGCCACCTCGTAGGAATTCCAGAAATCCAACCAAGAACTACAATCACCATAAAACTTCTCAATACTTAATTTCGGAAGCTTAACTACACTACTTTCGTTTCTTACTACGCGTTGTTCCAACCTAACATTTTCATTAACCCGAATTTCATTTTGCGAAACCCAGTTAAAAGTACTTTCTATTTGCCTATCTATTTTCGTTTTCCATTGAATACCGCGTTCCTGATATTCTTCACTCTCAGCAATTTCGTTTTCTAACTCATCTATACCGATTATTGCTTCTATTTCATTATCTAAACCCTTAAGATTCTTTATCTTTTCAATCAACTGGTTTCTTTGATCACAAAGATCATCAAGCTTTTGTTCTTTACTATAAATTTCACTTAAAGGTTTATTTATTGCGTCTTCAATTTTTGTCAAAAGATTACAAAAAAGCTGTCTAATGCAGTTTCGTTTCTGCCTTAACCTTTCTACTCTTTTCACCATGTTTGCATAAACTACTTCTGTTTTCAAAACTAAATTTAAAATCAATTTACAACAACTAAATAATCAAATCACCACTATAAATTCAAAATTTCCTATCACATACAAATTCATAACACTTCAAGACTGAATCTAAAGGGACCTACCTCAATTCCATGGTCGTAAATCAGAAACTTTCAAAACAAAGGAACATTCCATCAGAAGGTCAGCGTTGGTTTCATCACGTCCGGGTCACCATTAAATTGTGGTGTCATCGTTTTGAAGTGTTGAGTCATTTAGTTTACAGTAGTTGTCTTTGATTATTTATTGAAAACAATAACAAAGCATGATTTAAAACAAATATTAATATCTTACGCGGAACAGTGCCGGATCAATTTATACATCTTATCATATCATCGTTCAGTTCCGTACTGACTCTATTTTCCCCCCGTCGCGGGAAAAACAAACAGCAGTTTATCCCTTTAGGGAATTATAGTTGGAACACGCTGGATTTCCGCCGTTCGCCTGCTCTGAAATTTTATTGCTAATTCAAATAAACTTTCCAGGGTTTCGGGGTTTCCGACTTCAAGAAAGTTCTGGATTAACGGGAGTAGCCGCGGCATATGACTTCCATAATTTCCCTGTCGGACCTTTTACCATATAGAAAATTGAAAATTCGATCTTCCTTAAGATGAAATCCTTTAATTAGTCGAAATTGGTTTGATATTTGCTAAACAATTCCGACTCAAGCTTCGCACGGTCTTTCACAACTGGGAATGCTTTCAATAGCGATGTTTTAAAATTTTCCCAATTGTACGTTTCCGAACCTGAATCCCTTAACAAACTCTTACCAATATTTTTCTACTAGCTGAGGGCTTGGACTTTTAGGTTCGATGTAGCGATGATAATTTTCTGCAGCTGGTTCACAGGATATAACGTGAAATGCAGGTCCAGCTGCTCCAGGAAAGTCATCACGGAACCTTTACCTTCAAATACTGCGGCTGGCTTCATTGCAGCTTTCATCGTTTCAACGATAAATCCGAATCCCTTCATTGGGTTTGCTTGAGGCTGAGGCAATTGAAAAGTCGGATGGGTCAACGTGAAATCTTCACTACCTAGCGGCATGGTTCGTTAAGAACGTATCGGGCGCCAAATATGGGGTTTTACCCTTTTATTTCACAGTTCAATGTGAGGAACCCTATACAGCGATAAGCGAATAATCGCTTGAGTTTGTGAAAAGAGACGTCAGACTCAAGAAGGGTTAACTACCCTTTATTTCTCAAAATAAGGATGAACACAGTCTGCTCCTATCTCGAAGCACACAGCAAAGCCTCCACTTGGGCTTGAACTCAAATTAATAAGAATTAAAACTTAACTAATGCTTAACTAAAATATATAGCCGAAGCTATAAAGATTCGAAGTAGTTGGCCCCTAAATCTCAATTATGTCGGCGAAGCTATCAAGGGCCTAAAATACGGCCGAACGTAGTACTAGATTAGAGAGAGACGTAGGCAAACGCACGCTAGTCAGGAACTCTAGCTGTCTCACGAAGTTAGTGAAGCATCGATTTAAATGCTACTCTTACTCATTTGCATTAACCGCGTTACTGAAAATACATTCTGATAGGAAATTGTTAGCCGAAGCTAGAAGATAGAGGAAACGTGCATAAACTTAAAATAACTGTTATAAAATTAGGGTACACCTTACATCTTTCCCCACCAGAATTTAACTACTTGAATAATAAGGTCTCAAAACGGCCTTGCTTAAGAGTAAATTCTACAAAAACTCTTTGACATCAAAGTTTAAACTTCTAGGAATTCTGTTTCCTTCAATGAAATTCATCATTACACTTTTCCTGTTTAGGGCCAACTTTACAAAAAAATCTAAAGCTAGACTAGAACTAAGAAAAATATACATTTCACAAATTTTACAATTTGATTGGGAACAATCATCTGAATTAAAGAATTTAAGCTTAACTAATGCTTAACTAAAATATATAGCCGAAGCTATCAGGATTCTAAGTAGTTGGCCCCTAAATCTCAATTAAGTCGGCGAAGCTATCAATGGCCTAATGTACGGCCGAGCGTACTAATAGATTAGAGATGGACGTTGCCAAAGGCAAACGCACGCCAGTCAGGAACTCTGGTTCTCTCACGAAGTCAGTGAAGCATCGACTTAAATACTACTTATTTGCATTAACCGCGTTTCTGAAAATACATTCTGGTAGGAAATTGTAAGCTGAAGCTAGAAGAGATAGGAAAGGCGCATAAACTACGTAATCGAGGCCTAGTAGAAAGACGATTGATTCAGATTCATGTCCTTCACAAAAGCTTCTGTTTCTTAAGCGGTTACTGCTCGTGTGCTTAGCAAAGTAGTCAGTCAGAAATGTGGCGTTTTTCAGTCTGGTCGTGCGTCAAATATTGGTTTGACTTTTTCTGTTTTTCTTGCTTTTTTTTGTACTTTTTTTTCCTTGCTTTTTTTTTTTTTGTTTTTTCTTGCTTTTTTTAGTACTAAAATGCCTTAATTTTTTTTTGTCATCAATTCTGAAATACGTATATGCTTGCTTAGTTACACATTAAAACATTTCTTATCTCCAGAATTCATTTTCAGTCTCCAGATAATTTTTCCTTCATAGCAATAATCATAATAATAATCAAAATTCATAGAGAAATTTGTCATGAGCGGATGGGATTTGCATTACTGAAATGAACTTTGTTTCTGTTTTGCTGCAATCGAAACCAAATTCGTAATGCGATTCATGAGGATACATTTTTTTGAAACTTCAATTAAAGAAATATAAGAAACTTTTTTTTAGGGGCGGGGAGGGCAAGTTGAGCAGCGTTATTACTCTTATAGAAACTGCTCTGCAAAATTCTTTATCAGTACTGAGAGTATTTCATTTTTATCTTCTGTAAAGATAAAGAATTTTCCTTTTGGATGAAACTTTTATAGCAGATTCCTTTAATTTCGGTTGAGATGGTAGTTGTGAGCTAGACATAAAAATTTACATCTGTTTGAAGCATGAAAAACGTAAAAGATACTTAAATATAAACTTTTCTGAGCCTTTTACTAGCATTAATTGGCTTTAAACCAAATTTTAAATCTATCAACCTGACAAATAATTTGCAAAGTCAATAAAGATATTTAAATATATGGAATCTCTAGAATTCCATAACTGATTATTCGGTAATGAATTTTTTTTTAAAAAATAAGTTACAGTTATGACCTAACAAAAACATTTTCTTTGTTTGATTCCATGGTTAACTAACAGTTTTATATAAATAAAAAGAATCGCAAGAATACACAAGTTTGCAAGAAAAATTAACCTTAAGCAACATACGTGCTTATTCTCCCACTTAGAATTATCTATAGCTAAAATGTGTTCAAATCGATTAAAGAAATATATCAGCTAAAATTCAATAAATAATATTTTTAAGCATAAATAAATAAATAATTCTGATTTATGAAATAAGCAGCCTCTCAGCAGTTATAAGCTTTACAATAGCAGTTGTAAGTTGTTAAAAAATTAACTTGGCTAATACCCAACGTTCAACCATTTCAGGAAGTGCTTGTAGCAAAACCATAAGCACAGAAGGGTCTACACAATGGTGGAAGTACTTGTTTACGATAGCATCCTAGATATGCTATACTCAAGAGAAAATGGAGGGCATCCCTCAGTAGAATGGTGCAACAGCGGAGTATCTGGAGTCTACACCCACCTCCATCAAAAAATTTAGTACTTGCTAGCATATCATCATGAAATAGACAACGCTCTAATAAAATAAAAGGTTCAGTAAAATAAATCATAGATGATCAGAAAAGCATAACGAACTGGTGATTGAAGAGTAAGAACAGTAAAATACAGCATAGAAGGATCAATGCAAATCTAAAGGGCTAAATAACAGTTTAAAAAATAAATCATTCCTAGACAAAATACAAAAAATTTAAGAAATTAATAATCAACACATTCACAAAATTTTATAAACTACCTACCTTCACAGTCACCAAAATAACAGTTACAAGGGCATCTAAATTACAAATGCAGAGAAACTTAGTTAAAATTATCTCTGTCAAAAACTTCTCCAAGTATATTAAAAACTACAAATATCTTATCGATAGGTATAGTTGCTTTCCTAATTTCTCCTAACTTGCCGGTTATGGTTTTAATAACGTCGAGTATTGAATATTCAGCAAAGGTTTTTTTTGACTTCATTAAAAGTACTAAAGATATCCATAAGAGTAGCAGAAATACTATCCGAGTTGTTTATTTTTTTCTTCCTTGAGGTGTTGGGCCTCTCAAACATACTCCTGGGTGTTTTGTCAGGAAGAGTTTTGCTGTTGTCCACTTTAGGTTTATCATTCGACCGAGTAGGAACCTCGTGATTTTCTTGCATGACTGAGTTTGGCTCGTAACCACGTACTTTGGAATTGGCTTTATTAGCGGCTACAGGCTTTTCCGAATTTCTTCTTTGCATATTTTTAGGATTTTCAGGCACTTAGAATAGTTGGCTGCGTCACTTCCACCGCAGTTACAACCAACTGAGAAATTTATGAGGAAGTTGACATTTTATACACCTCGGCTTAAGTTTACACTCGTCTAAGGAATGAAAGAAATATTGAAAGTTGTGGCATTGAGCCACACCACCCTTGAATTTATACGCTTCTGTAGATACAGAAAAATACAGCAATTTAGTAATGTCATAAATGTTTTCAGACCCAGGTGCATTCACTAATTGAATCTGAAACATAAGCATCGGGACCCTAGTCCTAAATCTAATCATTTGTATTACCTTAATAACATTGAAACCTTCACGCGTCAATTGTTCTTTAATGTCATCGGCAGGCAATCCGAATGCATTCGTTTAATAACAGCGTTCAAAAGGGATCGCACTTTCTTTGCATGCACTACATAATGTTGTACTTGATTCTTCGATAAATAATCAGTGATAGATTTATGATCATTCGCATTAGTCGGAAATATTTTTAGAAATTCACGCGAAGTTCTGGCAGTAAACGAAGTAGAAGTTTCCGCGACAAGTTTCTTCACATATTCACTAAATTTTAAAGGGGGGAATTACCATAATGGTTTGATTCTAACCTCACTGGGAGCTTCCGCCACCGCAGGGGTATTGTTTTGATCCGTAGCTTAAGCAGAATCTGCATTATCTTTACAGAAAACATCAAATTTATTACTAACATCTACATCCAAAAATTTTCTTTGTTAGATCGAGCAGTTTTTTTAAGGTAATAAAGGTCATAATTTTTTTCCATTTGACATGAATACGAATAAATGTTTTCTCAGAACGCCGTCCATGAAGACATCTCTTCCACTAGGCAAATAAACCTCGCAAGCTTTGTACAGCTAAATTAAACAAACATAATAGAACGATTATCTCTTTCTGCACAAAAAATTAATGAAAATATTTTATACACTCTTAGAAAAATAAAAAAAAAAAAAACGACGCACCAAGAAGATATAAAGCAAATTGGACACAAATTGATATGCATACAGGTTTCGACGGAAAATGCAAAATTTTACATTTTGTCTGCCAATGAATGAACGGTTGTTACTACAGCGCATCTGATCTGCGCAACTGGCAGTATATTTAAGAGGAGAAATTACGATTCCAGGTCATAAATTCTTCACGAATTTCATTCCGTGTACTCTTGTAGACAGTAACTATGCCATACAGGTGTGCGAACGATATGCGTAGATGTCAGAATTTGAGAGAGGTCGTGTAGTTGGGCTCAAAGAAGCCAGTTGGTCTTATCGGCGAATAGCTCGACATTTGAGCAGGAGCGATGCCACTATTAGACGATGTTGGCAGGAGTGAGTGAAACATGGCCGCACACAGCGTCAAGAAGGAAGCGGTAGGCCTAGAGAAACACCAGAACATTAAGACCGAGCAATCGTCAGAGCGACACTCACAGCCCCAGATGCATCATTATCATCGATTGTACGTGCAACTAGTGCTTCAGTGACCGCAAGGACCATTCATAGACGGCTCACAGAAAGGGGGCTGAGGTCACGGCCCTTGCGCCGCCTACCATTGACCTCTGTACAACGTCAAGCCCGTTTGCAGTGGTGTCGTGCTCATTCGCACTGAAATGTCACTGACTGGAATAGAATAGTATTCAGTGATGAGTCCCGCTTTGAACTGAGCCCCGAGATAAGGCTAGTCTGGAGACGCCCCGGACAGCGGTGTGATACCAACCTGACTGTCTTCCGGCAGACAGGCCGACAACCAGGATTGATGGTCTGGGGTGCCATTTCATTTCATAGTAGGACCCCTTTGGTTGTCATCCGTCGCAACCTTACAGCACAGCGGTATGTCGACGAAGTTCTTAGGCCCGTTGTGTTGCCTTTCATGTCACGCCACCCAAGGCTTACATTTCAGCAAGATAATGCCCGACCCCACACTGCACATGTTTCTACTGCTTGCCTTAGTTCTTGCCGAACATTACCTTGGCCAGCAAGGTCGCCGGATCTCTGTCCTATTGAGCACGTATGGGCAGGGCCCTCCAACCAGTTCGGGATGTTGACGATCTAACGCGCCAGTTGGACAGAATTTGGCACGATATCCCTCAGGAATACATCCGCAACCTCTATCAATCGATGCCAAGCCGAATAACTGCTTGCATAAGGGCCAGAGCTGGAAAAACGCGTTACTGACTTTTTCACTTTGTGAAGCTCTATCACTTCAATAAATCGTCCAATTTTTCTCAAACTGTAATCATTTGGTTTTCTGTACATGTATATCATTTCTACCGATTTTTGTCCCATTCGGATAACTCCTTGGTGCGTCGTTTTTTTGTCTAAGAGTGCACATTGTGAAAATTTTGCTTTAAGATGAATATATGAACAGAATTTGAGGAGAACTGAAAAAGAAGGATTAATAAATTAGACTGTCAATAATCAATTGATAAAACAATTTTTCAAAAAATATTTTTTACAGTAGAAGCAAAAGAAATCATAGCTATTTTAATCTCGCAACTTAATGCAGACGAGGAAAATTAAACGATATAGCTTCCAGTTTTTAAATTCTAGCTGGTTAAAACTTAATGACACTGGATTTTAAGTATTTTAGTAAAAGTAGCTTATATATGCAAATGATAAAAATGATCCAAAACATCTGATCAGAATTATCTAGTTTTAAAAACTACGCTGTTGTAATAATTCTGGTTACTAAAGTAAATCAGACATTTTGAAGGATAATTCAGAACTACACAGTAGTTTAAACGAATTCCAAATTGCATTAATAACAGTTTTAAACTTTTCAGTTATTATTCTTATAAGTTTCAGCAAACTTAAACTAATAAAGAAACATGCAAAAGCTTGTATAGATTAAAAAAAACTTTTAAACAGAGTTTTTTTTTTTTTTTTTTTACGGAACATGAATTAAACAAACACATTATTGTCAATTTTGCTTCATTAAAGCAAGATGAATTAAATTACAAAAAACTTACAAGTTAATGCAGTACGTTATTGCTATTTATCAGAAAAGTATTTTTTCAAATATTTTTATTTAAAAAATTATGAGTTATTCTTTTGAATTTATAAAGCTACAATTAAAGTACTACAGGTAACAAAATTATGATATTTTGGTTTAATACGGCTAAACAATATTGTTCTTCTTTTGATCTTGCGCAAAATCACTAAAAAAAAAAAAATTAATCGAGTAATTTGTGCTGCCATCTATTGCCCACTTTTTAACTGAATCTCATTGAATAAATATTTTAAATATATGTTTTCCCCCTTAGTTTTAAGGTACGTAAAGCGTATTTATTTTGCTCATTTAATTCGTTTTGCTATCGAGTACATAAGCTGCTTCGTCCAGTTTTACGCCCCTTAATTTAAAATACTTAAAATGTGCGAAAATTGTGCTTGCGCTTTGCATTAAAAAGACGGTGACTTGATAAAAAGTACTTTTCTGTTTAATCTAGAAGTCAGAGGTTATACACAGAACCAATAAAATTGTAAGCAATTGTTTACTAATCAGATTTAATCCCAAAAGGCCTCACATTACACTTTAAATCTTTCATAATCTCTGTTCTATGAATGTCAAAATTAATTTGCTAAAAATATTAAAACATGTTATTTATGTACTTTATAGTAGCTTTTTTAGCTACTATTGTTTTATTACTAAAATTGTTTTATTTAAAAATAAATTTATAGTTTTTGATTAATTTATTACTACTTTTTCATTATTATTTTTTTTTTTCACAGCTGAGACCGACATATTCTTCATTAGAAGAAAAAGTAAACTTCAAGTAAACATTAGAAGAAAAAATAAAGTGTTGTTTATTGAACTAAAATAAGTCATCGCGTTGTTGGAAACTTAAAATATTATTGCGAGGAAAACAAAAGCGTGTCTTTGCCTTACCGGTAATCTTAAGAACACTCATTTCTAAAAGTTGAAACATAATAATTATTTATGGGATAACAAGTCTTTTTTTACTTCATTTTTATAGTTTCTTTGTTTAGTTATACATCTATTATTTTTAAAATTTGTTTCTGTAATCTTCTATACCAGTGATTCGCCACAGGTGGTACGCATACCACTGACGGTACGCAAGAGAAAAATAGGTGGTACGCAAAGAAACAAAGTATTTTTAACTGTTAAATCAAGGCTTAATTCCTGAAATTAGAAGTGCCGGAGCCCCATAGAAGACCGTCAGCAAAGAGGAAGAAAAGTAAATAAATAAATAAAATGGATTAAAATTATCGTTTTATAATAAAATTAAAAAATCAAATTAAAATCACTGAATTAAAATCATTAATAGTTTAAAAATTAAATAGTTAATTATTATCAAATTAATTAATATTAATGATTAATATTTACCAGTTATTATTTTATTAAATAAAAATTAATTTATTATCTATTAAAATAATTAAATTAAACATCGAAGTAATTAAATAATTAAAATTAAATAAAATGTAAAGAGATAAATTAAAATTTAATAAACGATTTTTTATATAATTTTATTGCAAAAATTAAAACTTTCGAGATCAAATTTCTACTGAAATTGTTGTTAAGTTATGTGAAACAAGTGCCGAGCCACCATTTCGGCGCTCATATTGCTTGCTCTATTTTCAACTAGAATAATTCTTTAACGTCGATTTGCTGTCTATAACAGCAGGTATTTTGTCTTCGAATATCGTCGTTTGTTTCTGAAGAACTCATAGTATATTGCGCATTAAAATATTTGTGAAAAAATAATGAAACAAACTTAGATTTTTAGAATGGAAAAATGGCTAGGATTGACTAAAAGGAAAAGTGATGATACCCAGGTGATGGATCCAGGACAATCTACTAGCGCTAAGAATATTGAAAAGAAAAGAAAAATTGTTTATAGAAATTATAATGAAAGTTATTTATTAGTTGGGTGTACTTGGAATGGAGATGAAATGGACCCTCAACCTCAATGTTTTGTTTGCGGTGAACTATTACCTAATCAAAGTATGAAAACAGCGTTTCTTAAGAGACATCTTGAATCTAAGCATGCCAATTTAAAGGATAAATCTGAAGAATAATTTAAGAGAAAATTATCGGAGTTCAAAAATAGTAAACAAGTAATCAAAGGTTTGGTTACTTTACGTGAAAAAGCTTTGGAAGCTAGTTACCTAGTAAGTAAGCCTAAGTATTGTCAAGACTGGTCAGACTTACACAATTGGAGAAAACCTTATATTACTAGTATCTAAAGATATCGTTTTAACATTATTCAACGAAAAAGCGGCTAATGAACTTAATAATATTTCGTTATCAAATGATTAAATCGTAATTCATGAGGTGGCAAATTCCATAAAAGAGACACTTATTCAAAAAATAAAACACAGTGAGTATTTCCCGTTGGAATTGGGTGATAAAACGAACTTTGTTCGGTTATTAGTTTACATACGTTTCGAAGAAGATAAACGAATTCAGTATTTATTTTGTGAATCTCTTCATGGTAGGCCACTGCAAAAGAAATTTTGAAAGTAATTTGAAAATTAAGGCAACTGCAAAAGAAATTTTGAAAGTAATACGAAAATTTTATGTCTGAGAATGATGCTTGGAATAAATGCATTTGCCGTATGCAGTGACGAAGCTTGAGCTTTAACAGGAAAACGTTTCGGTGTTATTTCTGAACTAAAGAAAGTCGCACCTGAAACTAAATTACTCACTGCTTCATTCATCGTGAAGCTAAGTAGCCAACACAATCCCCGAAAACCTGATAATCGTTTTGAATCAAGCTGTGAAAACTGTTATTTGTTATTTAAATTCAAGAATATTTAGGATTTTATGCCAAGAGATAGGCAGTGAACATTAAATTCTTTTGTTATATTCCGAACTAAGGTGGCTGTCCAGAGGCAAAATTTTAAATCGTCTTTTTGAACTTCGATCAGAAATTAAAATTTTCCTCTGTGATTCAAAATTTGAATTGCAAAAATGTTTAATTAGTGAATTATGGTTGGCACGTTAGCATATTTAGCTGATCTTTATGGAAAGTTAAATGAATTAAATTTAGAATTACAAGGACAAAGTGTTAATTTGTTTACCGTTAGCGATAAAATAAATGCAATAAAAAAAAACCTCGAATCATAGAATTGGGTAAAATTTTAGAAAGTTTTTTAACCGAAAATAATTTGAAAATAAAAGAAGATTTATCATCCGACATTAAAAATCATTGTTTTAAATTGATAAATAGTTTCAACATGTATTTGCCCGAAGATAATGAAAAAGAAAATAACGTGAAAATGAAAATTAGAAAAATTTAATACTAACTAAACACGTTTTATACGTCTTTTGTGAATTTTAAGGAAAAAATAGTTTAAATCAGAAATTTCGAAATTTATTTTACGAGCAGTGTTTTTGAAAATAACTGTCATGAAAATGACGTAACTAAAAGTTAGCCATTTTTATTGAGTCATTTCTAAATTAAGTAAAAATATCGTTTAGTTTTCAGTGCAAATTTTTCAGATGACGTTGATGAAATCAAAAATATATAAAGTTACTTGAATTTGAAAGGATAATTATTCCTGTGTTCCTGATCATTGTTGAAAAATTAAATATTTTCTTTGCAAAATTACTTTTAATATCTAGTTAGTAGTTAACAGGCCTACCAGCGGCCAAGCGATAAAGTCACTAAACATTACTAGTTCTAACCTAGGCTCTATTCCAGGCGAACGGGCTGGTGCATGGGCATTTTCGTGGTTTTTTCCCCATGTGTAACATGTAGACGAACTACTTTTCCTTAAAAAATGCCTCCACGAAGGCACATAGCCCTCACGTAATTAAATAAATCAAACTAGTTAACAAAGCTGTGCCCGCGTATTTTTTCAACTGAGACAAAGAGGTAAATGTGCGCCCTTATATAAATGCAAGGTGTCCGGCCATCTGGGGGCGGGGAAGAAGACATATATATGTGTACATACACAATATACGTTAACAATTATCTGTATACTTTTACAGTCAGTAAAGATAGCTTTTTGAAATCATAATACTGCTGCATGTGTACGGGTTCGTAATAAATTGAATGCATGCATACGAATTAATGATAGCTTGAATAAATTTATTTTGGCAAAAGAAACAGTTCACAGTTCTAGAACTTTCCACAAAAATGATCGTGCAGCTCTTCGCAGTATCGCAGAGTACAATCAGTTATTACACTCAGAAACTACTCAGAATGTTTAACACAACGCAATGCAAAGCGCATCTAGAAAGCGAAGCTCTCTCTGAAATCTCAGTACTCCGAGTTCAACTCTCAGCAAACAACTACTGAGAGCAGATGCTCTCTCGGTCCTATACAGTGTTCCACCCGGCCGTCAAGAAATTTCTGGTAAGTTCCATTTCTCGAAATTACTGAAAGGCATATACGGTTAAAGTTACATCTAAGGACCGGATACGTTTACAATTAGATATATAGATTAATTACAGTTATTAAATTGTAATACTCATTACAGTAATACGGGGACCGTACCAAAATGTCACCATATGGTCGCCAAAACCATCGCCAACTTGGCAACAACTCGCCAATTTAGCGAGAAAGCCATTTACTAAATGTTAAATAGACTTCCCCTTGCATTCTTATTTTCCAGAGCATCGTCTCTTTAGATTTTCATGTTACGTAAAAAAAAAATAATAATAATAATAATTTTATAAAAATTATCTAGATACCTACAAAATTCATAACAATACCCTTAATACTTATAATTATATTTAATCATATATTAAAAAATGACACATATAACAATTTACAGTTTTTAAATGAAAAGCTCTAAAAATTTCTTTTTTTATACATCATGAATGATGTCGAAAAAGAATAAATAGCAACGTCGCTAATACAAAAAGTATTGCAAAAGTTTTGCTAGCACTTTTTATAGTTTAATTTTCTTGTCTTCAACTACGCAAAATCGTTGTAATATATTTTTCTTAAATCAACTTCATCATTTAATTCATGTTCTGTAGAGAAAATTATCATGTTGAAAGTTTCTTTACCAAGTTTACTAAGGTTTCGTTTGCCACTAGTAACAGTAATTAGAAACATTAAAAATATTCTTTTAGTTGCTTAACTATATTCGCGAATTATTTTTAAAATGTTGAATCTTGTAGCTGTTTCAGAATGTCTGGAAGTATAGAAATAGCATAGTTTTAGAAACTGGATATTTCTAAATGAGTTTATCTAGTATTTACATCATTCAAATATTTAAGTTTTATTCTGTTGCCTTTAAATTACCTAAAACCAATTACATTAATTTTACATCAATTAAAAGTCGAAAATTGGAAGCTAATTCGTTTAATTTTTCATATCTTCTTTTTCAGCTGCGAAATTAAAATATCTAACACTTCTTTAGTTTGAAAAAATTTTTTTTCGAAATATGCTTTTCTTATCAATTTATTCTTGACAATTATTATTCTTTTTCTTTTCTTTTCTGTTTGAATTATTATTCTTTTTCTTTTCTGTTTGAATCCTGAATATAGTATTTTTCTCTAAAGCTGTTTTTTTTTTCATTTCTCAGGCTTCGTATATTTTGAATTTCTAGGCCATTTTTTCAAACTTATAAGCAGTTTCATTTGTCAAGCTGCTACCAATCTGTTTTTTTCCAGTAAAACTGACAAAGCTTTCTTCAAAAAGAGTAAGCTACTACGAAACAAACTTAAAATTATCATAGACTACCTGGCAATGAACTGCGAAGATCTAAAAGCAATTTTAAAAAAATCTTTCAGCACAGTCAAAGTCTTGACAGAGTCTCTTTAATACTCACGTGTCACAAATACCCATCTTCCGAGATAACTTTATAAATTCCGCTACAAATTTTAATATTCTACAGAGATTTTTGGCTAAGCTTAGAGATAATAGAATGCCCCACCAATTAAGTAAAATGCTGATAGTCATATAACAGGCAGTATAGCAACTCAGCTGGTGGTAAGTAAGTAGCGATAGATTCGTTAATTTATATACACTTCTGTAGTAATTTGAAAATGTTGTTTATGATGCGAAACATCTGGTATAGAATTAAATATCAAAGAGCAATTTTTCACTTCTTTGATTCTAGAAAGAATTTAAAATCGAACATGCTGACCTTATTGCTACAGAGGTAAAGTTTTTCTAAACGTAAGAAATATGTCTTACGTTACGTTATGTTAATTATTTTAATAAATAATGAACGAAATAGAATGACACGCTTTTAAAAAGCTTTTATTGGGAATACTTACTTCGAGAACATTGTTATTAGACATAAAAATAACGTATTTAATTTAACGATAACAAAGAGGCAACGTTGGCGCATGTATCATTCTTCAGAAAATTGTTTAGCCCGTGTTTTCGTGTAGCGGAAAATATGCATATAAGAGTTGTAGTTTTGTTACATAAATTTTGCAATAATTAACTGCCACAATTAATTTATTATTGCTTAAATATCCGTAACAATTCATAACGCATGCTAATTATCTCATGTAAATTGTAACCCTAACGCAAACTGAACATGAGTTTCATGTTGAAACCATTTGGCTTTCCTAAACTTCCTAACATGTTGCCATCGTTAGCTCAAATTCCGTTAAGTGCAATGAATTTTATAGCTTCTTCATTTCCGTTTTCTTCATCTCTAACATAGAGTATTAAATAATCACTTTCAGTATATTTTAAGTAAAATTTGCTTTCATTTTAAGAAATATTTTTGATTGTGAAAATTCTTCTTAGCAATTGCTAAGCAATAAGTTCCATGCTCCTCGATTTTCCGTTAATGTTCATATCGACAAGAGGTCAAGTAATTAACCAGTAGCAGCTTACTTCGTTCGTTTCAAGACGATCGGGTTGGCTGCGTATAGCTTTCGGACTTTTCCACTGTGTAACATGAATACGAAACAGTTTTTTTAGAATATCCTTCATAAAAGCATTCCTCTTCAATCATATAGCCTCACGAACATTATAATCGATTAATCAATCAACCAGTCTTTAATAATTTTTACACCTATTATCAGGCAAATGAATTTTCAGAGCAGTAAAGGCTTAATTCAGCAAAACTTTATACGCCATTTAACGTTTATTTAAGTTATAACCAACAGATCGGCTGTCAGATGATATTTTTATAGGTTACCGCACTCATAATATTCTTGCGATATAAGTACAGGTTTAAAATTAATAAGATTTAATCACTGGCCATGCTTCATCTTTACTTTTATCCTGCCTCATCAGTTAGCTCAGGGGACTTCAATGTGTTAAATTCCGCGAATATTAGGAGTTTTTGCCAACTGATTTTATTCGTAGTAAGGAACAAGTTTGCTACGCTTAATCTAACTGATTTTGATGCTTTAATGTCAACTTTTTTTAATCTTTAAATTAATAGCTTTATAGCTTTCATGTTTTTCACTTCCTTCGCAAGTTTATACTGGTTATTTTAGAATCAACTGAAAGAAACTAAGCTTTTTAAAAGTTATTCTTTTGTATCTGTATCAATTATATTATAATAACGGTCTACCACGCAACAGTTTGTCTTATATATATAAATTTAAACCTTCTTTTTTTATTTCTTTGGTACTAAATTTATTTTATTGCTTCATTATAAGCAATGGAATTACTCAAAAAAAAAGTACTTGTCTTTTATATCAGGCTTAACAAAGAATGAGGCAAGCTAATGTGCAATTCATTTACTCCGTCCACCAATATGGTGACTTTTCCAGAAATAATCGTAAATAAAACCTACTGTACAGTTCCGGTGTAGATTAAATTAACAGATACAACAAGACAAACCATGCATATTGTTCATCTCGAACCATGCATCTTGTTCAGCTGCACATTTTACATAAAAGATGAAGTAAAAGACTAATAACATGGTATGATAATAAGGTCTTTATGCGGTAAGTCTGCGGCAATAAAGTGTAGGCAGTTGTTTAGTCGTTTGTACTCAGTTAGTGGGCTTCGGAAAACTTATTATGGTGAAGACCTAGAGTGCAAATTAAAGGGGGATGATAGAGAATATTAATGTCTGCAGCATGGCGCTCCCAAAGCAAGTTTAGTCTATGCAGGTTATTACAACAGGGTAAACTGAATTAAGTACGTTAGTTCGAACGATAAACTTTTATGCTTGAAAACAGTATATAGAGTATTGTGAAATCTCAGCATTTTTGAGGAAAAATAATGAGTGTTACAAGTTCTTCACTTAATTCAGCCGGATTATTTATGACACAAAATTTTTTTATACTTCTAGATGTGTTTTAAAGTTGAAGGTTAACAATTATAATTTCCCTTTTATAGCTTCTTCATTTTCTTTTAATGAATTTCTAAATTTTGGTAGCTAATTTGGTGCCCGTTCTGGTTGCTCATTTGTGGCAAATACCTTACTTGCCTCAGCCTTGTCATGTCTCTCCTGACTAATAGAAGAAAATAAATCTGACACATGATTACGTGCCAAAAACTTATTAAACTATTCAAATGGTCTAGATTTTATTATTTATTTTTGGATTATTTGCTATAGATTTTATTATTTATTTTAAGATTATTTGCTCTAGATTGTATTATTTATTTTAATCATTTCCGTTTGTAAAACTGCTGGTACTGTTATCTAAAATAATAAATAGTCTATAAAGTTATTTTTCTTTTTAAATTTTAAAATATAATTTACAGTATTATATATTTATATGGTGATATAATTTTAATATTTCATATATTATCATACATTAATCATCACATCATATATATGAAAAACTATCATATGTTACCATATATTAAAATTATACCGTCTTACAAACAACAGGGGTAACAACAATGACAACAAAAGCAAAATTTACATAAAGGAAATAAACTTGTACATGCAGCAATGTAATTACATATATAATGGTAAAGATATGCCATATTGCTAGTAATTAAAAGCAGAAAATTATATGAACAAAGTACTGATATATAAAGGAGGAAATTAACGAATAAGGCAGGACAGTAACTACAACATTAAGAACCTTGCAGATAATATGCAGCAAAGACACCATGCTTATATAAAGATACAAATAGATATGAACTAAATAGGATTTTACTGTTCATAAAGTCTCACTCTTTTAAGAAGCATGCGCGAAGTCGAGACTCTTCAAGGGAAAGGCACTCTTGTCGAGCAGGGAAAGATACCCAAAAATGATTATACAAAATCACAACAGTATAAATCTCACTGATAATGTGAAGCGAATCAAATGATGCGAAAAAGATGATAAATAAATACTAAAGTTTACATAGAACACCAGAAGAAGGAGAAAACAGAAAAAGGAGAAGAAAGAAAAGGTGAGGCATAGAGAATCACATTAAATAGTACAAAACAAAATTACTGTGATAGCACCTAGATATTACGTAGTAAATGTGATCATATTAATTAACAGTGAATAAGACATATTTACAACAAATTTAAGAAAGTGGAGAAAATACGAGGGTGATACGAGAGTAATAATACTGTTTGCAGACAGTCATTTAATCCAGACTGTTAGAAATGAAATTAGCAACGCATACACATTTTAGTATGCAGTTGAGAGCAACAGCATTTCTAAATGTTGTCATCTTCCCATGCTGTTAAATTTGCATCCCCAAGTTTATTGAGATGGTTATTACCGGCGTTTATACATTTGAAAAGATAGTGGTTGGCCATTCCACAAGTATGATGGTTGCCATCAAGGCCGAAACTATGCAGATAGTTCGTAAATTGGGCCATAATTGGTAAGATAGTAATGTAAAATATAAATTGTGAGAATTTAACGGTTGAAAAGTTATTATTATTAAACTAAATGAATAATGTTTTCAACGAAAAATAATTGCAGAATAAATAATTAAACTATTTGATTAAAAGAAAAAGTAATTTAAAAGTAATGCCATGCCCTCCAAACACGTGATCCACGATAACTCGTTGTTATCACAAAGTATAAACGAAATTTGCAAGCAATCATGATTCCCACAAACGAAAAATGAAACTATATGTTTCATCATGGTGGCGCTACATCATTTCTCGTTGTTAGAGTTAATCAATATGGCGGCGCCTTTGGACACGCTTATTTCTGCATTTATGTTATAAAATGACGTAACGAGCAAATACAAATGACAGTAATTTTTAAAAGGCACAAATTATGCATTGCGTAAAATTAAAAAGTGGTGTCAAAATAATAAAATTGCAATTTGCTATTAGTTGAATAAAAGTATGTAATGCTTTTAATTTTTATTTATTTATTTACTTATTTTAATTTTCAATTATTAGAAATATTAAATGTATATCTCTTAAAACTTTTACTAATTCTTTAAGTAAATATTTGCAAATGTGGTCGGTGTTTTTACTAAAATGTTAAATCACAGTTGCAAGATTAGTAGATTATTGTCATTAAGCAGTCCATTACTACATAAGTTATTTATACATTTTTCACTCGAATCTTTTATTCACTTTTTAAACGTCTAATGAAGTCACATGACGGCATATGACCAAATCAAGGTTCAAGATAACTGGTTTCAATCTTCGTGAACGTAATTTTACACTTCATTATTTGAAATGAAATCCAGGTAAGGAATTTTTTGCCGCTACAGCTGCTTTTTCTTTTGTGTCCTCTTTAAGAGATTGTTAAACGCTAACATCATCTATTGTTCCAATATAATTGGATTTATAACTCTACGCAACAGTAATCAAAGATCAATACTGTGATAAATTGACAAAATGAACACCTAACAAATACGTACGAACACCTCAATTGTAAAAGTGCCCAATATGAGAATGATCCCCGAGTTGCTTGACGAGTGTAGTGACTTTCTCTTTACGGGTCACGGAAGGAGCAACTGTTCTCAACATTGATCCAAAGATCCTGTGTAATCTAATTTTTTAAAGTTTTTTGATGTGGAAAACCCACAAAAATATATCATTGAAAATGACTTCCAAATATTTAAATTACCTAACAATTTGTATGTTCTTGTCTTGCAGACTTATACAGGGAATACGCTCGTTCCTGTTACTAGGGAAGATAAAGATGGCTTTTTTTAGCGTGTGATATGACCAATTTGTGCTCGTTGGCCTAATTAGAAATCCCGTCCCGTGCTGACTGTGCTCTGTTTTCGTAGGCGTTGCGAAAGTGTTTTCTTGATTCTATCAGAAAGCCATCCGTATAGACAAGAATCTCAGTATAGTCTTCATTATCAAATAGGAAGAGCACTGAATTAGCAGTTAAATTCCAAAGTACAGGACCAAAGCAGCAGCCTTGAGAACATTTTCTTACATGCACTTTGAATATGGACGTCTTCGTTCGTTGTGGTTTGTACTTGGCTATTGCTTAAGTAGTTACTAATTAGGTTATACAGAACCTTCGGGCAACATGTCATTTCGCTAAAACAAATTGAATGCATCTTCATTGTCCACGGAAATTATCAGCGAGTGCAGTTTCGTTTTCATGTTACGCACAATAATGTTACTCAAATAGTTTAATGCATTGGTTGACGGACTTCTTTAGAATAAATCAACATGGCGGCTATTCGGTGGTCTTCTCCTTGTTAAGTGTTTCTATAACCTCTGAAATATAATTCTTTCTAAGGATTTTACTAAGGGAAAGTAATAGCCAAGTCAGCCTGCACAACTAATGAAACTCCATTTTGGATCCTTCCGTCAGTTTAAAAATAAGACTACTTCTGCAACCTTTGCGTTCGCAGAAAAATGTCTTATCTACCAAAATGCAGTGAATGTAAACAAAATGGCGGAATGAATTTTATATATTGTCCAGACGATATCATTAACAATCGGAACCTGGGGTCTTGTTTAGATTCAAAGCGTTAATCATATTCTTAAGCTCCCTGTTTGTTCGGAGATGGTTCTGAATCTGGTAAAATTTGAATTGAAAGCTTGTTGTGCTACACTTAGTCTCATTTACCTATGTGCTTAAGTGTCATCATCTGTGACATCCTTCTTCAAAATGTTATTAAGACTATGTGCAATTAAAGTTACCATGTTGAATTGTGGCTGCGAAGCTGGTGGGCTTGAATACCGTATCATACGAGATATCAGGTGGCAATGTATTTCGCAAACGTTGTAACACAGTAGTTTGGACACCAGGCAAACTTGGCTTTTGTAATATTGTACTTATAAGTAGCCTTATGCTTGTTGAAAATAATGCTTTACGAGGCTCTCTCCTCAGGAACAGCATTTTCACATTCGACTTTGCAAAGTGCAATGTTCAGCTGTCGATTGTTCCGCCAGGCTATTTTATTGATAAATAAATTTTTGCGGTGTTTTAAAACTTCGTTGCATTCTGAGTGAAAAATGTTTATTATGTTTTCATGGAACTCGTCAAATTCTAATCTACTTTTGAAGATGCTGCACTGTTCTACTAGGTCTTGCACATATGGAGCTAATGCATTGCTGAAGCAGTTGAGATATTCGCTTGTTTAGTTCTCATTATACTCTGGCATTCAGCTTTCTAATGTAGTATATATGTAATTAAATGCAGAATCATCCTGTTTAAAGATTAAATTATAAATATACTCGCATTAAGCTATAAATAACCTCAGAATAAAATTTAGCTTTCCACTGAGTATGGGCCATAAGTTTTTTATTTTTATTCAAATAATTTGCTTTTAGTTATTTTTTAATCTCTTTTAAATACTCCCCCCCCCTCCAGATAAAATGACTTTGGTTCCATAAATACACGATCAACATACACGATACATACACGATCATTCGTAATCCCATTTGTGCCCCTGCACAAATTTGTTTCCCTTTAAAAATATATCATTCTTAATCAAAGTCTGCAACCTTTTTCACTAGGAGGGCATAATTCAGAAGTGGGAGAGTTCGGCGAACAGTATGAGGTGGACACAACGGAGTGATTGCAATAATGATAAAAAATAAATATTAAATGAAAATACATGTACAATAATAATAAAGATAAGTATGAAATAAAAATTACATATATAATGATAATAAAAATAAATATTAAATAATAATAATAAAAATGAAAATAAATTCATGATAAAATAAATATATAATTGCATCGAAACAGAATTAATTTATGCTGATTATAAAAGTTGTAATGTTCTAATGATTTGTTTTGTTATTGAGTAAACGTTTATGAAACTATACACTTAAAATAATGTTGCTAGCCAAGCAAGAAAAATGGGAATTTTTTATTGTTGTGCAACTGAATATGCTTATGTGAAAGGCTTTTTTTAACTCTTTTATTCCGTTACATCCACGTGGTTTCTTCCTGTTTGAAATAAATTAGGATGCAGTATTGTCATAGGCGGAATCTCATTCCCTTTTTCTTCCACCTAAAAGAAAGGGTTTGCAAATGCTTTTCTGGAATAACGTTTTATTAACGGAAGGAGATAAAGAGTAGTTGGGATAAATCTTGCCCTTGGCAGTCGAGTTTTGCACTAGAAGTCCAACCCACTGATTCATCATGCTACTAGAGTTTGTACTCCAGGAAGGCTTCACAAAGGAGAATGTTAATTTTCAATGTAGGCGTCGTAGAATGTCCCAATTTCAAATGAGAGCAGCTTAAGGGCAATGGGCGCAGTCTTTCCTCAGCTGTGACCCCAAATGTTAAACACCTTTTTTTCAGGAAGCATGAAAGAAAACTTCAGAATGTTATTAGGGAAATGTTAGTGGCTGTAAATTTTAAGTCAGTTTATTATAATTTTCGACAAAGTTTTATAAAATTAAAGAGATCTTAATTTATTTTTGCTCATTTTCAGGGAATTTCTCCGAATGAGTTTCAGAATTTGTACTATCTGTATCATTCACAATCTCAATATTTTTTTGGGGGTAAAATATTTTGCATGACGAATGAGGATGGAAATTATGAAGTTTGCATTTCTCAAGAAAAAGACTCATTTCCGGACACAAAAAGTGTAAGCTAAGTTCTTCTATCTTCAAAAAAATTTCCGTCAATCGACTGAGAAAGAAATCACTCTTTGTGCACATGAAAAAAAAAAAGTTTTTAAAAGAGAGTTTATCAAAGGAAGTTTTTGCTCCTCATTTTTTAAAATTAGCCAATAGCAGCGCAAGCGCTTTCAAGAAATAAAATTATCTCAAGTATTTCCGAAAGAACTTTGAGTCAGGTCAGCCATCCCTAGTGGTTGAAAGCAAGGTCATGATCTGTAGGATGTACATTTCTGTGTAGGGTGTGTTTATTTGAATGTTTTATACCTGTCATCTCTCATTTTTTTCCAGCAGCGTTACATACCTGTGAGTTTCCGTTCAAAATTTCAATAAGATGGAGAATATCACAGGGAGATA
>KK119061.1:637929-686004 GCA_000611955.2 Stegodyphus mimosarum | reverse complement strand
CTTCCGATTAAACAAAAGAAGTGATTTGATCTCCCTGTCTTTGTTGTATGTACTCTTACAGGAAAAAACTGCAGTTTATTTTTAAACAATCCGCCTCTATTATGACCTCATGCATACAAGGATCGAAACAGGAATATTTATTCTGAAAGAGGTCAGGTATTTTGCAGGCATTTGAATGTTAATTCCGTTACGGGGAATTAAATGAGAAACTGTCTTTATCTAATAAGTAAGTTAAAAAGTTTATAGAAATCACATTAAAATATCAAGATGAAATGGGATATGTTATGACATATTTAGATTTTGACGTGCTCGTAAATCAGACGCTAATTCTGTAATCTAAAATTCTTTGTGCTCTTGAAAATTCATCGGGGGATAAGATCCTGCTGTTTGTTTCAACTATATTTTGTGCTCACAGTCTCATATTCTGATAAATAGTATTTTTTAAATGTACAATGAATCGACATCAAGCGTTCGTAATTTCAGAGAATGCTAAAAATCGGAATGCGAACATATGTAATGTTTTGGTGTTTCAAACCATTTGCAGCCTCAAAAGGTTTGACTCTACAAGTTTAATATAATATTTTTTTCAAAGGACTGCTCTTCATTTGGAGTTCACGGTATTTTTCTTTATTGTCCGATTAACACAGTCGTTGGAATTTACTGCACTTTATTACTTTCTCATGTTAGGGTAAGAAAAGGGAAGAGTCTGTAACTACAGCCTAGGGCAGTGGCCTCCAACTGGCGGCCCCCGAAACAATTTTATGCGGTCCGCGAATACATTTCAGTTATATATTTGTTGCAAATATTTCGTGATCTTAATTATTTGAAGTCCGAGTTTATATTATTATCATTACTATTAAAAACGAATGTAAATAACGCACCAGAAAATCTATAAAGGGAGTTAATTGATTTACAAAGTGATGTAAGTCTTATTCAGAGATTTGAAGGATACCGATTGGATTAACAGCCATAGGTATTTGCCAAAAAATAAATACGCGCAGTTACGATTTTTTGTACTAAGAATAATCGCTTTGTATAGTAATATAGTATTTCTACGTGAATAGCTTTTATTCACAGATCAAAATTACTAAAAAAAGAGCTAACCGATGAGCAAAGATCCGACCGAACTGACTACTGACTGATGAGCGTCTATAACCTGTGAAGAAGATAATTTCTAATAATTTTTCTTTAAGTCTACAAACATTATCAGAATCGAAACGCCATCAAGTGTCAAAGTTTAGTAAGAAATAAAAACGTTTATAATTATTTGCATACAGACATATGTATTTTAGTCTATGTGTCGAAGAAAAATTTAATAAATAAGAGAGAGACCAAAAAGTCATTATTGATTCTGAAGTTTTGTCCTACTTGTAAAGTTTTCATAAGTTGTTTATTTTTAGTTTAAATTAAAATAAGTTAATTTAATGCTTAATTAAACACATTAGAATTATTTGAAATAAATGACAGTCTGAATATTTAATATTTAGCTGTCACTATGTTTGAATTACAAAGTGTAAACAACGAAAATGTCTTGCAGGTACCGAATTTCATTTTTCAGGTAGAAAATAAATATTAATTTGAATTTTTTATTTTCGTTATTATTGTTATTATTTTTTAAGTTTGTTTTGACTTTAGTAAGCTAAATTTAAAATATTGTTGCGTGCGTACGGGTTCGTGATAGGTTGAATGCACACAGACCAATTTATCAAAAATTTAAAATAAATTTTTTAAATTAAAATTTATTTTAAATCATAAAATTTATTTAACTAAAAGCTTGATATATTTTATTATTTTAAATTTAAAATAAACTTTTGATAAAATTTATTTTAAATCATAAAATTTATTTCATTAAAAGCTTGATAAAATTTATCTATTTTTAAAAATATTATTGTGTACGTACGGGTTCGTAATAGACTGAATACACACAGAACTGATAATATCTTGATAAAATTTATTTTACCAAAGGAGACACTTCACAGTTCTGAAACTTTCCACAAAAATATTCGTATAGAACTTCACAGTATCACAAAGCACAACTAGTAGTTACACTTCAAGCTACTGAGAACGTTAAACAAAACGCAATGCAAAGCGCACCTAAAGAGCGAAGCTCAAGCGAAGATATCTCAGTCATCTATTTACTCTTTAACGAGTACTAGCTAATCTCAGTACTTTGAACTAAACAACAACTGAGAGCAGATGCTCTCTCCGGTCTTATAAAGTTTTCACTCATTTCTTGAAATTGCTGGAATGCATATACGGTTAAACTTACATCTAAGGACCGGATACGTTAACAGTTGCATATACTATAAATTAATTACAGTTATGCAGTTGGCAATACCAGTTGCAGTTATACAGGGATTGGAGCAAAATGTTGCGAAATGGTTGCGAATTTTGGCGACTTTTTTCGATTTCTCGCCAAATTTTCTACAAAATTATCGACAGGTTGGCGATATCTCGCCAATTTAGCGAGATAGACATTTACTCGATGTTAAATAGACTTGCCCTGGATTCTTATTTTCCCGGCAAATTTTTGTCTCTTATGATTTTCATGTTATGTTATACTAAAAAAGAATATTACAATTTCACATATCATTTCACTAAAATTACTTACATATGTACAAAAATTGGTAACAACATTTTTTATTGAGTTGCTTAAAGATTTTCTTTTTGTTTAAGGAGAAAATCTTTAGTTTGGGCAAAGTAGGGCAGCTATGCATTATTTATACTTAACTAATTTCAGCATTTAGGTTAAGGTGACATGCCCCTATTAAGCACAACTAGCATTTTGAATAAGTAAAAACTAGAAATTTAGGTATTAATTTAATGAATAAAATAATTAAAATGTGACCTGAGTGTGAATTTATTAAGAGACACTGTATATTGCCTGAAATAAATTAAACCAATCTGAGGCAAATCAGTCGCGATTAATTTATCTATTTTTGATAACACTCTCTGACTTGCAACTCTTTTCAGTCTATTACCTCATCACTTTCGATTATAATTATACAGTATTTTACTTACTTCGAGACTCTGAAGTACGAAAAAAGAACTCTGTTTACAAAAAAATGATCTTTTATGATTTTGATGGCAATCTTCACTTGTATTTCGTTAGTAATTTTTTTTGTCTTAATTCTGAAATCTCTTTTTTAATGCTGCTAATGTATATTGAATGCTTCTTTGCCATTTAATGAATATAATACTACCCCATATAATATTAATAAACTGTTCGTTGGGATTATAGTATTTTCGATAGGCTTTTACTGTGCTAGCTTAAAAATTTAAATACCACTGAAATGTTCCAGGTACTACTTTTTGGTACATTTCTCATAATAACTAATAATTATGAACTAAGCTTAATGCCTAGTCCATAATTATTAGTAATATGATAAATAAGCTCAATGCTTTATATTCATCTGCCAGTTAATTGCTTGCATAATCACTTATTATTAAACATTTACGTAATAACAGGTAGTTATGTTGTAGGGTTTATATTTATTTTAACTAACATTTATTTTAAGTTATCTTTCCTGTTTAGCCTTCATTTTCCCTCTAGAAATGCCCGTGCCAGAGAATTGTAGTAGCACGCGCAGTTTATTTAAATTTAGCGGAAGCTAATTGAATTAAATAGGATAGGAAACCAGATTGTGAGAGTCTTGCTTTGAAGTTACGCTAGTGAGGTTGCTCGGTAGAATTTAGATCGGTGCGTGTTGGCCTGTGTGCCTAGCTTTGCAGAAGTGCTAGCTTTCAACTGTTTAATCAGTAATCTTGCTGAATCTCAGCAGTAATTAGACACTTGGTTAGTTTAGGATCTCAAAGCCTCGTCGGTAGTGTTTTGATATTTGTTCATCCAGTCATTACTTTCAGTTTTACGTTCTGTTTCAGTTAAACTGCCGGGTTGGCGCAGTTTGTGAGCGTCAAGTGGACGCATTTGTCATTTTAAAGATAAAATAAAAAGGGCTTTAACCCCTTCTTACGTTTCTGTGTAAATTCACACATAGTAGCAGTCACTACCCCATTTTCTGACAAGTTGGGGCCACGAGATCTTACAATGTATTGTTCTCTAGGCACCGTTTTGCTAATGCTTGTAACTGCCATAGATAAACGCTGATATGCGAGGAAAACTCGTCAGAAGCAAATCTCAATTTTATGTTGATTATGTAACATTTTAAAAGCACAAAGCAACTTTGGATTATTTTAATGATGAAAATGTATGAATCTGTTTCAATGTTTTTTTTTTTTTTTTTTTTTTTTTTTTAAATTAGGAAAGAAAACTAATTCAGAAGTCAAAACAACAAAGGAGTCAAAACAACTAGGTTAGCTAGTTTTGTATTCTTTAAAAGTAATCTTTCGCGTCCAGGTATTCATTTAGTAGTTTTATCGGCTATTTGCCTTTTATTAACATTGCACAGATTCATGTATATTGGCTATGGAAAACAAATTTTAGAGCATTCATATTGCATTTTTAATGTAGCATTAATAATAATGCCTAATCAAACAACTATTTATTCGTTACTTGCTTTCACAAAATAATATAATGAGAATGACAAAGTTAGATTTTTATAAAATACTTATGCCTGAAGTTAAGCGGATTTATCTAACTAATTATCGGAGCTACTCATCTTACACTTCACGGAATTTGCAAGTTCGAATTAACAAAAGTGAATAGAAAGTAATTTCCACTTGCAGATTGACAGCACAACAGAGCAGCCATGTTAAAAAATGCAGAAAGAAGTTAACAAAACCTGCAGGGAACATCTAGCTAACCTTTATTTTTGATTTTTGCTAAACTAAAATAATTCCAAATATTCACTTGCCTCATAAGGAAGATTACTCTTCTTCTGGGCAACAGTTGCAAGTCAGTGCAGCGTTATAAAGTTCAGCCAGGGCTGGCCAAATTTCTTATCAGTAGGAAACATAATTTAAAATTCAGAAATATTCAAGAGAAACCTACTAAATTTCCTGCGAACCACAACTAAATATTTCTATTGTTTTGGAAAAAATTAAGCAGTTTTTATGTGGAAAGAAGCATTTCAAGTAAACTGATAATTATTTCTTATATTTTAATGAACGTGATTTTTTTTAGAAAGTACTAACTCCGGCAACTGCTATTTCTTATTTTATTATTCTTGTTCTATAGTCTGGAAAATATATTCTTAAGTATAAGAATTTTCAACTTTGCAATGCAGAGAGAAGTGGAAAAACAAATATATCCTCATGATTTCGATTTTTTTGTTTCCTGATTATATCTATCCAAGTGTTTTAATACAGTCGCACTAATTGATTATTACGCGTATCGAATTCACGTGAGACTTTCATGCACGATAACCATTTTAAAATAAAATATCACTTTTGGTTAAAACAACCACGCCGAATAATGATTATTGGAGATGTCAAACAACAAGAATCGGCGTTATATTTATTATACATATTTATTAATATAACGCTGATTCTTGTTGTTTGACTTCTCCAACAAAATTTCAATTTACTAATGTTTCTGCGTAAAAAATATGAATTTGATTCTTCACATGCAGTTAACACAAGGACAACATTCGGAGATCCGTCTTACATTTAAATCATTTAATTATTAAGGCATTAAATAGTCATTAAATCAATTAATTAATCAGAGCCATTAATCAAGTCATTAAATAGAACTAGATCATCAGTTACGTTTTATTTTATGCAGTGATGATTATAGGTACTATACATATTTGTAGTACTAAATACCGTACTGAGTACTGTAAATACTATATTATGTATGTATTACATTAAATACTTTATACTGTTTATCATAACAACAGTGCTTTGACAATGTAGTCATTTAACTACTAGATTGTCAGAGCACTGTTAAAAATAACTTTGATTATAGAGTTCCAACGAAACTATAATCAACGATATTTTTATCTTTATTCGTGCTAATTTTTACGATGAACTATATTTTATTAAAAACAAACATTGAATTACGTTCTCTTTAAACTGCAGAAAGGTATTTTCCTCTGATTGTTTATAGTACGATAACAATGCTTTGTGTTTGACAATGCTGTAGTTCCAACGAAATTGCAATCAGCATTATTTTCGTCTTTATTTGGGCTACTTTTTACGTTGAATTACGAAGAGTTATTTATTCGTTGTACTGTTTGATAAAATTCGAAGCTTATTTTTAACCCAGAATATTTCCGCCTTTTTTATCGTCCGGATAGCTATTACCTGTCATAAAACAGCGCTGCTACGCAAGTTAAGTCAGAAAGAAATGGTCTTTTATGTATAATTCTGATGACTAGCGCAAAGCGTATATCCCCAAATTACTTTAAAATTATTTTACACCTGATGCAATTAAAAAAGAAGCTCTATTACAGAATTAAAAAAAACACGTATTAGCACACTATTTGTTTTTGGTTATTGTTATATTTAAAAATATAACACCTGTTAGAAAAGCCAAGACAAGGCGGGAGCAAGTGAGGCACTCGCCTGAGTTTAATTTCTGAAAATGGTGCCAAATTAGCTACAGAATATTAAAAATTAATTCAAATTTAATATATTAAATTTTGAAACACATTAATGAGTACAGTTTTAAGATAACACATTTTAAGTAAAAAAACTTATTTGGTCTACAGTGGGCGTTATTTAATGTGTTCACGTTTATCCACGACTATTTCAATAACATTAAATCACGAGAAAAAATATAGTCATGGAATTTAATTAATGTAATATAAATATAACTGAAAACATATAAATAGTATTTTAACAGCATTTCAAGCAAAAATTTATTTAAGAATTGTTCACAATTCCTTTAAAGCAAAAGTTCATTTATAAACTCTTCATCACCTTTCTGGAAATTATTTGACCAAACCCCTAATTTTGTTCTCGGAGGGCATCGCTCAAATGAAGAAAATATGCCAATGTTAAACGTAAAATTAAGCAGCAAAGCATTCTTAGTTTGGCGCAAACCTTTGCAGGGAATTTTTGTTCCGAAAAAGGGAAAAAATTCTGCAGAATTTTTTTGCTTCTGAAGAAAAACGACTTGTGTCTGATCGCCCTCAAAATCGATACAGTTATTCAAAATCTACTCCAAATTAAAGTTGCTTTTTTGTCTAATTTCAGGCAGTTGACTAAGGCGCGTATTCGAGAGGTCCGTGGTTCGAGTCCCGGCGAGGGCATTACATTTTTCACCTCTCCTGCTTCTAAATAACCTAATGACTCTACAACTTTACAACATTTCTTTGTCACTTGGTAATTTTTGTAACTTATTTGACCTTATCTGACTACTTTAATTAAGTTTAAAACTAATTTATTCTGTAATACTTTGATCACAGTGAGAGATGATTTTCTATGTTTTCGTATAACACAGTCGCTGATATAATAACATGTGCGAATGCGCTGAAAGAATAACATGTGCTGATATAATAAAATGTGAATGTTTTGATGAACACTGATATCTTATTCTCATTTTTCGTAGCCATCTTCGTCAGGATAACCCAGCACCTCTCAGTTTATATGACAGAGGACAGTGTCAACATTATAACTAACAAAGCTGTTTAAATGAAACAGATGGGACAAATGCCACATACGTTTTTCCACCAGCGACCGAGTAGTTAAGACCGCTGAATGCTGGGAATTCGATCTCAGGCGAATGGGCCGGCCGCATGTAAGCATTCTGTACTGCGTCACTCACAAAAGGAAAAATTCCTTCTCATGATTGGATATGGCTTCCGATGACATCCTTTCCTCTACGCTTAGGAACGCCTTGACTTTTCTTGAACTCGAAGGTACACCTCCAAACCGTTTGTTTACATTTTGATAGCAGTACCGAAAAGATTACTACATGTGTTGTATTTTATTGCTATGAGATTACACTTCTTGCAACACTGTAGTGTGGCGAATTTAATATAAAAATGGTAATTATTTCTTTTTCTAGAGAGAAAAAGTATTTTTTCTTGTGCTAACTTCGTAAATGTGTATTAAAATAAAGTGCATATGTTTTTAATAAATGTATTCTTAATTTAAAACCCTTCATATTAAAGGTGTAGTGGTTATTAATTCATTATTTCATGTTCATTATATACCCATTCTCTGCACATGCAATCTCCGAAAGTCTGAAAGAAGTCAGTTTTTGGAAATAGCAAAAAAGACGTTGGGAGCTAACACAGTGCACAGTAAATTCACAACATTTATAATATCTGAAAAAGTAAAATTTATTTTTGAAGTTAGACTAATATAGATTTGGAATAGAGATATGTATTTTAAATTCAGTACTTTATATAGGCCCGGAGGCGCAGTGGCTAGCGCGTCGTTCAGCAGCCCCACAGGTCCGGGGCTCGATCCCCGGGCTGGGCAAAGTTGACTCAACCTTTCATACCTTAAGTGGGTCGATATATGCTTACGCACCCCGGAGCTCGCGGGGTGATTCTAGGGCTCTGCCGGCCTTGGTTGTCTAAGGGCTGTTGAGCCGCTGAAAGTTGAGTTAAATTTTAGTTTAATATTACTTTACTGCTCATTTTTTAATGTGTAACATAAACCTTTGCATAAACATGTACCTTTGCATAAAAATAGTGTTTGCCAGAGAAGAAAGTTTCTTTTCTTGTACACGTGTATTAAATTCAGCTACGATACTGCATGAACTTTCTTCTTTCATTTAAGGCAACAGAATATTAGAATGACATGAACCTCAACATGGAAATAACATAACATTTGCAAAGAAAATATTTCTGCAATGTGAAAGAAATAGAACGCAACAAATTTGCAACAATAATAATATACTTGCCAACACACAGTGTCTTTAAAATTGGATCGAGATCGTCGTGTTTTGGTTTTTGCACTAAATTCATGAACTCAGCTATTTATATAATCTAAACGCTTAAGATTGCTTCTGATATTAACACCATCTTTGAAAGATTTTATAATTTTATTATTCCATGAAACAGTAAGCCATCTGCAGAACGCTGCAGCTAAATTTATTCGTTCCAAAGAAAACAAACGATAAATTTCACGCTTCCGTGTCACTCATGCCCATAATTCAACGAAAACAAAACCGTAAGAATTCCGCTTAAACGTCATTACGCCAAGAGAAAAAGATGTCATCTGAAAGTATGTCCAATCACAAATTCGGATTTTCCTCAAAGCGTGTGGCGCGGTACAAGAATGCTTACATGCGGGCCGGCTATATGGTTGATTTTCGAGTAATATGTAAATACGAATCAGTTTCCCTTAGAAAGTCCTTCACGAATGCACTCCTTCTCTTAAGCAGATTATACTCGTGTGCACTGCCATACACAAATTAAAAAAAAAATCAAAAGCCATACCCTTTTTGGATTTATGCATCTTTTCCGTATTAACCAGGAAAAGTGGCTTTACGTGATACACTAGCTACGTAACTGTAAAATTATCTAACAAGTAAGGGAAAGCGGTTTAATTCAGTAATTCAACATCCAATGATTTGGCACATCCGATAATCCGGCGGCAATTTGCATGCCATGGGAGCAGGCTACCAAGCATCTAATTTAACAAAACTCTTCGGAAACAACCATCAGCTGAAACAACCATAGTATATATATATTACCATAGTAAATAGATTAACTAGCAGAAATGCCTCTGATGTCTGCTAGTTTATCTATTTACTATGTAACAGATATTAAAAATAATTTTGAAAATCATCGGCTTCTGAAGAAACTTCTTTACCTTTCAACTGAAGATCTTCCCTTTTTGGAACATTCTATGGCCATTCCTCTGCCTTTATATAAGATTCAGACAGTATTTCTACAATATACCATTCGCAAACCATCCTGCGGATGGAGGAATTATTGAGAACATTAAGCGCAAATATAATACTTCTTTGAGCAAAATTTGTTACATTAGGATTGCAGCGTCAAGGAATTCAATATAAATGCAATCTTTACCATTGCTACTGCTTAGAAACCGTGAATTACCTTGTTTACTTTATTACCTTCTTAAAAACTGGCTTCTGTCATACATATTTTCTTGCATGGTTTTCCATTAATTCAAGATAGATCGAGAAAAATTTTATATTTTAACTAACTCAGCTGAAATTTTAGAGAAGAATTAATAACATTAATTTATTCTCAAAAGTGCTGCGGTTTTACAGAGCTGCATACTCTATTTCCTACTATTAAAATTTATGATTGGAACTAATATCTTAACATTGATTTATGTTTAATAAACCACTCAGAGTGCATGGCGTGAGAAACGCTCAAGAAATTGCTTAAGAAACGCTACGTTGCTCATATCACTGCTCATATCTCTGCTTCAATACTGCAGCTTTTACTGCAGTTTCCTTCATAAGAAATCCTGCTAAGCTGGTACATAATATGCTATCTAAAGTCCACAATTCCTTCCTAATATTCTTTCTGATGTCTATAAACGGAATTTGGAATGACATGACGCTTGCTTAGAATTTATTTCAGCAAGATCTAATGCATTAAAATCTATTCCCTTCATAAATCAAAACAAATGTTGTTGGTAGGAAGATTACTGCAAGGGATTGATTACCGAGAGACTGATTGGAAATCTGAACTTTTTTTACAAAATTAAGAAACTTAAAAAACTTGTTTTTTTTTTTAAAAGCTCATAAAAGCATACTTCCATTATGGTTCTCAGGACAGCCTTGAGGTGATATTGATGATCCCGAGACCAATGAAATAGCAATTCGCTTTCTTTATTGAATAAATATTTCAATTAGAAGAAAACAAAAGTTTTCTCAAGTTTTGAGTTAAAATATTTATGGTTTGTTTAGGTTAGGATTCAAAAGATAGGAGTAACGAAAAAAGTGATAAGATTCGAGTTTTTTAATTTGGAATTTCTTTCTAGAGTTGAGGAATTCGAAGATGCCTGCTCATTACATCGAAGGAATTTTCTAAATTTATTCTATATGATAACCTTGTAGAGTCATTAGGTTATTTTGAATTAGCTATGCTGTCGCCGCGACTCGAATCTGAACCTCTCAAATACACGCCGAGTGTACTACCGTTACACCATGAAGGCATGCTGGAAGGAGGGAGAAAATACTTTATATACTACCTCTTCTAAAGGGCGACTGGGAATTAAGGAACCCAATCGCCAAATCCTAGCGATGACGAATTTTTGTTTACCACCTTTTTTTCAGTTCGTTCGCCACTGGTATATTTTTTTATGTAAAAGACATGAAAAATGAGCAATGGCCTCGCCGGGACTCGAATCTAGGCCTCTAGAATACTCATCGAGTGTGCCACCGTTCACCACGAGATCATGCTGAAAGGGAGAAAATACCTTATAATCTTGCAAAGGTTATTTCAAGTTTCCTTTATCAGAAGTATGGAAAGTTGTAATTAGCTTAAATCGCTTAGCGACTTGAGTCCACAGATAAGGCTATTATAGCAGTTCACCGCAAATCAAATTAGACTCATAGCCCTTGTCAAAAGTGCAGATGGGCAAAATCGTACTTTTATAGGATCGGACCAGAACCGTTCTCTCACTGAAATAAATAGATTCTTTCTCATGAATCACCACGACTTAACTTGATGAAATACCCGGCCCAAGGGCTGAATCAAGTGCAATTAACGAGGATGGAGCGAAAGGAATCGAACGAGCCGTCGGATTAGAAGAATCCATTCAATCAAACCCTAACTTCCAGTAGTTTCGAGGTTCCCTAAAACCTCCTTTCCACATAGAACTTACAATAAAATTCTAAAATAAAAACTTTCCCAGAAGTGGGGAAATGATGAAAATTAATCTCACTTTTAACATGGGACATGTAACTTTCTTTTCTACTTCTTCGCTAAAATGGGAACTGAACTTTCCTTGCAAAAACAGTTCCGTTCTTTTTCCACGAATCAGTTGCTCGCACCCTGATCTAAGTGAATCAGAAAAGCAGATTTTTATTTCTGACGCATTTCCAACACGAGCTGTCCGTGAACTGTAAAAGAGCTACTATTCCGTTTTCTAGAACCCAAGTAAATTCGCTCAATTAATGTGAATTGGTTCTTTGAATTCGTTCCGGAGTACATCGTTTAGATGTATTCTACAGTACTTTCCACTTCAGTTCCTAGAGCCGTTAAGGCAGATAGAAGATTTATCATCCAATCTTCCCTTTTAAAACATAGTAAATATAAACCATATAAATCTCTTTATTAACACTCCACCCTCAGTGTCACACAGAACTTAAAATTATAACAGAACAGAAACTTCGCAGCTTATGAGAAATTCATATCAAATGTTCAAGTCAAATTAAAATATTAAATAAAATATTACACACGTCGCCTAAGCTTCAGCTCGACCATCAGTATTTTCACAAATCTTGGTGGTTATTGAAGCTAGTTCAATTCGGTAGCAAGGAGGTATAGCAAAGTAACGGGTTAGCGACAGCTGCCAAAAGACTCTCAACTCGAGAATTCGAGAATACAGCTAATTAACTAATTTGCATCCTGGTGGGAATGAGCGAAAGTAAAAGGCAAAATAATAAGATAACTGAGTAAATTAACATAAAACCCCACGAACTGACACTTTTTTTCTGTCGTACACTTCAATATAAGTATTCTTTTAAAAAAGACCTAAACTTACATAACTCTTTCTTAGTTAAAATCATACTTTTTTTGTGTGTGTGTGTAAAACAAATATTTAAAGGTACTTCCGCTTTTCGCTGTTTTTTATAACGGTCAAAATCCTCCATGGATTTCTTTAATGAATCGAAAATAGGTATTAATGTAGGTCTTTCTTGAACAAAAACAAATACGCAGGGCTCCGGTGGGGTCCGGCTGGAATTATATTATACCTTAAAAATTCAGAAGTGCAGGAGCGCCAATTTAAGCACTGCAGAGGGGCTATGTATCAGTAAGGAAAAGGAAAGAAAATTTGAAAGAATTCAGATTGTAACGTCCCATTAGAGGGTATGTTAAGGTTTTTTATGCTCTCAATGAACTCACAGTTTATCTATCTGCTCTTGGACTCACTCTAGCCGGCACAACGTTTTTTTGTCTTAAAAGCTTTATTATTAAACATCGCTATGCTACATAAGATTCAAAAACAAAATCATGAAGTCTTGAAAATCAGCATATCTTTAGAAATCCCAGTAAACATTTCATTGTTGCCATGCAATTTTTTTATTCTCATCATATTATCTATATGCTATATTATTTCTTTAAAAATAATACATAACAATAACATCTAGTGTTAGCATTCTTTTATTTGAAAAGTGACACGAACTCAAAACTGAGGATTGAGGCTGATACATTTTAATTGCTTCATACCAAATTTGAGAATTTTTGCATAATATAATATAATTTTACGAAAGTCTGTTCAGACCTTCAAATAAAATATCACTTCCGGTTTATCAATTTTAACCCAAATTTACTGTGGTGTTCCTATTATATTTTAATCCCGAGTTCAATTAAAAATTGTTATGGGCTTCAAAGTATCACTTCCTGTTTGTTGGCTATTAAAAAGTGTTATGGGCTTCCTGTAAAGTATCGATTGTCCAGTTTTACCCAAAATCTAATCTACTCTTTATATGAATGCAGAAAGCTTAAACACAGAAAACATAAATTTTTGGAAGTTTCATATAACGACGAAACAAGTGGATGAAAAAATCGTCACACATGTACAAACACACAGGCATATAGACATGATTGTAAAAATAGTATAAATGTGTTGCGGGGACGCTAAATTCGTACTTTTTCACTAAAAACTCACTGTCCAAGTTTTGGGCCAAAAATATTAACTCTCTTATCTGTATATATAAACTGGCGGAAGGTAAAAAAAAACGTGTACGTGTTTCAATTTCCTTTTTTTCTGAGCTTTTATGGACTGAATTAAGAAGATTTATGTGATGTCCGTATTATTCAAATGCGTTTTATACATGAGAAGCAATGAGTCCTTGTTTAAGGTCAGTGGCTTTAAGCAGGTGGTACACTACACACACACACACAAAAAAAAAAGTCAGTTCCTATATCTTCCGTTCTATTGGGCCGATTGACGAAATTCAATTGCGATTTTTATGTCTCAAAAGCGCAACTTAGGATATGTATTAGCTTTAAGTATAGCATTGTTCTAATATAGGTATTTGGACACAAAATCGGACTTTTTCTGAAATGACGTGCCAATATTTTTCCATTTTTCTATTCTACGACTCAATATTAAATCCTAATATAAATCTTGTAAACTAATATTAAATATTAAATCTTGTAAAATACGGTGCGAAATTTACGGTGAAATTCAAAAATTTAGCTTGGCGCATTTTTTTTAGTTTGCGCCAAGAATAATTTGCTTGGCGAAATTTTTAATTTATAGTAACCTACTTACTTTCCTTTATTTCATTGATGCACGAGAGGAAAAAAGGTCCATCGTTCATTCTTTCAAATAATTTTAATAAAATGCATAAAACACATTTACGCTATTACCGCTTATAATAAATACGCCGAATTTCAAAACGCGGCAAAATGTAAATTCACGTATATCTTAGGAAATTTCGAATAAAAATAATCTAATTTTTTGCAGGTATGCTCAGAAAAACAACTGCTTTAAGATGATGGTAAAAATTTTATAGATTATAATTCAGAGTCTTTTTCGAAAAAATTATAAAGATTATTTAAAAATACAAATTTAAAAAATAAATCATAAAAAATGGCGAATTTTATTTGGAATGAACCTAAATTTCGAAATGTAAAAGGAAAAATCAAATAAGTTTCTTTAAAAAGATACTAATACTTTCTTAAAAATACTAATACTTTCTTAAAAAGAGATACTAATAAATAAATATTAAATTCAATTAGCACTGAGGAGCTAAAATTTTCAGAGCTAACTTTTTTAAAAACTACTCGTGCGATTTTACAAAACGGGGCAGTTTGACATAATTTGAGTCGTAGAATCTAAATATGGAAAAAAATTGGCATGTCATTTCAGAAAAAGTTCGATTTTGTGTCAAAATACCTATATTAGAACAATGCTATATGTATAAATGTGATACATATCCCGAGTCCCGTTTTCCAGACATAAAAAACGCAAGTTGAATTTCGTCAATCGGCCCAACAGAACGGCAGATATAAAACTGTCCTTTCCCCCCCTCCTCCCCCCGCAGTTACATGTTATTTGCGGAGGGCCTAACACATGTATAAATCTTCAACTAGATAAAAATTCATTACGTTACAGATTTTAGTTTTTTTTTTAGCAGACGTAGATAATTTAATAAAATTATGTGCTTTTCTAGTTTCACTACAACAGACAAGTACACATTTCTCCAATTTTATTTCCATTTTTATGAATTTGAATTAGTGATTCCGTATTCATTTCATCGTGGCGTTCTTTTGGCATCATTTCCTTACGTTAAATAGCCTTGATTCGTTACCATCTCGAGATTCACTCAGGAATCTGGAAAGAGCAGGAACAGGAATTCCTCGTTGCATGTCAGAATAATAACAATAGTATTAAAGTATCATACCATGCGCTATTTTCCCAACTATCTGCTTGGAGTACATGGGTTTCTAGCGCTATTGCCGCAAAACTATTGGGTTGGCAACTAAGTAATTGCGGATTTCACTCATAGATGGCTTCAGTTGAGTTTTTAGGTTTGCAAACGTAGTACAAATGTAAAACTCATTTTGTTATTTGATAGTTGGCAATTCAGCTGTGAATCAGTAAAAAAAGTTTTTTGATCAGGTGCGTAGTTTTCGTTTGGCGTTCGTTGAAAAATGGAAAATCAAAAGGATTCGTCATATTTTGCTATTTTGTTTCCCCAAATGGAAAAACGCATCGCAAGCTCATAAAAAGTTATGTGCTGTTTATGGTGACAAAGCCTTAAAAGAACGGCAGTGTCAAAAGTGGTTTGCCAAATTTCGTTGTGGTGATTTTTCACTCAAAGATGAAAAACGCTCTGGTCGTCCAGTTGAAGTTGATGACGACCTAATCAAAGCAATAATCGATTCGGATCGTCACAGTACAACACGTGAGATTGCAGAGAAGCTTCATGTATCACATACATGCATTGAAAATAACTTGGCTATGTTCAAAAACTCGATACATGGGTTCCTCACGAACTGAAAGAAACGCATTTAACGCAACGCATTAACAGCTGCGATTTGCTAAAGAAACGTAATGAAAATGATCCATTTTTAAAACGACTGATAACTGGCGATGCAAAATGGGTTGTTTACAACAATATCAAGCGGAAAAGATCCTGGAGCAGGCCAGGTGAACCAATTGAAACAACATCAAAAGCTGATATTCATCAAAAGAAGGTTTTGTTATCAGTTTGGTGGGATTACAAAGGAATTGTCTACTTTGAACTCTTACCACCCAACCGAACGATCAATTCTGATGTCTACATTGAACAACTAACGAAATGAAACAATGCAGTTGAAGAAAATCGACTCGAATTGACAAATCGAAAAGGTGTTGTATTCCATCATAACAATGCAAGGCCACACACATCTTTGGTCACGCGGCAAAAATTATTGGAGCTTGGTTGGGATGTTTTGCCACATCCACCATATAGTCCTGACCTTGCACCATCTGATTACTTTTTGTTTCGATCTTTACAAAACTCCTTGAATGGTAAAAATTTCAATAATGATGATAATGTCAAATCGTACCTGATTCAGTTTTTTGCTAATAAAAACCAGAAGTTTTATGAACGTGGGATTATGATGCTGCCTGAAAGATGGCAAAAGGTCATTGATCAAAATAGGCAATACATTACAGAATAAAGTTATTTAGTTCTATGAAAAAATTGTGTTTGATTTTCTAAAAAAAATCCGCAATTACTTAGTTGCCAACCTAATAGTAAGCGGAGAATGCTTAAATGCTGTTGATTTTACATGAGTGGTTTTAAAAATAAAAGGACTTCAAATTTGGTGCAAAGCGAACGGGGTTTTCGATATCTTGTCATTTAAGGGGAGAGAAACACACTCACTAATTATTAGATAGTTTACGTGAAGTTATGTGTGAGTGGAGAAAGTTATGGGTGGAATTATATAACTCTTTGACAGTTTTCCTTTTTTTCCCGTTGTACAGGTGTCCCAGGCGCAAATAACGCTCGTCAGTTTTGCAGTTTTTTGCATTCACTCTAGAAGCCATTCCTTAACAAAAAGATAAAAAAAAAAAAGAAAACAAAATCAGAACTTATGCTCTGAACGAGAGTTTATTACTATTTGAAGCAGTTTATTTTAAGATATTTGTATCATGATCGTGATCTGTAATATCATGTTCTGTAAGGGGGGGAATCTATGCCAATGAGCTGTTGAATTGTAAGGGGGGGAATCTATGCCAATGAGCTGTTGAATTGTAAAAATATAAAAACTATAAAACACATTTTCTAAATGATTTTTTTAAAAAAAATTGACCAGTCTTACATTACACCTCTCTTTCCATGAATCTTTTTAGCAGTTTTTCTTAGCGTTTATCATTAGTGTAGAAAACCATTCTAAAATTGCAAGAATATGAAGTAAACTTAGCACAGGAAAAATTATAAGAAAATTCAACAAGAAACAAGAATTTTAGCTTTTGAAAATACTAAAACGTTTGCCGATGTTGCTTAAACTGCATATAATTCCTTTGTATGCAATAACATAAGATGAACAGTTGATAAATAGCCTATATATATATATATATTTTTAAAGCTATTAAATTTCTGTAAAGTTTATCTATAAGTGTGAAGTTTTGTTTATCGAAAATTATTATAAGTCCTGATTAACTCAAGAAATTATTTGAATTGTTGGTGGAGAGTTGGAGGCCCAAAGTAAATAACTATTTTAATGTTTTGGTTTGATTATTTTTAATTATTGCATCTGCTAAAATAAGAAATAAAATGGGCTCAAATTTTCGTTTTTAATAAATATTCAGTTTGTAAATACATACTTTTCGCCATTCAAACAAATTATTTCAAAATAAAATTTCGTTCACAGCCACCGTTGCTTCCTCTTTCTCCGGGGTTTCAGCCCGGACCCTTAAGTACACCAGTCAGAGTCACTAACCAATTTCCCGTCTGGGCGGCTTGAGCTCCTACTTCAAATCTGATACATAATGAATTTATATAAACTTTACTAACATTCCCAGTTGGGAACATTGGCAATTACACAATTAATACAGTTGAATACAGATGGCCAAATGAATAGAATATTTCGGCATATGATTGCTATGCGTTGAGGCTTCCTCTAAGAAACTACAGTGATAAAAAACTTGGGGAGTTGCAGCGTAGAAAATTTCCAAAAGATCGAAGGAGATTACTTAAGCAGAAGAAGCGGGAAATATTTGTTGGACGGTATCTTCGACTTGCGTAATCTCATATGTGGCACGCATCCTTTCTTGATTTGTAACACGAATTCTTTCATAGCGATATTTTAATCCCCACTCATTTTTTTCAATAATGTCTTTCACTTTTAAATTGTTTCTTCCTTTCCTTAACAAACAGTTATAATTTTACTCCCTTCTTACCGTGTGCTTAGTAATATAACTAACTGCAAAGGATATCCGGATAACAATCGGAAGGTCTGGATTCGAGTCCCGGCGAGGGCATCGCTGGTTTCTCACCTTTCCTACTGTAAAGGAAATTCTAAATGACTCCACAGTAGCGCCTGAACTAATACGATGGTGGATGATTATTCGTCACCACCAGGATTTAGCAACTAGTCCCCTCCTCCTCAGTTACTCTCTATGAGGGGGAGAATTTTCTTCCTCATTTCGTGGTGTATCTGGAAGGCACATCTGGCTACCAGTTGGAAGGTCCGGAGTTTGAGTCCTGGGGAGTTTCATGCGATAAACCTAATGACTCTGTATTAGTCTGTATTATGAGTGTTTGAGCGCAGACGCAATTTTTCCATCATGCAGTGGTAGAGAAATCGCTGTTTGAGATTATTATTAAAATTTCGTGATTCAGTGCTGGAAGATTTAATATGGATCAAGAGTATATTGCACTTTTCCGCAGTTTTATTCGATATCAACAAAATTATATATTAAATGTAGAGGCAGTATGATTTTATGATAATGTTAGATTTCTATGATTATAATTGGTTTAAAAATAGTGATTAATTATTATTTTAGAATAGCACCGCTGTATCACAATAAATTACAGTTTGTATTGGTTTACTCAGAAAATTTTGATTTAAAATATCGATTTTTATTGTTTTTTAATTACATCACTTCTTACTTATAACAAAGATAATTTAATGTTTCCCTAAGCATTTTCGAAAATGTCTCATTTTAAAATGGAACAGAGAAAACAAAACTAAATTATGCCTTTTATTTTCTGAAATGCAAGTCCCCTCCCTTAATTAGAATGCAACTCTAATTAAGAGGATGATAATGCATAATTTCATCCTTCCCTGTATTTTGAATGTCCCCTTGCCTCACAGATACTATACGCTTGCAAACACCCGTGCTTTCTCTGGAATTTGAATTCTCCGGGATTCTTGGAATTTCAGCCTGCCGTGTATTTTAAGTGCCCCCTTGTCGCACAGATAATATACGCTTGCAAAAATCCGTATACCCCCTCCTGGATTTGAGCCGCGTTCATCGGCACCACAGTCAGCGTCGCTAACTACTGTACTAGCTAGGCGGCTGATAATGTAGGTAGTAAGAAGCAGTAGAACCCTACTAGAACGGTGCAAATTATGAGTTTTTTTTTTGGCCCGCTGATCGTTACGTTGATTAGCAGGGCTGGCTGTCATATCGTTGGAGCCGGATTCTAATCTCGGATAAGGATGGATGTTTATAATATTATATAATAAATACTTTTGCAGCATGGGGGTCTCTTGGATTCCGTTCTGACATACTCTCCATCGAAATTTGAACGAAACTTACTGTGTCTTGGGTCAAAGCCTTGGACACCTTATAGGTGATAAAAGGAGGAGGATAAAAGGACCCAAGGCTTCTGTCTGTCTTGGTCATGGTTAATTTGTGAGCTTGGTTTGAGTAGAATATCTCAAGATCAGGAGGATAAATAGGAACAATAACATAATTATTATCTTTCATAATGGCAATATTGGCATTTCTCCTATAAAAACTGTACGCGTATGTGTGAGGGCGGAAGGTGTGATTTTTTTTTTTAAAGTCCAAAGGAACTTTGTCCCTGCAGGACTATTGTTTTCGTTTTGCGATTTTGCGTTGGAAACATTAAAAGTCTGAATCACTTTTCAAACTGTTGTCACAAAATATTACAGCCCTGTATTATATTTAAAGAAATTAAATAATGAAGAATCTGCATAAATGTATGTATATTTCTCCAAATGTGATAAAACAATGGTACCTAGAGCCATCCAATTTTGAATAACGTACGTTTCCACTGAATATGCGCGTCTGGAACCCCGGATTTGGAATTTGTTTTATTATCTATTTCATATTTTGTAAAACTTTAACAAATTTTTGATGAACAAACTCAACGATTTAAGAGCGAGCAATGGCAACACTCTACGGGAAAGGGAGGGAAAAAAACATTTTTTTCTCCAGCGCACGAGACTGTGTATCGGAAATTCTAAAGATATGCTCATTTTAAAATTATTTTGCGATATTGCTGTTGAACTGAATTTTGTGGTTTAAGTGTGAAGAGCATGGTATTTAATAAATAAAGGTAACACACAAAACGTTAAAAAATGCACCTTTGGACGTAATTTAAAATCTGAAACCTTTCAGATTTTTTTTCTTTTTCCTTTTTTTTTATAATTTTTTAAATTTCTGTTTTGTATCATTCGCATAATTTGAGTTTATTAGGATATTTGCATCAAACATGTAGCAACGATTCGATAACTCATCGTGTGATAGAATATTTTCTTGTGCATTCCACTTCTGTATGTAGCTGTAGTTGAACTTGGAGAATAACGCCAGAGTGTCTCTGCAGTGAAATAAACTTAAACTAAACCTTATTATCTTTATTCAAATATATTTATGTGTGTGTCTATCGAACGGCGTTCATACAGATGATATTATTATTTTTTTCAGATCTTTTAATTTTTCAATAAGTCTTCGCGTGCCACATTGCGGCACGCGTGCCGTGGGTTGAGTCTCATATTCGTCTTCCTCTACCATTAGTTTCTCGTTAATTCAAAAGAATTGCTCGTTTCAAGTATTTTTGATCCAGTGTTTTTCACTTCATCAAAAGAGTAAACAGTAAAAGGTTTTTTTTTTGCTGTGTGTGTGTGTGTGTTGGATATGGTTTTCGTGATAAATCACTTATGCTATGCAAAAAAATCAGTCAGAGGATGAATATTTCCTTTAAGTTAATTAAAGAAAGAAAGGGATACCAGAATAATATTACAGGAAAACTGGAGACACAGAAAATCTGTTACGTCGAATACACCGTACCAAATACAACTGAATGAAATCGAATTTCTAATTAATTAAAAACATCAAAAACAAATTTATGTTTTATACTTAAGCTGATTAACTTTACGTTTTTTGTTTAAGCTGATGCTATATTAAATTCAAATAGATAACAAAAGGGGATTTTTTTTAAAGAAATTCAGATAAAACTTGGGTGTAAGAACTGTAAAAATACTTTTATCTCTTCGCTCCTACGTGTTATGTTTGGCTTTTAAAAATTAATGCAGTTTTCTATCAATTAAACATTTTAAACTTAACTTGACATTATTGATAAACATATTTTCATTGATTGTGATCCATTAAAGTTTATGAACTTTTTACGCTAGCAATTATGCCCTGGAAATGAGCTTCCTTTTATGAGCTCAAGAAAACTAAAGTTGTTATAAATATTTTGCATCGTTTACGGACTAGACATCTCGGTTTGCAGACTGCATTAACGAAGTAAATTTATGGCGGAAAAAATGGCAAAACTCACAGAGGCGATTGTGAGGTAAATTGAGAAATTTCGCTGTGTAGATTTAAATTGATTCTCGACATTACGCGGTCTATAATTTGCAGTAACGATTTCGAGAAATTTCACGAAAAATTTGACGCCTAGGATAACAATTTCGCGAACATTTTGCATGAAGGAATTTCGCATTTTTTTAAAAATTTATTACGTGCTCTACCGTTGAGCACTATACGGAAAAGGAGGGGTGGGCCATGGTGACCTTTTAGAGGGAAACTGGCTCGTATCCACATGGGAAAACCACGAAAACACTCATGCAACCAGCTCGTTCGCTGGGACTCGAACTCCAGACCGAACTACTAGTGTTCAACGGCTTTTACCGCTTGGTCATCGAGGGATTTGACTATCATTTCCCAAAAAATTATGAAATTCTTTCGTGTGGATAGATATGAAGCAGAAATATAAATAACTAGTACAAATAATATCCAACTAAATAATGTTAAATGTATAACTAAATAATGTTAAATCCAACTATAAATGTTACATCATTTATATTTTAAACGAATACTTATAAACTACTCAAATTTTGATAACATTATCATGCCATTGCATGAGATCAAGATTTCGGTTTAAGTGAGCTGAGTTTTGCACTTTAATGAACATGTAAACGTCTTCTTCAGTGCAATACTGGCCTGTAATACGCTTTCAAGTTTATGAAATAAATCTTGTCAAGTACGAAAATTATTTAAATTAATTAGTAATTATATAATTCATTAAAGTTATTTAAATTTAATTATTATAAGCCGTCAGTTAGACTGGGTTTTAAATGCGTTACATTGGCTCATTAAACTAAATCCTTACAAAATATCCTGGTGAAACCTTTCTTCACGCTCGTCGTTGACTGCAACTCGGTTTTCCTGAAAAAAATCTGATCGGGAGTGCAAATCTTCTGACTTAGACAGACTTGCAGACTTTTTTAATTTATACGGGAGACTCTTGGTTCTCTAAGGCACTCCCGTCAACCCGATTTACAAGATACATCTTCCAATTTTCTCTTATTCCTAAAATTTCTCGCGATATTTAATATTTGTCATTTTTGCCTAAAAGCGCGATTTCTTCAGTCTGAAATCGATTGCTTTATTATTTGATTAGCCACTTTTACTTCCTTGGACGAAATAAAGGAGGCATTGCAATAGCGAAAAATTTCAGGTGTCACATTTCAGCAGAAATATCCATTTTGACCGTTTCCGAATTCATTTGGAGTTTTTTTTTTGCGTGACGTCTCTACATACGGACAGAACAAAAGGCTGTTTCTTCATATTGTAAAGCGATGATTTCGTGACGTCTGTACTTACGTACATATGTACGTATCTGGCATAATTCAAAAACGATTAGCCGTAGATCGTTGAAATATTGTCTATGAGACTGCTGTAACATTTAGTTGTGCACATGCCTGTTTTATTGCATTCGGTATAACCATATATATATATATATTTATATATGTGTGTGTGTGTGTATGTAAGATATAATAAAATATGATAGCTGCTTTAAAAAATAATTGGCGACGTCAAAGTTAATATTCTAAATTTGCTGCTCTCCCCCTGAATTCATCTGTTCTCCCAAATTCGAGATCATTCGAAATTACGTAACGTTTTAATGCAGATACCTCCTGCCCAATCAAATAATTTTAAACCAAAACTTTCTCTAGCTCGCACTGAAACCATCTCTACCTCCCTTCTTCCTTTGAATTGCTGCGCTCTCTTTCGCTTACGCTTTCATGCTGGCAACACGCTATTTTTGCATGCTGTGGCATATTTGCCTGAAATGAGGTCGTAGCTTTTTATCTGTGCATATAAAAAATATTTGTAGTCAACTATGATCGAAACGTAATTTGTCTGGCAAAGAAATAATTTTGATGCGCCTACAGATAAAGATGGTGATTAGTTTTGTCAACGCGTTATTCCTGCCTTATCCACCCAGCCATGTCAACAACCAGAAGTTAAAAGGAACGAATTCATGACTGCGCACTTAGTACATTACATATATATATATACACATATATATATATATGTAATGTACTATGATTTCGATGAGCATAGGAGGAGAAATTAGCTTGCAGTCGTCGTAGCTGAGCGTGAAGGCTTATAGATGAAGGTAACAAAACATGAAGAATTTCCCGTCTTTATTTTCACACATGTAAAGTCATCTCCATAAATGTTTATCCAATCATAATGAAATCCGATACATTTCTATGATTCAATCATAATGAAAGATAATAAATTGCTATTTAGATTGATTCTTAAAATAAAGACGCAGGCACTTTAGACGGAGAAGCAAAGCGAGGAGATATTAGTAAGGTGGAAGCTAGCAGAAGAAGGATGACGTAATTAGTTCGCCAGAGTATTTATACCAGAGTACGTGCGATTCTAGAAACAAGCTATGATTGTTTAGTATTAGTTTTGGTTTGCGCTTTTCAAGCAGTGTTACGTAACATTAAAAAATCTCAAATTCGGGGGGAACAGATGAATTAAGGGTGAGATCACCAAATTTAGAATGTTAATTTTGAGATCGCCAATTAATTTTTAAAGCAGACATCGTATTTTCTTATATATATATACACCCATCCCCTTACCCTAAAAGTGCTTATTAGGCCTTTATTTTTGCAATCGTTAGTCGTAGTTATGTACTTCTAGTTGCAGAAATTTTTAAATGACGAAAATATTCATGTTTTGGCAATCTCAGATTAAAAAAAAACATTATTTTCGACAAATAATGAACTCTAACTTTTTATGCGGTCTCCCCGTTCCTTTACTTATATTTGGAAAAGTTTTATACTCTTTACAAAAAATTAAATTATAAGAAAATTGACTCCCATGTGGCAAAAATTAGCCGGGGTGTTTAACTTCAAAATTTGCACTTTTTGATGTCATTTTCAACTTCTCTTGAGAGATCGGTTAATTAAGTTAGAATAATTCGAGGAAATAAGTTTAAATGAAGATCAGAAAAAAATGTGTATAATTTAATAGGCTGTACAAGGAAGTCATACGGTGTCATCAGATTTTAAAAAAAGCAATTATTCATATTCGTCAACCGCTACTGTTATGGGCAGGTGTGTCTAAAAGCGTCATGATCCAGTTCCTCCAGTGGGCATCAGGCGCAGCTGCATGTCATATGGCGTACATCAGCCAAAGAATATAAACAAGATCGAAACAATACTCTACATTTCTAGCGTCAGTAAACGGTGCGAGTCTCATGAACTTGTTGAAAATGTTTAAGAATTAACGATCAGTTGTATTATTTATGTCTGCAAAGTACTTAAAAGAGGAACGTATACAGAAGATCTTCCTTGTATTATTTCATCAAGAAAATATAATGCATTTTCGATGAGTACAATCTGTCATGTTAGTTTTTTAATTGCACCTAGTGGAAAAGTCGATGTACTTTCTTTCCTTTCCGCCATCGAGGGAACAGCTGACCCACTGGGCTAGGTGCTTTTCAGCCTACTGGATCCCGTCGATGGAATTAAATGTAAATAATGAGCTTGCTACTGTGTCCTCCGGGAATTGTTTACATTTAGAGCTAAGTACTGTGTCCTCCGGGAACTGGCCGCTCTAAACGAGGAACATATTTCACTATTATAGTACATGTTAGGCATACAGATATATTAAGGATATGGTATAGACTGTGGTACAGATGTTGTTTGCATATGCTCAAGTAGCAGCTGCGTCCCCTAGCAGAGAGGAGAAAAAAAAAGATGTGTTGAGTGCCGCTGGGTGTGTGAGATGTGAACTCAATATTAAGTTTTAAATAAACAATTATATAGCTGTTGAATGAGTGATCATTATTATATTGTGTAAGTGTACCCGTAACAGATGTAAAGAGGAACAACACATTACAAATTGTGAACTACATTAAATGAGCTCTGGATCAATCATAGTATTAAACATAAACAAAACAAACTAAAAAAAGACAGAATGTAAATAAATATATGTACAGAGTGGGCTGCTGACGGCACGGTGTCCAAGGAAAGAAGTCACTCCAGGCTATAAGGAATGCTTTTAGCACTGGAAGTGCAGTCTGTAATATCGCTGAGCGCATATTTATTCTTAATTGTGTTCTTGCACCATGCCGACATATTGATTGCAACTGGTCTTTTTAAATGTGAATTCACTGTGTGCGGCCAATCATACAGATAGTGATCTGGATCACCAGTACTGCTGCAGATACATTGGTCTCTGTTTCTTAGGCGAAATCTGTGAAGGCAGGACATATATGGGCCACGCCCTGTCAGATACTGTGCGAGGTGCGAAGAGCTGCTATTTAAATTCTGGTTTACTTTTGGATGGAAATTACATAGTTTTCTGCCTGCGGTTCTGGACGCCCAGTAGTTTTGCCATTGTATCATAAGTTCACATTTTATAGTGGTTTTCAGATATGAGTGCGGAAGGTGTATACTAATGCTACTCATATGGAGTTCATTAGCTGCGCTTTTCGCAATCACATCTGCTGCTTCGTTTTCTTTAATACCCGTATGGGCTTTCCCATTGAAGCTTGGGCCTCAGATTTGCAGGAATCGAAATTAATAGTTTTTGTATGTCTCTGACCATGGAATGTCTACTGCGACCGCCCTGGATGGCCTGCAAGCTTGACATTGAGTCTATGTAAATTACTTTATACCTTTCATTGGTAGCAGAAAAGTCCAGAGCTGCTTTTAGGGCTGTAAGTTCCTCCTGAAACATTGAGTTACTGGGATGAAGCTACTTAGTACAGGAATGGATTATGAGGTCACCCTTCATTGTACACCAGGCACTGCCAGTCCTGAGCTCTCCTTTGAAATCATCAGTATAGTCGGCTGAGTATTGTAATATATATGGAGAATTACAGCTTGCTTCTATATCGAAGTCTGCAGGGTGGCAAGGAAAGTGAGTAATGTGATTCTCGTAGTCCGAGGATACATAAGTCTTACTACAAATTTTAACGTCTTGTTTTAGTCAGATTGCTCTCACCACAGCACTCTCGCTAACTACTACCAAGTGCAGAGGCGGAAGACCTGCCAAGACATTTAATACAGTTGCTGGAGATATACGGAATCCTCTGCAGATGCTATGCAGAAGTCGTAGCCTCTGCAGATCCTCTGCAGAAATCGATGCATTAAAGCATTTGCGTTCATAAATATTGAAAAACTAGACTGATTACTTGCATATTATTCCTTCGACCATGAAATTGTCGCCACATAGCGCGAATTAACGGCATTCATAGAAAAGCGTTACTCGTAACATCTGCGCTTTCATTTGATGTAACCCGACTTATTCTCGAGAAGTCACCTTTTGTTTTTATGAACAGATAGGAAATAATTTATATTGCTCTATCTTTCTCGAATTTTGAAAAAACAAAAAGGAGTAAATTTTGGGGCCTGCCTACTACAGAATAGTAAGGAATGGATTATATTCAAGCTTATGTGATCCTACATTAAAAATTTGTGTATTAAGGGACACGATATGGTCAGCTGAATATGGCCGACAAAACAGTAAGAGACTTCAACCTGTGGGAATTTTGCACTCATAGCATTCTAAACAGAGTTTCTGGTAAAATCTGAGAGCTTAACAAAGTAGCAGAAATCGACGAAAGCCTTTTTTATGAAGCGCAGAAACGAAGCGAGTCGAATACGGATTTATTATTAAATAAAGAAGGGTTAGTACAGCTTTGGCGGGATCTCCGCCAACTTTCATTCTCAATGGTAGCCAACTTTGACGGTCTACGGCATAATACGTAGATACCCTAAATTAAATTGAAAAGACGAAAAATTAAATTTTTTTGCGAAAACCAAAGGATCCAAAATTTATTATTGCAGAATGTCTACATTTTGCCATTTTAGTTGAGCACCAACTTCCGCTAACACTTCCAATTACGCTGTTGTTTTATTTAGAAAATATGTACCGCTTCAGAGTCAATCGCACTATTTTCTAAAATTCTGCTTTCGTATTTAGATTACCGTCTTCAGAGGGGACCAAAGTCCAACGCGTTATGCAGAATCCTAGTAGAAACCAGAACCACAACTGGCGATCATTTTCTACCTTTATTATAATTAATTGAGCTACACCTCACATCACACTAAAAGCAAAATTTTGAGTCTCCGAGGGAAATTTTGCGAGGGGGTGGTTTATTTAAACTAAATCGGGTTGCTTTCTACAAGCGCCCCTTTCCAGGATATGTTGCGGGTTGCGTACACTGTTGCAGAGTCTGATAGCTCTTTAGCTAAGATAGCTAAGTCTGTAGAGACATTAGGTACGAAGCAGGAGACATAAAAAATGAGCAACGCCTTCGGCGGTAATCGAACCACGGACCTCTCGGTTACGCGTTGAGAGTGCTCGCCACTACACCACGAAGGCATGCGAAGCAGGCGGGAGAAATACCTTATAAATCCTCTGCACTTTCCGTTTAAGAGAGGAAATGTTTGTTCTGAAGAAGGGGGAGGAAAGAAGCAAACAAGAAAAAGCAGCAGAGCAGAGATATACTACAGCGCTTCAAAAGCAAGCATTTAGTTACATTTTATTGTCATGTATTCATAGCTACACCCCTTGCAAAAGAAACAGAAACCAATCCGTAGAAGTCAACTAAAGTAAACATACATTACTTTCGTTATATCTGACAAGGAACGTCAGTTGCAAATGAAAAATGAAACGCAGGTCTTTAAAAGGTATATATGTGTCTGCTGTCTTTTAGAGTAATATCGATTTAGCTTGTCTTTCATCTTTTACAGTAGATTCCCAACAGATTCGTATCTCTTTTGCTTCAGTAAAATTTCTCATTGGGGTGGCATTCAATTCCTCATGATTTGACCTTGGACGGATGTGATTTTGGCGCTATACAGTAGACGCATACCTGTATAAGCTGTTTGCTACATAAGCTGTAACTTGGTGGCAGGTAGATTTGAATAAGCATCATGGTGAGAAGGTAATGAATGGTAGTAATTATGAGCTGTAGTTGCTCGCGACTCAAACGAATTTGCCTTTCCTGTGTTTTAGAGTTTAAAAAAAATTGCGAATATTAATAATAATTTCTTGTCCAGACTTCATATTTTAAACTATTTATAATTTAATAAGGAAAATGTTTTCAACTTCTGTGTCTCTTAGCTTTAAATCGATAATAAAAACAGAATTTTTGCCTTATTCGAAAAGAAAAGGATCTACGTATTTGTGATTGCTGTTTGGGTACGTTCAAAGATTAACCAAAGCTTAAAAAGATCGGAGGGTAAAAGTGAATTCTTAATATCTTCAGCCATATTTTTTTAAATATCACGCGAGATTTTATTCAATATTCAGAGCACAAAATTTTACTTTTCTTCCCTTTATTTTGCATATTTTGGCAAGTGTCCAAAGTCTTTGTTTTCGTCCGATTTGTCTTTCACCCTCAACCTTGCCCTCAGCCTGAAAAATTAATAAAAACATTCCCATGAAGTAAATTCAATGCGACACGTTGTTTCTGCCTCGTCTGAAACATCAGCACTGAAGTAGCGAAAAGTAATGCAAGCATTTCATGCAAGGCAGGAACTCTCAATTATTTGCTTATTTTGCATACATTAATCATAGTTCATCAATGGCATGCAGGTTAAATCCGGCATAATGAAGTCAATGAACTGATGGACATTTTTTCGCTCTCCTTTTTACTTATTTATTTATTTTTTAAATCGTTGACGATTACTAGGATGACGTTGATGCATGTTTGTTCTCTCTTTTAATACAGCTATTCTGTTGATTTATCCTTCAACGAAAACCTAAGCATTACTTGTCATTATAATGTTTTGAAATCTGCGGAAATACATAGTTTCGCTGTTAAAATAAAAATAAATCAATTCGTTCGGTTGAACTTACATGGTCAAGGACGTATTGCCCACGAATGTTCTGGAAGTTTGCTTTGCACTTACAGTAGGATGGTAACCCGTCAAGAACAATGCTTTTCTTACCGCTAAACTGAAGTTTTTATTTTGTTTTTAAACGCATTTACGATTGCTAACCATTTAATTATGCAGTATCTATCTGTCTTCAGTTCTGGTAACACTTCCTAATTAGTAATTCAGGTTTTAATATTTTGATTGTTCTGATGCTAATAATACAGTTCAGCTGAACTTTTGTTTCTTACAGAAAAAATTAATTTAACAGAGAAAAGTTTGAATGTTAATTGCTCTAACCCATTATGGTCTCAGAAACTCTCTTTATGATACACGTAATAATATGTAAGCTTCTTACCTCTGTTATAATTAAAAATATGCAGTAGTTAGTTAAAGGATGATTTTCAAAACTCTTTTCTTAACTAGGGTAATATGTTATCCGTATATACACTGGTTATCATAAATTAAGGAAAAAGGACAAAAATCACGATTACTGAAAATGTTACATGTAGAATTTTATGAAACTTACCCACAGTATACAACCCACAGTAAGGTATCAAATAACATAAAAAGAAATTATCAGACAATTATGGTAGTACAGAAATTAGCACATGTATAAAATGAACAAATCGAAGGTGTCAGTTTGTTATAGGAAAAGTACCTTCAATATGGAATATGATCGCCTCTAAAAGCAATACAGCACATACAGTGATGTGTGATGCTTTCAATTATGCGGTCTATCAGTTCCATAGGAAGCGAGAGCCATTGCTCTCTTAAAGCAGTTGCAAGCGCGGCAAGGGTCTGAGGGGGCAGATTGAGAGCAGCTAGACGTCTCCCTAAAGCATCCCAAACGTGCTTGATAGGATTCAAGTCCGGGGATTGAGCTGGCCACTCCATGCGCATAATTGTTTCCTGTTGAAGATAATCATCTACGATGCGAGCCCTGTGTGGTCTTGCGTTGTCGTCCTGTAACAGGAAAGCATCACCTATTGCCCCGGCATATGGGCGCACATAAGCATCAAGGATGTCATTCTATAAACTTGAGCATTCACTGTTCCCCTTGGAAAGACATGAAGGTCTGTGCGTCCACCCAAAGAGATGCCGCCCCGAACACAGACACTGCCTTTTCCGTATGCATCTCTTTCACGGATGTTTAACGGATAATAACGGGTTCCAGGTTCTCTCCATATCAAATAACGCCTACTATCTCTTTCTAGACTAAACCTGGACTCATCAGTAAAGAGAACAGCCCTTCATTGATCAGGCGTCCAGTGGACATATTGTCGGACCCACTGCAAACGGTCCCTCCTATGACATGACGTGAGCGGCACGCAAATGGCTGGTCGCCTCGCGTACAGACCACCTTCGTGAAGCCTTCTACGCCCAGTTGACGTTGACACCAACCTTCCGGTGGCTGCAGCAAAGGGAGGATCTAAGAAGAGTCGGAGCAGCGGTTCTATTCCTGCGTGCACATAATGTGAAATATCGGTCATCGGCGCACGTCGTAGCAGTTGGCCGTCCTTGGCTGAACCTCCTAGATGCCGAATCTGTGGTTTGAAATTGCCTCCAAAGTCGAACCACAGAAGGTCTCCTAATGGCTCTCCATCTGCAGGCAAATGATGCCTGGAGGTCGTTGTTACGAATTGGCTATCTCAGATTTCTGATGTCACTATCACAGTGAAATATGTGGGCTTGCTCTTAAACATGGTCTTTTATGCTCCTCGCAGATGACGTATTCCGATTGCAGCGCCACTAATTTGCATATTTCAAATTTTACAAGGTTTTGCTTATTTTTGAGGGAGTTATCGCCTATTTTTGTGATTTTTCCTTAATTTATAATAACCTGTGTATATGTGTGCATATGTGGTGCTTTAATGCGTAGCAGGAACCCGGTACTTTAATTTCTGGCATTCGAAGACATTTTACTGCGTAGTTAGAAAGATGGATGAATAAACCTTCCAGATGTGGCCGCTTGGAAACATAATTTTATTATTCTGTAATAATGCACATTAAATCCGTTTTTTGTAGACAAAATAGTTCTAGATCGTAGTTTGCGACAATAATAACTACGTACACGGATTTTAGGCACAGAACAATAGAGCAAAGCAGAGCAGAGGTTTTGCATGGGAGGAAAAGTTAAGAGGAAGATGTGACGTGTGGCTTCTGCACAGTTTGATGTCATTGTCGAAGTAGTCTTTACGTTTCCATTTATAAGAAACTGAATGCAATATTGAATATATAATTAAAGTTTTCTTCATTATGTTTCGTATTCCGGTGCGCCAGTATCAGGGAGTAAAATCTGAAACTTTTTGATGAAAGTTTTAATTAATTCAGTAACATATTAATGTAAAAAGGTGTCTTTCATTAATGGAGCACTTGATGTCGTTTTTCATTCAGTTTATCAAACAATCATATTTTTACAGTTATCTTCCCAACTATCAAACAGCAATTGTTACACAGACCATAATTGTTGCATACATCAAAAGTCCGTTCATCCGGTTTTATAGGTATCGGATTATCGGGACTTTAGCGATGCCGGATTATCAAATATGCTGGATTATGGCACTAAACTTGTATAATGCCGCAAAACGATTTTTTTCGCATTGTTCAGCATACTATAAAATGAAAAAAAAAGTAAAAGTTAGTAATAAATAGTAAAAGTTATTAGCGAATAGTAAAAGTTATTAGAGAATAAATTAATTTATTCATAGTTTAATTATATTTAACCGATTTTTTCCTTGAAGTTATCAATATTACCAGTGCGTGATTTTTTTCGAATAAAGTTAGAATTCTAAATTGCTTCATAGATTCTGCGCTTTTTCTCAATGTGCATATACATGTAATAATTGCTAATATTGATGCTTCGATAGAACTTATTAGAGATTTGGCTAGCGATGATGAAACCATGCACTTTTTAGTCATGGCCAATAAAACCTCCTGCGTAGATGAATGGAAATTGGGATGGAATTTTGAAAGAAGCACAGCCAGCTTGGTAGTCAAGCATAATTTATTTTTGTATGACAGATTTCTTAGCACATATCTTCTTAGTGGGTAGAACAGAGGTGCTAAACGTTCTCCTTCCACACTTTTAGAGTAACTAATGGAGAATAGCCAAGAAGCTGAGTGACACGCTGCCAGCAGGAAGGCGAAGTGGCTAAGAAGGATGCGTAGTTAGTTGCAGGACTATTTATAAGCTTGTAAGGCTTTGTTTTAATCCTGACCAGCTCTTCATGAAATTTAAGGTCATAATTCAGTTTTGTTTGATTGATATATATATATTTCTAAGCGCAATCAGTAAATAAATTACATCAATCAATTGTTATTTTATCTTAGGGCGACATAAAATTTGAATACTGCTGCAATTAATGCTGATGTCGGCAAAATTAATGACTCCATCTTTTAAGTTTCATTTATAATGTTACGCATACTGCTGATAGAAGTTTAGGAAAACATTGTAGAAATTTAAGAAAAATGTTTATTTTCAATGTCAAGGGGGAAATAGAAAACATTCAACTAGAATAATCTGTTGGACTAGAATTTAATATATTTAATAGAATTTCGGGAAAACCGGAGTTGAAGATGAAAATTTCTCTGCGTTCAAAAAGCTCATAAATTATCATTAGAATCAAGTTTTTCACATTTTTCATTCAAGTTCATTTTCATTTCTTTTGTTTTTGTTTACCTTGTGTATTAGCTTTTTTTGTGAATTGTGACTGTGTTTTTTGACTGAAATAAACTGAGAAATCACTATTTCCGTTATCTGGCATTCATATGATTGTTCTAGCTGCAGTTTATAAAATCGTTCTGAGCAATAAGAGATATAATCACTAAATTGTGCCTACATTTTTCTGCTATCACTTAAATAGGGCAATTTTACGTAATTTTATTTATCTGAGGAATTAGAAGACTGATCCATATTTAAGACAAAATAAGACACCCTTATTCAAGTCTTATTTAAGACAGCTCTTATTTCATGAAGTCATGTATATATAATTTATAAGTCGATTTGATATTTTATTGCTTTTTTCATCGCATCTTGATAACTTTTTATAGATATATTCATTTGCTTAGTTTACTCAAGATATTTATTCTTTGTCGTTCGTTTATGAAAATCTTTAAACTTGCCCTCAATATTACAGCTAGGGCTTAATTTTTAAAATTAGAAAAATTTGTTTTCTACAGAAGGCCGTCCAGAATGGGAACAAAAGTTAATGAAGAAAATAATAGATAAAGCAATAAATAATGAATAATTAAATAAAATAGAAAGGGATAAAAATATTATTAAATTAAATTAATAATAATTAAGCAAATAATGAATTAGCATATCATAAAAATTAAAATAAAGTCAAAACAATTAAACAAATGTAAGGTAATTAAATTCATAGTAACAAGCATGATTATGAGGGATTAAAGTTGTTATCTTTCTTTCTTTTTTTCTTTTTCAAATAGCCAAATGCTCACTTCTAACACATTATGAGTAGCTGAGCCGATCAGTCATTTAACTGTCTAATTACCTAGAACGTTGTCCAGAGTTCATTAGTGGGGTGGCTTGATGTTACTCTCGCAAGAAACCGTCTTGACCAAATGAATATAGCCCATAAAAATTCCTCTTCCTGATAGGTTCACATTTTTTTACAAGGAGAATTTTTTCTTCATTTCTGAAGTTTTCTCACGTCAGTGGAGTCTCTCTTATTTAAAACTTCAGTGCACTCTAGCTAGAATTACGATTTTTCTCAAAACGTTTAGAAGTACCGAAACCGGACATCGGATGAATTCATGGCTTGATCGGAGCGAAATGTTTCATATCAAGACAGATACTAGTGACACACTGTAATTGTTAAATTCATAATTTAGAACTAATCACGCCAGAAGAAACTTTTATTTAACATCATAAACTATTAACCAACTAGTTTCTTGCATTATGTGATTTGAATATTATCTGTTTTTATCTTATTTATGACTGCATATACCCGTTAAGTTTCATCATTTTTAAGTACCTTTTTTCAGAGGACAATCAAAATCTAAAAATTGGTTGAATTAACCCCTTTTGTTTCATTTCAAGTCATGCTTTAAATTCATAAAAGATGGTTTTCTCCATGTGTAACGTGCATACGAGCCAGTTTCCCTTAGTAAGTCCTCCACGAACGCATCCCTCCCCTTAGGCAGATAGCTTCCGAGTGCTTTGCCGTAATTAAATTAAATAAAATAAATAGGTAATCAAAAAAAAACAATGATAAATCACCCATTTCTTTCTTTCTCTGTATAGTCACCACTGAGAAGTGCTTAATAGTTTATGACCACCCCTATAATTGTGAAAAGTGTCTTTCTCGAGGCCTTTCGGAAAGTTAATGAGGGCAAGTTCTCAGACATCAGGAAGACTAAAGAAGGTGATGTTGGTTTTATAGTGGTAATATTCAAATTTTGAATTGTTTCGCTACATGTAAGTGTCGTCTTTAACAAACCCAAGAAGGCTTAATAAGTTTTTCGCAAGCCTTCGAATCCCCGTAGTTCAACTGAAATATGGGAAAATTAAAAATTTTGGTGATCGTTTAAAATTAATGCACTTTCTTCTCATCATTTAAAAGTTTTGAGTTCCTCTTTCTTTCCACTGGCCCTAAAATACTTAAGTGGTTATATTTAATCTATTTTGTGATGTGGTAAATTTAGGATTTCCAAGTATAAAATATGTGAAATGAAGATAATTTTTATTTTTCATGAACTGAAAAATGTAACAAATTATTAATTATTTCTGAAACAATTCTTGCATTAATTCTGAAACTATTTTAGAACTTCAGACTGAAGGAGTATTCCCCCGATCACGCTGCACAATTTTTATTCATTGGGAATAGCTGAGCCCAGCCGTCACTTCGTCTCATTGTTGAAAACATTTCCCAGGGTATACCACGGGGGATAGATCGATATTACACCGCGAGAAGGTAAAGACACACATGTACAACCAAACCTCATGTTGAAATTAAACCCACACTCTTTGTTTCGGACGCGTGGGTAGCTTACCTGTAACCACTATACATCCAGAGCGGCAAATCTGTATCTGCAGTTTCAGAAGAAGCTAACAACTAATGTTTTGCAGTTTTTTAATGCATCTTAAGCGAATTTTTGCCCTAATAAGGTTTCTTAATAATAACAAGATATTTTTGAGCACTAATAAACATACTATAGCATCAAAAAGATAGGATGTTTTTCCGATAAGAAAAATAGTAAATTTTATTTTCAGATACTCGTACTCTGTAATTAACAATGGCGCCAAGTTCTGAGGTTGATAATTTTTCATCATCGGCATTTAAGTTGTTTGCGTGGCTTGATGGATTACATCGGCTATCCGTTAGACATAAACGGCAGGTAGCAAGAACTTTTCCGTGAAACCACAGACGTTCAGAGAATATTAAATTTACAGACAAAGTCTGAACGGCCTTGAGGTCAGACTTTAGGAGAGAAAGACAATAACTGCCCTTCAGATTTCCATATCAAAAAATTAATATTAGACAAAGTGTGTAAACAAATATTATAGTTTGAAATAATTATTGAATTTAAAGTTGTCTTTTCTTTAAATAGAGAACGATAATTTTGTGCACTTGGTATAACAAAAATCATTTTTATGAAGTTCAAGCATTTATATTCTGCGATGGACAGAACAATTATTTAAGCTTTACTTTTAATAGATAATTGTCTCGAAAATATGATACCAGATGGCATAAAAGATAAAGTTATTTTTGAAATCTCTTCCTTTGAGATATATGGTTGGCACTGCATGCAGAAAATAATTGTAATGGCGCATATAGAAATACGAAGGATGTTTTCAAAGTTCTAAGCATTTAGATATAATATTTTGTTTTATTTCTCTAGTTTTTATCAGTACTACAATGCAGTTTTTTAACATATTCCCCATTTCATTAAATACAATTATCCCACCGAAAAGCTCATTATTTTGAAGCTGTTCTCTAAGAACTTTTTTGATGTCTCCTCATTACTATTTATGGCATGGTTAAACTGTCAAATCAAACACCTCGTAAAAAACAAAAACAAACAAACAAAAAACTTTTTATTTAATGTGGAAAGAGATTTGGGTACAGAAATGTGAGAACAGAGTACTCCGCGCAAACATTAAGCAATTTCTGAAGTTTTCTCATCCTCTTTCCTCAAAAAGAAAATGATTGCTCTTTGCATCTTCCATGGTTGCAAAAACAGTGATAAAAATTGCGCCTCTATCAATCAAACAACTGAATCCAACTTAACATTATGGCACGAGATAGTTGTATAATCATGCCAAGACTTGTTTCTGGACCTATAGCGTTGCCTGTACGTTCTAGTCCTAAACTTTGGAACTATTTATGACATTACGTATATATATATATTACGTATATATAATTACGTATATAAAAGACAATACATAGGCTGTACAGTCATTAGGTTATTTTGAAGCAGGGGATGTGAAAAATGCGCAGCGCCCTCGCCGGGACTTCAACCTGGACCTCTCGAATACCCATCGAGTGTGCTACCGTTACACCACGGCGGCATGCAGAAAGCAATGAGAAAATACCTTATATACTTCTCCTTCTCAAGGGCGACTGGAGATTACGGAACCCAATCGCCAAATCCTGGTGGTGACGAATTGTTGTCCACCACCAGCGCGGGCGCCACTGTAGAGTCATTAGATTATTTTGAAGCAAGCGATGGGAAAATGTGCAATACCCTGTCCGGGGCTTGAACCTGAATCTCTCGAATACGCGCCGAGTGTGCTACCGTTACACCACGAAGGCATGCAGAAAGGAGGGAAAAACTGGGTTCTCTTCATCATGCGAACTAATCTTTCGCCTTTACCTTATTAGGCAGAAAATTATTGTGATTTTGCTCTCTCCATTTCATTTTCACGAAAACGACGAAACAGTATTTCCACTCAAAATTAAAGCACAGGAATGTAGTAAATATTCAGATGATAATAATTTAATTGCTTATTTGTGGTCATCTATTACTTTCCAGTTTTGCAATGAAATTCCTGCTTCTCTGACCGGCATGGGCTTTCGCTAAGACAAGCCGAATTTCCCAAAACTGCTAAGAGAAAGAGGTATTTTCTTGATTTTAATGTCAAAATGCCTTCGGTACTTTATACCTATATTTATGTATTTTTATATATATATATTACCTTTATTTCGTAGACATATTTCAAGATGCACGTATATATATTTTCTTAAAGACGTCAAAAAGTATTCTTCCATATTTCCCATATATGCATGTATATAAATGGTCTTGTCGGTCAGATAGTTAAAACTGGTGGTCATTTTTAGGAAGACAGTGATTAGTAACAAAATCCCTAAGCGGTTGAATATTTCTAGACAGATTGTTTTCACTACATGGAAACATTTAACAAAAGCAATATATGGATGAGAAGACCATTATTTGGCTTGAACTGCCCTCTGCAAAGCGTAATTGATAGCTAGACACATCTTTGCATAGCACTCATTCTATGGCATCTGGACTCTAGCTGTTGAAACAAAGAGTTAACAGAAGATTCCACAAGAAGGGAGGAGGAGGGATTATGCAAAAAAGCCAGGAATCTGTTTCTCACTTATCTTTTTCACAGACGTGCCTATTTGAATTAGCATAGACAGCATCAGGCTTAAAGTCAAAATCTTACGTGAGTTTCCACTGGGAACTTAAGATCCAGCTAAAATTCGATCCATGAGAGCTGCACGCTGATAGTTCGCCTCAGGTTCGAATCCTAGCGATTGGTTTGGTTGCACTGATATTTTTGAGCTTTCCATTGTGGTTAAGATGCATATGAACTACTTGAAATGCTCCTACAAATCCTACATGAAGGCATCACCATCTTGGCGCAGACAATCCTTGCGAATGTTGCCTTAAGCTGCGTTCAGACGACAGTATGAAGGGCATAAATGGTTTAAGCTGAGCTGCGTTGCCAGGCAACCAGTCTGTGCTACGCCACAAAACCTGGTTTAGGACTCTTGGCATAAAGTTCGAAGTTTTCAACTTTATGCCGACTTAGCATAAGCGTCGACCAAATTAAGCGAACGCGCGAAACCTTAATGGGAAAACAGAGCGGGAAAGCTGTAGGCATATCCACGCATGCGTAAATTTAGCTTCTCTAAGTGGGTGCAGCTTAGACCCTTTGTCGCAGGTGTGAACGGAACTCCGTGTCTTGATTACTTTAAGGCACAGGGATAACCTAGTGTCTTACCTTACCTACGGCTTTTCAGAGAAGCTTTGTCCCCATAATTCATCTTCATGAATCATAACACTCGTCCATACACATTCATGCTTCCGAATCTTTGTAGGAATTAAGTATCTTAGTAGAAAAATGTAATTTGCTATCTCTCCATATGTAAACAGAATGAGATATCGTTACGGGCCTGAATAGCAGTTAGCGAATCATTTCTTGTCTTTTTTATGACATTAATATAATGAAGAATATAATTCTGGCATTTGGAGGAAAAATAAGCAGGAAAGTCGATTAAATGATCTTCGTATGAACGGATTCAGCTTTCTTTCATTAAACCAAATTCTGAGAGAAATTTTCTAGTATAAAACTCTTCTCATTAAAAATGCTTGTTTTTTAAATGATGCATTTTATGTAACTACGCATTTATTACATTAGGTTTATTAATTTATATATTTTTCTCTTTCATGAAAGAATTTCTCAATCTTTATAAAACATTTTATTAAAAAACTGCCCCTACTTGTGATTAAGTGTTGAATGCTAGCAGTTCGATCCGTGCTCGATCGCAGGTAAACGGGCTGGCTGCATGATTGGTTTTCATGGTTTCCCTATGTGTTATGTGCATACGAGCCAGTTTTCCTTAGAAAGTCCTCTATAAAGGCATATCTCCCCTTAGGCTGATAGCCCTCGTTTGCTTTGCCTTATCCAAATAACCTAACGTAAAAATAAAAATTAAATTAAAAAAAAAGGTCGATAACACTCGGTAATAAGTAAGGTTTTTAGGAAATAATTGTAATCATAGTCCTTATTTGTACTTATTTTCCTACTATTATTTATTACCTAGTTTGTCTGCCTGCCGTTACATGGATAAGATTGTAGAGTCATTCGGTTATTTCGAAGCAGGAGTTGTGAAAAATGAGCAACGCCTTCGCCGGGTCTCGAACCACGGACCTTTGGAATACGACCTCAACGTGCTGACCACGAAGGCATACGAAGAAGGCGGGAGATATACCTTATATACTCCCCCTTTTAAAGGGCGACTGGGGATCGAGAGTCCCAATCGCCAAATCCTGGTAGTGGAGAATCATCATCCACCACCTTTTTTGGTTCGGGCGCCACTGTAGAGACATTAGGTATTTAGAAGTAGGAGACATGAAAGATGAGCAACACCTTCGCCAGGACTCGAACCACGGGCCTCTCCAATACTCGTCGAGCGTGCTGACCACAACACCACGACGGCGGGAGAAATACCTTAAAAGATCACTTAATACTAATTGTTCAGTTTGGATTTAAATCCTATGAGTGGGTTGGCTGCATGGGAGTGTTTGTGATTTTCTCCATCTGTAATATGAATACGAAACAGTTTCTGTCAGAAGTTCTTTACGAAGGCATCCCTCCCCTCAGGCAGATAGGTCTAGTATGTTGTGTCATAATTTAATAACTAAATTAAATCCATATGTAATGTAAATGTGAACTAATTTCTCTTAAACATCTTCCATTAAGGCAGATTACTTCTGGTGTTTTGCTTTTATTAAACTAACCAACCAGATTAAGAACTTATTTTGTTATTCGGGATTGAAAAATCAATACTACATGTTTTGTATAATTTTCACTCCTTTTTTTACTGCTTAACATTTAATAAATGAATCAAATTTATGCAAAGTATCAAACGATAAGCCATTACAATGGGCTGAAAATAATAGCATCTTGAAGCAAATTGGTTTTAAGTTTTCGCGTATGCTATCTGTGTGGAATTTAATATCGCAAGAAGATGAAACTGTAAATAAAGTCTTTTAATTAAAAACTGTTACCGAACGTTTAATAGGTGAAATAACCTCGGTTCGAATCCGAAAGAATCGAATGACTGCGTAGATATTTTCGTGGTTTCCTTCGTGTGTAACGCAAATACGAACTTATTTCCTTTATGAATTTCTCTGCAAACGCATCTTGCCCTTTAGGTAGATAGCCCTCCTATTCTTTGTCACACTGAACTAAACAAGCAAACACATTACCTGTCAGTGAAAATGCAACATCATGCAGATTTGGTTACATAATTATGCAAATTACAAGGAAAATGATTCATGTAAATGACCCGAAATGCAAATTTTGTCACATAATAAGTTAGCAAGATAAAAGGGAAGAAAATACCTGATGTGCCAACAGTTGATACTATATCTGTCGCTTTGAGAAACCCGTTTTTAGAGCTGTTTTTCATTTCAGAAGACACATGCAGTTAAAAAATGGTTGCCAAATGATGCTGAAGTCCGTTTCACGTTCATCAAATGTTTTCATGAAGTTTTTAGTTTCATCAAATGTTTTTCACGTTCATCAAAAGTTTTCATGATGGGTTTTGTTTTAAGCTTGAGAACTGTTAATTGGTCTTTCCGTCGCACTTCACCTGAAACACATCTACACGAGTCCATTGGGCAAAGGATTTGAAGAAGAGGGATTGAAGAAGGTATGCGAACCGGGAAAGGGGTAATGGAATACTGAACGTCAGTACATATGGAGAGACGTCTTTAAAGGCATGCAGTGGCGGCCACCCAGTTCACCACATTGTACAGAATGTATAGGGAGCTTTGAATGTTTCAACATTAGCAAGAATAATTTTCAGATGATTAGTTTAAATTCGCATTAAGAATTGCAGTTAAAAATTGCAGCATTAAGAAGCTGCATTAAGAATACTTTTAACGTTGCCAGTAACTGTTGATAACGGTGAAAGAAACTAAAGCAAGCTTATAGTAAAAATATGATGTGTACACCACATGACTTCCTTGTACGGAATATTAAATTATACGCATTTTTTCTGCATTTCATTTAAACTTATTTCCTCCAATTTCATTAGAGATATATTTGTCATTCAATTAATTCAGTTCTCACTTCGGGGCAAGGCAAAAATGCATAAAAACTCAAAATATCTTCATTAAAACTGAAAAATATAGAAAAAAATAAAACACCAAATACAGTTAAAACAACTAAGAAACAATTTTTACAATTAAGATTACATTTCCTATGCAAAAACAAGCAATTCGGCCAGCAGGCAAGAAGGCAGGTGTTTCGGTCACAAAACTAAAAGTTTCGTTTCGGTCCCATTCGGCAAACAGGCACTAAAGGTGCACAAAGACTTAATTCACTATTCTGCTAAGTTTCAAATGAAAACAAATATGGCTGCTATGGTAAAAAAAATTAGGCTTAATAGCTCTTAAACAATTTTTAAATTGTTGATAATTCTACAGCTATTGCATGTAGTTTAACTAAAGGCATAAAAAGCTTAACCGGAAGATAAGAACAACATAATTCAATCATTTTTACAGCAAAAAAATGCACAGTTTACCAACCTATAAGAATAAAAAACTGAGCTCACTAAGCCGAGTAACAGAGTGGGTATATATGTATATATATATATATATAGGTTATGCATACATATATAAAGTATAAAAAATACGATGGCTTTGTTCTACGCGAACAGGCAACTTCTAATTAACTTTCCACAATTTCAGAATCTTCCCGCTAGACCTGTACTTTCGAGAACATTCTGGTATGTTGTATAACCGCTTATATAAATACCAAGTACGCGCCATTTTTGAGTCAGACTGCTTTCTTCCATCGCTGCTAAACGATCTGCTGCATTCTTTCGTATCCTTCTTTTCCTTTGTTAGAAGAGTTACGACGTCAAAAGCCTAAATTTAATCTTATTTCTATTTAAATCATTATTGGATATGTAGTTTTAAGAATTTCGTCTAAAAGAAAAATGATCTGCCATTTTTAATTGAATAAAGGTGTGCAATTAGAAGCCAGATCTTTCTGTGTCATCTCTCTGCTGTCTTCCACTCCGTAACGACAACACTGGGACTCTGATGTGACCTGATTGCCCAGCTTCGCCATTCTTGTGATTATCTTTTAAATTATCAGATCTATATAAATTCCAAATAAAAGTAATTAAAAGTAAATTAAAAAACCTATGATTTGCGTTAAAGCTGCAAAGCAATAAACCAATAATTCATAACAATTTATACGAAAACTTTCCATATAATATCTCCAAGGAACAGAAATTCAATTTAAAACCACTAATGAAAATAATTTTTAGTCAATATTTTAATTAGTATTTTGAAGACCTCCTTGCTTTAAAATAAGAAAAATCTTTAATCGCAAAAATACCAAAATCAAAAGTAAAAATTTTAAGTATTGAAAAAGTAGCTATTGTCGTTGATCATATATATATATATATATATACTTGTGTACTTTTGGTGCATCCGATTGCAACCAAAAAGGTAGATACTCTGCTACATGTTCTAGCAGTCCTATATACAAAATTTCAAAGTTCTGAGTATACTCGTTTTTGAATTATGCGAGATACATACATACATACATACATACGTACGGACACCACAAAGAAAATCTCTTCTGAATCCATTTTAAATTAGTTTTATAATTCGTTTGGGGAAAAAGAGTCCTTTATTCTGTCCTTACCTACAGATGTCACACAAAAACATCGTTAAATTTCATTCGATAGTGGTCAAAATGGATAATTTGGTTGAAATATGAAACCCAGAATTTTTCGTGATTACAATACTTCCTTTACTTCGTACAAGGAAGTAATATAAAATTATCAACGATCTTCATTTCACCAAGAAAAATATTCTAACATGACATTCTCTTTAAGCAAGTAAATCAAGTAATCAAAAGTAAATTTTGAAAAAAAAAAAGATACTGATTGTTTTATATCGTTAAAATGCCGAAAAATAATGCCCGAAAATTAATGTAATGTTTTATATTAATTTTATTACTGTTTGTGTTATTTCAATACTTTTTATCCGAAAAGGTATTTTGAAAATTTTTTATTTTAAAAATTATAAATCATTTTTTCTGAATTTATAAAGCTTGAATTCAAAAATATTACAACAGCTATGATTTAAAATAATTACCTGTGTGCAATATGAAATGAATTCATAAGCCATAAACCCCCTGTAATAGGACAACTCATGTTATTAGATGATTGTGGTCATCTCTAGTATCGTAGAAAAGTGATGTCCAATACCGATATTTATTTACGTTGTTAGAAATACTGGTCACTTTCAGATTAGTCGTCAAAGGGAGGTGGTTGCCCCCAAAATAGGTTTGCTGTAGTTCATTTGACTGCGTATAGGGGGAGGGCGCATTTACCTCTTTGCCTCAGGTGAAAAAATATTTAGGCATTGTTCTGCTATATAAAAAAACGTAAATTTTCTGAAGTTAATAAGCAACAGATATCACGTAATGTTTTCTTCTTTATAGTTTGTTTATTCACTTCCGATTTCGTTATGTTTCCCCTTCAAAAGCCAGCTTTCCTTGACAGCGTTATTACGAAGTGCGTACGTCAAAATTCTTGCTGTGTAATTAGCGGCAGTGTCGTTGCGCAATGTGCAAGAAAGTAAAGTTCCCTATAATATATTAAACTTTGTCTTTTCTTCTACTGATCTTTTTACTGATTTGGGCACTACCCATTAAGGACTCCTAAAATGCAAAGCAGTAATAGGATCCAAGCTGCTTATTTTTAGATGACCCCAGTTGCTCTTGATTATTTTTCTTTCCCATCACGTCTGCTGTGTTGATTCGAATGAGGCAAGACTCTTTCTTAACTCCCCCCCCCCCACAATGCTACCGCGAGGAGAGCGTTGTCCGATCGAACTTTTGCGGTTGGACATAACTAAGTGAAGCCGGTTTGAGAAGAGCCTGAAGCTTGGAAGGAGGGGAAGGGAAACGTGTAAAAAGACTGATGAAAAAAGATGCTGAGCGTTTTCCTCTTCACGCGTTTTAGACATGACACCTTTCATCGTTGCTCTTGTTTTCGCAATTGCGTTCGTATCGCGGACAGCGGGGCAGAGTAAGTTCATTGAATGCTTTTCTTGTTATATTATAAATATCTTAACTTTTAATTCAAGTGATTATTCTGCTTCTTGCTCTGAATTATTTCTACACAAATAGCCTGTTTTTTGGATAAAGGAGGGCTTCTCGAATAAAATTAATAAAGTCCGAGAAAACAACGGAATTAACCGATTAATTACTTAGTGGCTGCAAGTGTTGCCTTTTTTAGCAACAAACTTCTTTTCTAACTAATCCGTACACCAGTTTAATTTTCTTCGATTCCTATCAGTTTTTTTCTGGTGTGATAATGTTTAGTTAACTAGAATTAAATCATAGTCTGAAAAATTAGTTACTGTTGTCACTTGTATATTTATTTAAACCTCGCACTGTTGATTACGTATTAACATATGCTCTATTTTATGCCTAGGTTAAAAACTTTATTATTACGTTGAAATTTAGACAGTAAAAATTACTTAATATGGCTTCTAACTAAGAATTTATTTATTTATCTTGTGAAATACTGTCAAAATCTATAAATTAAAATTTGCATATTTATTTATAAGATGTTATTAAGTTTATTTTAATTTTATGTAAAGAAAATTAACTACATGTTTAATTTCTTCTCACTGCTAATGCTTATTTTATTATGATTTCGTGTAATTTTACCCTTCAGCATTATCGTTTATACTTAATTATTTTCTTTTTTCTTTTCACGATTTGTATGTGTTTAAAATTAATTTATAATAATAGAGATTTCTGTTCTTGCCTATTTGTTTAATTTCCAAATTATAGTGATTTGGGAAGCTCAATATTATGGATGGAATTTTATGAATGAGAAGATTTTAAGTTAAGCAGATTAGATTACTTATTAGTTCTAAACTGATTTAATGAAATGCGCACTTTCTTTAACAGTTAATGTCTTCATTTAATTAAATTGAAAAAAAAATGTATATATATGAAACATTTTAATAAAATTTTGGTGAACTTGCAGATTAATGAAGGGATACACGCAAACGAATCACTGTGAATACAATTAGGTTAAAAATAAATAAGGCACCTTATTATGATACTAGTTTCTTTTAAATTCTTCACGCATAGAATAATCTGCTCTTTTTCTGACTACTTTTCATACAGTATTTGAAAATTTTTTGTAAATATTTAATTGCCAAACAATTAAAGCTTTCATGTGAATATTTTTACTTGAAATGTTTCATAATTTCGACTAGGTAATTAAAAAGCCGTATTAAATATTAAAAAGTCGTTTAAAAGCATTTCATAAATTACTCAACAATGTAAATAATAAAATTTTTGTAACATGTAATTTATTTATCTTTAATTCAAGCCTATGATGATATCCAAGGTTACGTATGCTGGCAGAATCATTCTGGAAAATAACACATGTCTATTAAATTATCTTACTCGGTATCTATTATATTCGCTTATAAATATCATATTCAAAGCTATAAAATAATAGATGTTATTTTTTTTCTCTAGATTGTGGTGTAACTCGTTATGGTAATGCATCAGAAAGAATTGTCGGTGGTCGATTAGCATCACGTGGTGAATTCCCATGGCAGGTAATGCTATTTACAATTTTATTCCCAATAATTTGATTTTTTTGTAAATTTTGTAAATATTTAGGCAAAGTGATATAATAAATAGAAAAATGTCATTGAAGGATATGTAAGCACAATATTTTATATTAGCATTTTTAGTCAAAATAGGTATTTCAAGAATACAAAACAAACATGAAAGCTTAAGTTATTTTTCTTTCTTAGCTTTGCAAAATAAAGTAACTGTTTACGTTATTTTTATAATTTTATTCTCTTTCTTAAAAATTATTTTTTTCCTTTAAAAGTGAATATTGAGATTGTTTTAAAAAGACCCCTGAAAATACATTGAGTCTTTTTTTTAAATTAAGTTTGAATGATACTAGATTTTAAATAAAGGTTTGGTGCATGAAAGGGAAGCGCATCTATTTGAAATTTGAATTTAGGTGAAATTTAATCTCATATTGATATTGATTGAATAGGAAAGTTTTCCAGAGAGACGCACATGAGGTTTCTGCTCTTAAAGATGTACAAGTATTCTGCCCAAGTTAGTTTCCTTAAAAATTCATTATGCTTTTGTCTAAAAATCCACCGCAAATTATGCTGAACTTTCTTAATAGAGATTGCTATCTTTAATGCAATTTACCAATAGCAGAAATATTCAAGATTAATTGAAAAAAAAATCAAACGTTTGAGAAATAAGGTTTTGCAGGTAGAAACAAGAACGCATTTACTTTATTTCACTATTTACATTTGATCTTTATTTAATTTTTTTTCACTGTGTAAGACCATCGCAATAAAAATGAATACTTTGGAAATAATACTATATTTGAATGAATTCAGAATAAAATCCAGCTGTGAAATTATCGAAAGTAAGTCATGATGTGACTGTAAAATAAACACCTGTAAAACTGAAAAACGAGATGTGAAACAACATTCTACTTAGATAAATATTCATAAAAGGATAAAACTAAGATAACTATGACAGTACTCCTGCTGTGAGGCAACTGTTGAACTGTACAATTAATTTGCATTTTGTAAAGGTCAAAATTTGGGTGTTCTCCATAAAACAAACATTTCCTTTCTTCAGTCAACTGCGAATTATAGTGATGGAAATCGGTCTTGTATTCTGTTTCTTAGATTTTTCCGAAGAAACTTCGAGTGGTTTGGCTTTACCTTCATAATTTATAACACAGAGGTGGTACACATTCCTAGGTGTTAAATTATTATAAAGACTGTTATTCTCATTCGTTAACACGCATCAGATAATTTAGATAATGTTTTTTCAATACAAAATGTTTCAACACCGTAAGTAAGGTGTTCTAATTATTTCACCTCTGGTGCCTTTTTTGTAGAGTAAGGTAAGTGGCGACAAAAGATTTATCAAAATTATGTAAATTTTACATACCTTATTTTAGTTTCAAAGTAATTACTCAAAATTATGCAAAAAATTCTGGAGTCATACTTCAGCAGTAATGATGTATTTAATATTTCTATCTAGAACTCTACTGAAGATCATGTGAAATAATTAAGTTCTTGATTTTTTTCCATATTTTTATTAAAATAATTTGTTTTTAAAACTGCACTTTTTAAAGAAGATTTTACATTTCTTGAAAATTCTCATTTTCTTGCCTTTATATCTGATTTTGACAAGGAATAGAGGCAAATATTTATCTGCTGAGAGGAAAATTGCTGTTATGCAGATGCAAAATGATGACAGTAAAGAGAAATTGCAGAGTATTTCGTATTCTTGTAGAGTCATTGGGTTATTTGGAAGCAGGAGATGTGGAAAATGAGCAGTGTTCTCGTCGGAGCTCGAACCACAGACCTCGCTAATACGCGTCGAGTGTGCTGACCACTACAC
>KK119061.1:581757-637914 GCA_000611955.2 Stegodyphus mimosarum | reverse complement strand
ACGAAGGCATGGGAAGAAGGCTGGAGAAATACCTTATATTGTATTATGAAATCATGCACGAGGTAACTAACAAACTAAGAGAAACTAAGGCCTTTCGCTCTAAAATGTAGCACGAGGCACAAAAACCCAATTGATCAAAAAGACAAAATTAGTTCTTTGGTTTAAGAAAAAAGTAGAAGACATCACCAAAATTCCAAATTAGACATTTGTAACAAAGAAAATAGCAATATTTATCATAAAATTTATCACAATTTAAAAGAGCGTATAGCACTAGTACGCACGCAGAGATGAATATTTACAAAGAAAAAAATGCATCCGTAAAGAAACTATGCCTTGTTAGACACCACATATTGTAAAACATAATCTGTATAGCAAAATAAGATTAAGAATTTTACCCCTCAGCATTAGATATACATTATAATGTTGTCTGCTTATAGATTTTTCGAGAGAACTCAAGATAAAAAAAATTGCATGGCAAGAGATTTGGACAATTAGTAAGGGGTCATCTATCAAAGGATGTGGGGTTTTTGATTCATTACCCTAGTAGTATAAGAATGTGCTCTGTCATACAGTCAGACTATAGAGACTGTGAAATTTTTATAGTGTCTATAATTAGATTTGAAATATTTGAAAATGAGAAAAAATTCGAAACGTTTAAAAGCGGAAAACGTAAAAAATCTAATATTTCCTTGCCAAAAATCAAGACGGAGATTTTCCATTGCTTGCTGGATGTGCTATTTATTACACTGCAAGGGCTCACATGAGAGGAATACCATAATTTTTTCTGCGATACTTTGGGGTTATTCTGTGGTTTTGCTGCCTCAGCGGATCGGAGATCTTCATTCTTATTGAAGTTTTCGGCCTACTTAACCTTTATTCCGCCATATATCGTTTCCCCCTAAGGCTGTTAATGTAGAAAAAATGTTTAACTCAACCGTGTGAAACGATTTATACACCTAAAACGTAAATGTCTCTTGCACAGAAGTAAATTTGTGAAAACATAGCTTTTACAAGTGCCGCCAACTAATGGAAGCAGATATAATTATCATACAGTAGCAATTTATGTAAATATTTCTTATAATAGTTCACGAAGTTTCATAGATGAATAAGCTAAAATAAATAGATTAAAAATATAAAATTACAAAATAAAATATATTAGAAGTCCTAGGAAGCTTTGCCGGGTTACTTTAGAAAAGTCTATACCTGCTCTACCAAGGCTATCTTCCTGTGTATTTTAGTTTTGGTGCGATATTAGTAAAGATGGAAGCAGGAAACGTGAAAAATCAACTCTTGGAATCTAACCACGGATGTCAAATTGCTTGTTGGATGTGCTTACCACAGTATCACAAGGTCATGCACATTAGAAATGCCTAAATTTCTTACTGGATAATATCGTAATGTTAGCTACAGGATAGATTCGACTAATTTGCTCGTTCCAACCGCTAAAATGTAACACAATATGACAGTGTCATGTACATGGTAGCATTGGTTTATGCCCTTCCATAACCAAAAGAAGAGGAATATAAAGAAGTTTCATGTTGGTCTGCTTTGTTTGCATTTGTTTCAATGACGCCATCAATATGTGTGCCGCACATCCACATGCGATGCATGTATGTGCTATATCTATGTATTATCTGTACAAAACGTTCCGCACTGAGTTCAACGCTGTAACGGATATCTGACTAAAAGCGGAGCTTAATCACAGCATTTATATCGATTTAATCTGAACAGAGTACATTTCATAAATAACATCAGAGTTGTGCCTAATACAACATCTTGACCACCAATATACATCTGTGAGCTAACTTTATATGTGAAATGCTTCCTGTTTAGATTTAAGTGATCTAAAGTAATCAGCATATAGAAATTTCACTAGGATATCTGCTTAGCTACAGAGCATTTAAAAATACACTTTTAATTAAAATTTTCGCTTTTCAGCTGTCCTTGGAACTCAATCACCCCCAGAAAGGTACGATTCCTCATTTTTGCGGTGGAGTGCTCATCGACAAACAGTGGATTTTAACTGCCGCTCACTGCGTCGTTAAGTAAGTAAATTAAAATACATGTAACAAAAAATAGTCCTTGTTATGCAACAGTTAAGAAATTTTACTTTTTTCCAAGTCATGATAATATAATGGTAATTATTATTAATAATTTATTTGAAGGATCCTAAAAAATATATTAAGTATTCTGAAAGTTGAAATAAGAATTGTTTTGTAGTATTCCGAATTGAGATATCAAAATTCTTGTCTCCAAAATTATTATATAGTATTTGCATTTACTAAAATAGCACGAAAAGTGTATTCATCAACACCAGTGTCATTCCTGACCTTTGCGTTCATTAAACTTATTTCAAAGACTTCGATTTTCAAATTCCCCCCCCCCAAGTGCTCTTAAGTATTTTTTAATTTCTTTCCCTGTTAAAAGATGTCATATGTTAATTTATTTGTGAAAGTCTTTGACTTGAATCATTCTTCAGAAATAGTTCTAAAAATGCTATTTTTCGTTTACTGAAGCTGTAACCTGAGTAGTACTAAATCTAATATGACTGGCAAGCGTCTCCCTGTCCCTTCTCTTCTTCATATGCACTTGTTCTTATTATAAGACCCTCTCCAGTTCTGGGGAAAATTTATTTTTGTATTGAACGTAAGCCCCCTCGTACTTAAAAATGCATGTAACAAAAAAAAAAACTATGTATTGAATCACTAAAAATGCACAACATTCAGGAATTTAGGATAGATCTAAAAAGTAGTGAGTTTTCTTGTTAGTAACACCTTTAAAAAAATTCTTTGAGCTAGTCGGTTGTAAATAAGCATGTTCATGTCTAGCATTTGAAATACTGATTAAAATTAATTTTAATATAAATTGCAAACATTTTTGTAAATATACAAAAGTTAAAACAAATTATTAGAAAAGAAAAGTGTAGAGGCGAAATTAATATAATTTTAAGGAATGACTTTTATTTTAATCTATTTTATTAACGTAATATTTCAAATGTTTACTATTCCGAGTGATTTATCTTACTGTGTAATAAATTTAAAACAAGTTATTTTAGACCTTAATTTTTGTAACAAACTACATCCATTATTAAATAAAATATTTTAAAGTGTTTTTATGAGTACACTACTTTGGACTCTTAATCGCAATTTTCTGTTTTCTCTAATTTTTCTGACTGGTTGATGTTCTATGTCTCTATGGTGACACTCATTTTTATCATTGCAGATATCTGTAATATGCATTTGTCCCTTTGTCTGCATCTGTCTGCATCCTTTTGTTTCTGTCTAATATATTTGTATTAATTTTCGTTAAAAATCTATAATTTAGGTTAAGGAATTCTAAGCGTTCAAGAAACAAACTCAATTTCTAATACTGTGTATGTTAATGGAAAAATCAATATATTTTCTAAAACATAAGCTTGCCATTATGTAAAAACAAAAATAAATAAATAAAACTCTGTTTCTTAATAATAACGAGAGAAAGGAGAAGAAAAAGAAATGCTGCGAAATTAAAAATTAAAATTTACTTTAAAACGACTGTTTTCCGATCTAAACTCAAATGATAACGTCTTTGAAGAATTTTATTTCTAGATTAAATTGCTTGAAGTTCTCAGCTACATGTTCTTTATTAAAACATATATATTCAAATTCTTTTAATTATCAGAAGAAAAGTTTATTTCTTACTGGTTTGCTCCAAGCAAATCTGTGTAAAAAATTTCAATTTGAAATAAATATTTTTATGTTTTTCTGACTAGAATACGAAAAGTGATATACTAACCTAAATAATTTGAAGGCATATTAAAATTATGTAGATTATCCTATCTTGAAAAAACAAAGAAATGAAATTTTGATTTAAAATTGTAAGAAGAGCTTTAAATATGCCAAAAATATAACAAATGTGCAGCGCCCTCGCCGGGATTCGAATTCCTGACCTTCCAATTGCCAGTCTGATGTGCTTTCCAATTACACCACGAAGGCATCGGGTAAGATGGAAGAAAATACCTTGTATACTTAACTGAGGAAATTCAAAGTAAAACCTTTTAAGTTTCTTTGAATCTTGTGCGCAATATATACAATCACTGTTTCCCAAAATATTCATTTAAAGTTTGAGTCATATTATATTGTACACGATAAACCTGTAAAAGTCATTTTTCAATTTATAAAGTTCATGAAGCATACAAAACTCTTTCTTTTAACTTTATAGCTCCTTCAGATGTGAAATTTAGTGCACTTTTCTTACTCCAAGAGCTTCTAAAGTGAACAATTGTGCTTTTCTTTTAATTGCGTAAATTCAATCGTTTTATATTTTTGAACAAAATAATTTTGCATTTATTCCCATTTTAAATTTAAGATAGTAATTAATTTCTAGATACAATCAAAGCTTTAGATGCATGTCAAAATAGTATAATATTTTCTAGAATTTTTTTCTCCCATTCATAGTACAAGAATCCATACCTCTCTGAATCACTAGCAGATTTGCATTTTCGTATGGTTTTACAAAGCAGAAAAGTTATAAACACACTACATTATTTGTAGGCTCAAGACCTGTACTGATGTTCACACGAGTATGTATGAACTTTTCCTTATTATCTACAGAATATAGGCATAAAATTACCTCGCTACTTGCACTTAAGCGGGTTACACGAAATTGCGTTTTTAGTATGTTGATTATCATTGAATGTATGTTTCTTTGGCCTCTAGCCGGTTTTCCTTTGGTTTGGGATATTATCCATTACAAAATGAAGTTGAGCAATACGAATTTATAACATTACTGGCAAAAAACTACGCAATCTACATCCGCAATTAATCCGATGCTAACAAACTTATCGAATGCACATGCTGGTAAACAAAAGAAAAAAAGTTCTTTTTAAAAATATAGAAATGTTTATATACTTGTGCAATGAAAACATAAAAGTATATAATCACGGAAGCTCCTAACATAAATATTCGCACTTAAAAGTTTGGAAAGGATGTGAACAGATTCCTCAAACAAAAATAACAACAGAATTCTTTAAATGCCTGCGTTTATTCGGAGTTTGCGAATTATTTCTGCGATTAGAGGCTTTTTAAAAGGAATTATTCAATGCGGTTTGTTAGATACGCCAAAGTTGGTAATTATCTACCGGAAGATAATCACAATAACTTCAGTGCTACTCAAACCAAGACAACTTTTAATCGCAAATCTATTAAATAAATTATTATACCTATTAAATACGAATTTACTCGATCCCTAAGCAACATTAGATTCTCTCCGTACATGAGTTCAAAAGATTATTTCACTTAGGCTCGGAAATGAATTTATTGTACGAGTCCAAATATTCTCCGTTTCTTAATTTTTGAAAATGTGTAAAGCACGTATCACTAATGTAAACTATAAAGTTATAATTATCCTAGAAAACGTGCAAATCGGCCACTTTTTTATTTGGCGTTGTGGTATTTCTCAAAAAGTCAAACAAATTGAAAGTGTAAACCTTTTGTCACACTATCATACAAAGCTCTTGAAAGATCGATTATCCATCTTAAAATACATAGTAGTAACGTACAGCTTAACAGTTTTCCCCAATACGAAGTTCAAGGACGGTCATTTAACCTTTCTCCCTTCAATAAACTTCAATTTTACCTTCTCTTCCCTCTAACCTTCACCTCACAGCTTCTATTCAGAGGCTGCTTTTTTGCAAGAGCAGTCGGTTTCATCCTGTTACACTAATGACGTTAAGAGGTGAAGGTCAAATGTTGTATTGGAATGAAGTAGTAAGGAGAGTTTGCTATTCAAATTTTTTTTGCGGGAAGGGAAGAACAGGAAGGGAAACAGAAAAAAGTAGTTGAGCGGAATCTGCAAAATGCTTTATGAAAGTTGTTTAGGTAATTGTTGATCGAGTTCGAAAATGAACCATGTCTTGCCATTGACTGTCATGACTAAGATCTTCTTGTTATGGAAACAAGAAACAAGTTTACAAATTTTTCTGTGGCTGTTATTAACGTTATGAAATTATAGCATTCGCCTTACTTTTCTTTTCACTCCACTCTTGCCTACTTTGCTTCTTTACCTCTTCTTTGAAAGTATTCTTCTATCTCCTATCGAGGGCAAAAGACATTTTCTTTCAATTTCGCTTGCGGCATATTTGATAAATATGTATGAGGAAAGGGATCAGCGGCATACCTAGAGGGGAGCGGTCTGCCCCTGGCGGTATTTTTTTTTCGTGAAACGATTTATATAGGGGCTAGTGAAGTGAATCGTCGAGGCAGGTGAAGAATAATTAGATTCTAAATTGCCATACGGAGTTAATTTGAGAAGAAAAAGTGTTTTTACTCTAGATAAAGTATTCAAAGAAAGCTCCACGTTATGTCAACAGCTACATACTTTTGCTACACCTTTTTTTTCCCGTCCAAATTTTAAATGCATATTACGAATATCAACTAAATTAAAATCGCATTGACATTCATAAGGAAGAACTACTCGTTAAGAAAAAATGTAGGTCAGAGTTTAATTTCGTTTACTGCTAGGAAAATCGAAACAGGAACGTGGAAGGGCAGGTCTTTTGAGCTTTTGCAGTTCATTCTAAAATACAATCTTTAGAACAAAGTTTCAAACGTAGTTGATACGAGTGCAAATTTTCCTCTCAATTGCTGTAGATGTTGCTAGTCGTGAGAAGCATTTTCTAAATAAAAGTCATTTTAAGGTGTTAAGAACTTCAAATGTATATTTTGCATTTTAAGAAATCTTTCTTTGTTCTCTAGATGACAGAATTTGGAGCAATCCAATAAAACTCCACAATGTCACTGAAAGTTTTGAGAACAAAACAACAAAATAACAACAACAATAATAATAATATTGAAAGCTTTCAAATTTTACATTACGCCCAAAGGGGCATTTTTTTAACGTTTTGTGTGTTTTTGTTTTGTGTATTTATTAAATATCATGTTCTTCGCGCTTAAACCATAAAACTCAGTTAAACAGCAATATCGCAAAATAATTTTAAAATGAGCATATCTTTAGAATTTCGGATAGACAGTTTCCCACGCAGGAGATAATTGTTTTTTTCCTTTTGTACAGTGTTGCCATTGTTCGCTTTGAAATCGTTGAGTTTGTTAATCAAAAATTCGTTAAAGTTTTACAAAATATGAAATAGATAATAAAACTAATAAATAAAATAGATAACAAATTTGGGCTTCCAGATGCCCATATTCGGGTGGAAACGTACGTTATTCAAATTTTAATGGCTCTAGATACCGTTGATTTATCACAATGCGAGAAACACATATACATTTATGCAGATTCTTCATTATTTAATTTCTTTAAATATAATGCAAGGCTCTAATATTTGGTGGCAACAATTTGAAAAGTGAACCCACATTTATAGTGAACCAGCGCAAAATGCCCAAACGAAATTAATAGTTTTTCTGGGCAAATTGCCCCTTTGGACTAATAACATAATTTTAAAATGTTGGAATTCAAGTTTTTCTTCAAAATTAAATATAGAGTTTTAATTTATTTCCCCACATGTCGTCTTGAAAATTTTTTAAGTTATTTATTTATATATCAAGAGGAGCAGCAAATTCAGGGATCGCCTCCAGGCGGCAAAATCAGGGTTTCGTCGGGCGGCAAAAGTTCTAGCTACGCCCATGAACAAGATACGGGAAACTTATGACCTAATTAAAGAAAATCGGAGCCTATGCAAGACGCCCGAGAAAGACGTTTAATAGCATACAAATTCATAACGAGAAAATGGAGCGATGTTACAGAATGGTGATTGCAACAAAACAAAGGATATCTTTCTCCCTTCCTTTGAAAAAAAAATTCCCTCTTATTTTGTTTATTTTTTTAAATAAATTTTTATAGTACAAAAGCTGAAGTTGTTCAGGATATTCTGAAAGAACTTTAACACGGAATCCTACTGCTGACTGAAAAATTCGTAACTATGGCAAATTAAATTTCAGTGAGAGGGTCTCGTTAATTTCCTCAATATCATGCAAAACCTTTTTCTTGCCTTTTCTTCAGGTTTAGCAGGCGTTGATGAATGATTATAATTTTTAAAAGGCTGAATCTTTAGTTTACCTTTAAATTTACGCATGCAAGCTTAAACTGCAGGATCACGTGGAAGTGTTTTTCTGTACTTCATACGGACTTTCTTTTCATAATAAAGACCGATCTTGTTTTAACTTTGGTTTGTTTTATTAATTTTTGCAAAGTACACGAGGGCTATCTGTCAAAGGAATGCCTCCGTGGAGGACTGTCTTGGGGAAACTGGAACGCATACATGTTACACATGGGGAAAACCACAAAAACACCTATGCAGCCAGCCCGTTCGCCGGGATTCGAACCCCGGACCAAACTACCATTGTTTCAAGTAATTGCGCATCGTGCTTTTCTGGTTTAAAATTTAGAATGAAAGCATCAGGGTAAATATTTGACCTGAAAGCGTTTCGGGTTTTCTTTTACTGCAAAACGCATTTCATTGCATCAGTTCGTTTTTGTGTCGGCATTTATTTCTTTAATAACAAAGATCTTTCTCAGACACCCTGTATAATTCAAACATTAATTCTGGTATTTTGTGAAAGCATTTGCAGAAAGGAAAAATGTCTTCAAACATTTTGGAAAAATTTCTTTAATTCATATTTAAATTTTTAATAAAACTGTATTTACGTATTAACAATTACAGGATTGAAATTATTTTTGATAACAACATTAGATGCTCTCTCTCTTTTTCGAGCATTAAAATAGTGTTTGTTATACTGTTTATTCTTTCACTTTTTCATGAAAACCTCCTGTTGTTGGTTGGAAAAGTAATGCTGTAGAGACATTAGGTATTTTTGAATAAGCAGGAGAGATGAAAAATGAGCAATGCCCTCGCCGGGACTCGAACAAGAGACCTCTCGAATACACGCCAAGTGTGCTGACCACTACACCACGAAGGCATGCTAAGAAGGCGGGAGAAATACCTTATAATGTAACCAAATGTAAAGAAAATATTTTGTTAACAGTTATCATCACTTTCAAACAAAGTTTTTAGCAACAAATTTCAAACAAACAAATTTTTTAGAAACAAACAAATTTTTAATAAAATAAATAAGCTTCGAATAATTTTTTAATAAAACTGTATTTACCTATTTATAATTATATGAATGAAACTATTTTTGGTACGAGCATTAAATTCTCTCTCTTTTTAGAGCCTTCAAATAGTTTTTGTTATACTCTAGAATCATTCAGTTTTTCATGGAAACTTCCTGTTGTTGGAAGGAAAAGTGATGTAACCAAATGTAAAGAAAACATTTTATTATGAATTATTATCACTTTCAAGAAGCTTTATTTGTCGTAGATAAAAATCAGCAACGATCAGTGGAGTTCCGGTAAAGTAATCATGACATCAATTAATGATGCATTTCATATTAAGTCTTTGTTTAGGCTGAAGGTAACTGTTAATATCAGACTTCTAGGTCGTGGGTTTTCTAATTAGTTTACTAATTAGTATTAAATTAAGATTATTAAGTATTAAATTAGTTTAAATAAAGATTGATTTATATAGAACTAATTATAATAGCTTCATTTAATAAAAATTGATAAACAATATTCTTGAAGGATTAAAATACGAGTTTTAAAACGAAGTATGATTTGATTTTCATTTTAAAATGAAACTTTTAATTTTCCAACCACACTGAGATGCCTTTCTTTTTAAACTGGAGAAAAAAATGTTTTAATTTCTTTGTTATAAGCTTTATGAACATAAAACATCTGGTGCATTCAAGATTCTCTTAACATAAATCGTCGATGCTACTTTAGACACGTTTATGGCTATGTTTTGTAAGCATTTATAACAAATAATTTTATGAATAAATAAATTAACATTCTTCAGACACTATGTGTAAGTAAGCTTAAATGTTAATTCTTAACGGATTGATAAAGGCATACAGATAAAAGTTTAACACAGGCGTCGTCCAATTTGCGATCAACTCTTTCCTTTATTACCAGAACTCATTAATTTGCTGCATAATCCGCCATTTCAACCTGTTTTGCCATGTTTTCTGTACATATTATAGGCTTTCTCTTTATTCGTCAGTATTGTGCACATAAAATGTATTTTTTCAGCGGTGAAGTTCGTTTAGAGTGATATATAATGCTTTATTTACATTTTGTGGTTCTCTCACCAATGGTCTTGTGGATAAGATAGCTGATCTCTAGATTCGTATCGTAGCAAGGATTCGTATCATGGCAAGGACATTGGACATAATTCGTATCACTCGACAAGGATTCGTATCATGGCGACCAGACTGCTTGCATGGGAGTTTTCGCGATTTTCTTCATAGGTAAAGTGAAATGTAAGATGAATTTTCATGTGAAAAAATCAGTTTTTCTTAGAAAATATTGCACTAAATAATCGCTCCTGTTAGACATATATCCTTGTCTGCTTTGCCTAATTTAACGCAGATGAGATTTTGAGGCCACGGCCAAAATCTATCTGTATGTTATAAACAACTGGGTTCACGTTTTGATGATTTTTGGTTTTCGACGGTATTTAGTAAGGTCAGTAGATAAGCAAGTTAAGTCTCTCCCAACGTTGACGGGGAAAACGAAGACACAGTGGCAGTAGTTGATTTTGAGCAGACAAGGAGCCAGTGACGTCACAGAGTAAATCTTGTAGTATAGTAAGTAATCTTGGTATTTAGTTGATAACACTTCAATTGACTGTCACTAAAATAAATACTTTAAATGAAGACTTAAAAATGTAACTTTTGTGCAAAGAACAATTTAAAAGATTGGTAGAAGAACAGTATAATGGGAGTAAGAGATTAACCTTAAATGATGGATAAGCAAAAAGTAATTAATGCGAAATAAGGATTCTTTTTTTGTTTTCCTGTCAACGAGACCAGGACTACCGTTATAGATGGTAACCACAGACTTTCATCCATCTTTAAGGTATTGCTTTAACAAAGCTGTATTGCTGGGTGTCTGCGGTTATCTTTTTGCAGTTTATCTTTTCTTTCGCTATAATTATCAGTTGAATTATCATAAATTAAATGTGAATAATACAAATTGAAGTTCTGTGTGAGCCAGAACGTAGTTTTCTCCCCTACGAATAGCTCTTTTTGTTTTCGTCATACTAGCCAACACAATTATTAACAGCTTAATTGAAAGCAAAATGGAATGGGTACAATTACTAGTGTTAGAAAGCCAGATATGGAAAATTCGTGGGCATTTTTTTACTAATATTTCCGGAACGCTTTGGTTGAAAAGTCTTATTCTTCAGATTATGTGTGATTATGAAAGGCCCCCTGTTCACGGTCCTATTGCTGTCGATGAATCTAACCACTGTTAGTTTAGTACCTTTTCGCTGTTTTTTTAGTAACTACAGATTTGGCAATTTGAAGTGTGCACAGCGTGTTCAAATACAACGGATTTCTAGTTTCGCCTGTTCTTGTGTTATTCCATGCGTAATATTACAGTTCAGTACTTTTTCGTGAAACAATAAACCATCTTTCTGACTTAAATATCAGTTATTATAAATAAGGAAGTGGAGTAAAAGGAATTACGTCTGAATTAAACTGTACTTAATTATTCATGAGAAAAAAAGGTGTAACATCAAAAACAGTTAAACAAGCTAACTTTAATACGTTGCAATAAAATATCTGTGTTTCTGAATTTTAAATTAAGCAAGGAAAACTGAATTGCGTGAGAACAGATCAATCCACATCAAATCTCTTTGTATATATTCACTTTTTGTTTACATATAATTATGCAGCATGCGAAAAATAAATGAATACTTCTTTGTATTCAGAAAGTAAAATACGAGATGGAAATTTCTTCTTTTACCAACACTGTGTTACATGCATAAGCCAGCTTGGTCGGTATTCAGAAATTATGCATTTGGCTGCAACTTGAAATCGGTGTCAATATGGAAATCATCCAGAATTTCCCTTAGTCGTAATTAAAAACGAAAAGGCAAAAATGAAGTTCATTTGCAATGCCTATGTTAAAACTACTTTCTAACTGTTTCTGTTTAATAACTAAACAGTATTTATCGCCGTATGTTTAGAGTCTGTTTTGATATTACTTCATCAGATTAGCTCAAACTTTAAATAAATGCATGGAAGTAAAAACAAATAACTAAAATTTAGCGGACCATGATTTTGGGCTTACAAGATAATGTATTAGGGAAATTAATTCAATAATTAATGTCACCTTAGTTACAAAATTAAGTGTCAAAAGTAAAGTAACGTTTAAATTAAAATCCTGAAGGGAAACACTTCTTTTGCACCTCTACACTAAAATTTCTTGATTTAAGGGTGTTTATTAAACTCAGCCATAGCATAGCCTAATAATCCCCTCTGTGCATTTTTGTGGCCTGGCAATAGAATTTAAGCTCTAGTTTACCTACAGAGCAGTTTAACTTCGCGTTCTTCACCACTTTTTTATTATTAATTAAATTTACTTCATTCTTGCATGAGCAAGTAATATGAAAGGATGAAAATGAGAGAGAAGGAAAAATGTCAAAGTTTAATCAATTGAAAATATAATAAATTTCCTATATACAAGAAGGAAAATGCAAAGAATTTAAAAAATATCTGAGAATTTTGAACACTTCCAAGGTGATATTGATACAATGGGTTTAGCTTTTAACTGAGATAAAAATTCAGATTTTCACTAAAGCTTATATTTTGGTAAATTTAAGTCATTTTATAATTTCACTTTTGAAATAATAAATGATTTTACAAATATGCTTTCAATTTTGAACTTTTTCCATTACATACTTAGAGCATTAATTAAAGCCCTTTCTTTTCTGTTGTAATTAACATTTTTGTTGTAGCGGAATTTGTATCTGCTTTTGATTAGCCTTTTACAGCACATCAATTCTAAATATCTTTTAATTTGCAACAGTCCGATGTTCGTATTGCCTCACCCTACGTATTGGAAAGCTCGAGTTGGAGAACACAACCTCAAAGAGTGGGAGGATAGTGAAAAGAAGATTGCCATAAGTCAAATTTTTTACTACCCATGGTATCATGGTTATGACAACGACATCGCCTTGATGAAATTGGCCGAACCTGTACCGGAAAATGCGCACATAAAACCTATTTGTTTGCCTAAGGAAACTGACACTTTTCTTGGACCTCAGTTCAATTGCCTTGCATCAGGTTGGGGCAAAGTGGACTTTTGTAAGTAAAACATATTAAATGAATTATTTTATATTAGATGCATTAAATTTTGATTGCAGAGTGTTAAAAAAAGAAAATATTTATTTTATAACCTACTATATAATTTTTATTTACTTTGGCATGCCCTTGTTGGAAAGGGAAGAAAGGGAACTGAAAGGGATTTTTAAAATTTTTCGTTCAGCCTTTTTGAAGGTATTGTATCTACGAAATGAATTAGTACATATAGTTACAACTACTAATAATATGTAAATTATATATTTAAAAAGAATAAACCAATAGATTCATCCATGAAGTAATTAATTATCATTTTATCATTTGAAGTAACTTCGAATAGAGCTTTAAATACTTCAAATGCAGCGAATCCATCGATTCCCTCTGTTTTCAAAAAATTGCCTTTGATGTTAAAGCACTTCCGCCATTAGCGAATCAGGTTAAAGATGTCTTTTTATTAGAAATCTACTTTCTGTTGCGTAATAATATTCAATGCATCTGTTTTAATGTCATCGTTCCAATCGAAAACATCGTCACTTAGCGGATCTTTGAAATAAAATAGAAGAAAAAAAGAAACACGACTAAGGATTTATTGCATTTAACGGGGCTTCAGGACCTTCTGCTTTTTGACGTTGGCACCATGACTATCGTGCGGTAAGATGATTACTTTTTATTTTCTTGCAGTGAGGTAATAACGATTAGATCAGCAAGTCATTTTCTTTAACAATATCAAACGATTCAAAAGTACAAAAGTGTCATTTTATATCCTTAGGAGAAGCCCGAATTTAGTCTGCTTTAGATGCCTTTAATAATAAAAATGCTATGAATGTATATGTACCATGTGTTTTGTAGTGAATTCTAAGTGTCGTGAATAGGGTCTCATTAAAACGACCTGCAGCTCCAAGTATAATATTTTTCAGAGACTGGTATTTCAGCCCCAGAGTTTCGCTTTCCTTGTTTCTGAAAGGAAAAAAATATAATATAAGAAGCCGTAAGATGATTTTGAAGCTTCTTAATGCAGGATGACCCCTGTGGGCTTCTGTCGGTTATCAGGCTCTGCGGCAAATGCCTTAACAGTTCCCGAATATGGTACAGATCATACGCGCGATCACCACGCCATTAAACGCAGATATTATTTATATAATCCCATGCATATGAAAATTTAAACAAAACTTAAGTGTAGGGACATGTTAAAGTATGATAACTATATTCGGAAATGCAGGTGAAAGCGTTTCAGGCAGCGACTGAAATAAAATTCAAAATATGTTGAAATCTCTATGTACTCCCGAAAGTGCTTATTCTCCTACTAAAAATGGCTTTGCACTACTTATTGTATTTCCTTGCGTATACATTTCGTATATTCTAACTATTTTAATCAAAAATCGAGGTGCGTTAAAAATATAAAAGTTTTCAAAGCTTATTATTTATTCTTAGGGATACATTGATTAATAGAAGAAATCACGAGAAAGACATTTTTAATATATATGGAAATGATACGTGTCATTATCCAATGAAGTAAAAGCAGGACCGACGTCAGGGCCGATGCAGCCGGTGCGGCTGCACGGAGAGGCAAAATTTACAGAATTAAGGGAGACACTGGGGCCAGAATCTAAGAATCTCAGACTTTGCAACAAACGGTGAAAATCGTGGGGCCGATCCTGAGCAAAAGTCAGCCTTGGATTGGCCTGTTTTTTATAGTTTCCGAAATCCACAGAACTCTATTGATTTTAGAGGAGTTTTCTTTACAGCTATTAAAATCTCAATATCTAATTAATTTTTCTTTCTTTTAACTTCTAACTTTTTTGTCCCGTGGATTTCGTTTGCTTGTGTAGTTGTTGCCCCAGCCTAACGCAGACTGGAGCTAAGTATTTATATGCATTTTGTGTGGATCCTAAGTTCTACTATCCAGTGCTTTCTCTAAATTCTAAAAATTTTGCCGTCCCTAAATTTTGTTGCTTCTAAATTTTAAAAATTTTTCTGTCCCTAAAGTCTGCATCCGATGCTGCCGCACTGGTTGCACTCAGTCTGGCATCGACCCTGCTCATACTTCAATGTATCAAAACTATAAAGTATTTTATAAAACCAAGGTTGATAATCTGCCTTGGGGATTTAATATTTTAAAAATTTAACATGTGTGTTCGGTATAGTTTGAAATTTTTTGCAGTAAACAACATGTAATTACTGTATCAAAAATAAAAAGAGAATGGAATTACGTCCTCTTTTCATTTTTGAAAAATTTTTTCATTTTATTTTTTGTTTTTGGACTGACTACTGTTGTATGATTTTTTTAAAAAAGTAAATGAAATAATTTAATTTGATGTTCACTATATTAAATCAAAATATTAAAGGATTTTTATTTTTTCAATCCGTATCGGTAAAAAAAAAACTACCGTTTTTTTAGAATTCTGCAGAATAATCATTAAAATTAATTTCAAAGCTCCAGAATTCATTAACAAATAACATGTAGAGACATTAGGTTATTTAGTAGCAGAAGACATGAAAAATATGCAATTCCTTCGCCGGGAATCGAACCACGGACCTCTGAAATACCGGCTCAGTGTGCTGACCATTACACCACGAAGGCACGCTAAGAATGTGATATACCTTATACACTCCCCTTTTTAAAGGGCGACTAGGGTTTTAGGGGACCTAGTCGTCAAATCCTGGGTGTGGAGAGTCATCATCCACAGCCCTTTTAGTTCGGGCGCCACTGTAGAGACATTAGGTTATTTAGTAGCAGAAGACATGAAAAATATGCAATTCCTTCGCCGGGAATCGAACCACGGACCTCTGAAATACCGGCTCAGTGTGCTGACCATTACACTACGAAGGCACGCTAAGAATGTGGGAGATATACCTTATAAACAAATCTATGTAATTTCCATCTCTATAATTCATTCACTCCCAGAAGTAAGATAAAATGATCTTCTTTCTCAAACAAGACCATTTTTTTTTACTTTGGGCTATAAGTTATAACTACTACTAAAAAGGTTTGAATTCTATCGCGGATAGTTTTAACTGCCTGTTAGATAAAACCGCAGTTTATAAGCTTGCAGGGGTCTCGTGGATATCCGCTCGAACCTTCTTTCTTCTCTTCTTAGACGTTCCCTGACTAAAGTGTTGGATCTTGTAGTTTCCATTGTAGAACTATTCGAATATTACTTTTTTCAAAAATATGTCACAAAAATAAAAATACGCAGCGATGAAAAATAAGCAGGGAAATGTGCCATTCTATAACTGCCTTCCTCTTCATAAAAAGACAGAAAAGAGACTAAAAATTATACACGTTTGTATGTCTGAAACAGTTAGAAGCTGAAATATTACATAAGCGCGATGGCATAAGAAAACAACATAAAGAAAAAAATAAATTAAAATGCTTGTTTTTGAAAACTAAATTAAACACGGGATTTTTAGTAAACATTATTTGAATATGCATAAAATAATGTATAAAATAATTAGACAATATTATTGTATGGGTATGCTCATAAATAAAATCTCATGAATAAAATAAAATAACACGCATTATTTTCTATTATTAAACTATGAACCTGTGTTAAAATAACAACGTCGAATGGCAGTTGTTGAAAGTACTAAGGCACAAAGAATCTGCGAATTATTCACAAATTTGCAACACTAGTTTCCAAGGTTTAAATATGGAACCTTCTTCATTTTATTCTTCTACAGCTGAAGAAGAAGTTTTCATATTTAAATCATTGACACTAGTCTTGCCAGTTTATGAATATTACGCCGATTCATGTTGCCTTAGCACCTCCAATAATCATGAATATCTATTTTTTCTATTTCGCAATATTTATGCTTTTGCAAAACTATGTTGCGATTGCAAAGCGCTCGTCGGCTAAGATTTAATAAATTATGTATCAGAACCAGTGTAATGAAATTCCAAGTACTTTGGGACTTAAAAATTAAGAACACAAAATTAGAAATTAGTTGAAATTTATTAACTTTGAGAAAAAGTTTTATTTAAATGATCTTAACTTTAGAATTATTTTCTTTCAAATGTTAAATTATTTTAAGTACAGGCAAGCAAAATCCACAGAAGTGAAAATGTGGCTCACATTTCAGTACAGCTGTTTACTGCATAGCTTTGATCTGTGTGCTGTGACGCTCTAGCCTTTTGGCTTCCCCCCCAAGCAAAAAGCCGTCAGTAAAAACGTTTATTTTCTTGACGCATGATTAACATATTGGTAATGATTAATATAAACAATAATTAAAATTACTGTAGAAAATATGGTGCCTGCACCCTACAGTACCAGTAGGACCGTATGTCTAGATTTATTTTTGATGATATTGTACCAACCAGTTCTTATCGTTCAAGCAGAATCCGAAACTGGAAACTGTGATTCCATTTTGTGCAATGGGGGTTCAGCTTTTGCTCTGCATAAACATCGCAAAGATATCCCACATATTGGCATATGCACCGCTTCTTGTCGGCGAATCTCAGATGGAACAAAACGTCTGTATTTTATTGCACATGTGTTAATATCTTCAAGTTTTCATGTTCACGCAGTGCTATCATTCCTCTGGCTACAGAAATCGAAAATTTTTCATTCCCATGTATTGACCTTCACACCTCATAGAATTTGTAGTTGTACACGAATTTGTAGTTGTTACGTCAACAAAATGCCAAAATATACGAACCCACTACGGTGGAAAAATAACTTAACAGACATTGCACATATGATATTGAAATTTTATTGCACAAAAGGCACGGTTATACACTCTACAAATGGTATCACACCAAGAAAATGCCGATACTGATGAAACGCTGCATTTTATTCTGAAGTTTCCGCAACGCTCCAAAAGATGGCGTCCTATGATATCTACTTAGGGCATGTGGGTGCGCAATAGGAAATTTACTGTTACTATTAAGTAAACCACAGTCAGACTTAAGAAATATCAGGGCTGGAGTCCCCCTAAGCTCTATTTTAGGCCCTATCTTCTGCCTGTTCTACGTGACTCACTTTCTTAAACCAGAAAATAACACAAATTATTAATGGGCTATTATGTCGATGACACCGCACTGGCAGTTAAATCAACAAACGCAAATCATGCCATCAGAAAACTTCAAGAATTAATGCCAAGCATTGAATATTGGTGCACGAAATGGAGAATTTTCATCAATGTCCAGAAATCTCAACTTTTAATAGTTCGTAAAAAGCACATGAACAACATTACCAAAGGAAAATTTTTTTTTGATGAAATCAAGTTAAACATCTTGGTCTTTATTTAGTGTCAAAGTAAACGAAAATGATTGTATTGAAAATATTTAAAAATTACCACGAAAGTCACTAACTGCCTATTTCCCATTATTGGTAAACATTCGAAATTAGATCTGAGGAAGAAACGTCTAATTAATATCACCATAATACATCCAGTCCTCATTTATGCATCGCCTGCGTGGACTAGTTTAGAAAAGACCTCCAACAAGCATAAAAAAATCTTCGTATTATAAACAATGTACATTTCTACGTGCGTAATCGAAGATTGCATGAAGACCTTAACATTGAAACAATTGAAAAGTGCCTAAATAGAATTAACACTAATTTTTACAAGAAAGTTACTACTTGCTATCATCTTAACTTGTTACAAAGAAGTACGTTTATATCCTGCTCACCTTTAAGTGACTGAAATTCTTCGACCTAAACTCAACATATGCCCTCCTGCAATTGTATATGCTATGCGTAGTTATATTTTGTCTCCACTTCAAATGCTTGTTTACATTTTGTGTCTGCTTTTATAATTGTATTGTGACTTTCATTCTATACTCCTTTTCATTATAGCCCTGTTTTGGTTTCTCAAACCTAGGAGAAAATGTTGTCCTATTTTCCAGCGTTTACTAATTTTTCTCTTTGGGGAATTTCAGTTTAAGTAGTCAATACGTGAAGCGTCTTTATGGCACCACTTTAATAAAGGCGGACACATGGCAAATTTTATGGTATTCGCGGCATAAGATAAACGAACGAACAAGGAAAGCGAAACGGTCACATTCTACAGAATTTTGAATAGGTTGTGTCAGTGTTAGACCACCGCAGACGAAAGGATTAAGGTTAGTGGGTAATTATATTAATTCCTTTTGCTCAACTATTAAATATCAATACGTTAAAAGAAGCTCGCGCATTTTTTCCGTATAGCTTTCATCTGTCAATCTGCTCCAGTCTGATCATTAACAATATCGAATGCTTTTATAGCTTTGCACAGACTGGTTTGACTTAGACTACCACTCCTGATAGACAGACAAATAATTGCTGGAAACTGGAGATAGCATCATTAGTGGTATATAAAACAGGCCACTTTGTTTTTGGGTTTGTTCAATATTAAGCTATTATAATGGTTTAAAAGCATTCATTCTAGGAAATAGTTACGAATCAGACTTGGACTTTTCGTATTAATCAAAGAGAAACAACATTCTTCACGCCCCTCCAAAATTTGCATGCTGATTTGAATAAAAATGTCTTGGACTTCATTAAAACTTGATTTTAGAAAGCTAGAACTTTCAGCAAAATGTGTCAAGGTATGATACTAAGTATAGTTCTTCCTCCCTTGCAAAATTACTGGTCATCTTTCCGAACGAAGTATATTTTCTCTTGTTTTTAAATGCATGTAAGAACTTTATCTTTACGATAAATCTATGTTTGTGACAGGTGCGTTTTGGGTGCAAACTTCATGTTAGAACTCTAAGAACGTTATGTTGAAATCCATAAATAAGTTGTATAAAGTTCGAATATTTTCGAGAAGTTGAATTTTTTTGAACAGTTTTATGTAAAGAAGTGAAATCCATTTATTTTAACATGTTGTGATGTTCAAAGAGGAATTTTAAATTTGAAAAAAGAAATCACAATGAAAGAAAGAGAAGTTGATTTTTTGGCAGTCCAAAGGTAACTTACTATAAACAGTGAAGTAGATTTTACTGCAGGTATTTTTTCAATACATTGAGGATGTTTAGCCTACTTCGTTTTCTTTAACTAACACACTTTGGAAGCCTCGGACAGATTTCAGTCTATTCAGAATCCTTTCAGACATGATACTGTTTTAGAATTTAGTACTGTGTAAGAGAAGAAACTGGTAGAAATTTCACAAGTGAAGTTTATATCTGTACCATTTCCAGTTTGCAATTCATTAAAATATGAATTTCTGTTACTGAATAAGAGATCTGTATAAAGGTATTTCCTATTTCTACACCCCTCCACCATCAATGGGAAGCAGCGGCTAGCAAAATCCAAGTACAAATTCAAACTTAAACGAAGGGAAAAAATCGGAGATGACTATCGAGGTTTTGCCATAATTTAGTCAACTCTTTGATAATAAATATGCTTAGGTTTTATACTAATAAATAGATGTTAGAAGCATGATACTTCATTTGCCTTTTGTTAATGGCCATTGCAGTGCATCAGCAATTATTTTCCGATTAAATTAAAATTGAATTAAATATTTGAAAAAAGTAATCATATCGAAAATCAATATCGAAACGTTATTCCAAAATGTACTTACCACGTAAAATTTTCTTATGTGTTAATGAAATATTTTTAATTTCTAAGGCAAATTTAAAAAAATTAAGATTATGTTCACCTTTTCCTGAATTACCAAACAACCTATATTTGGGAAATAGTTGACTATAAGTTTTAAAAGCATTTCCAAAGCACTGTTTAAAAAATGGAATAGATATACTATTTAAATGACAAAAAATACTAGCATCTACAACCTATATCATAAGAAACCTCTAGAAATAATGAAGTTGCTCAAGGAAGCCGTTAATTCACAATGGCTGAATATAATTTATAGTGGAGTTGATAAAAAAAATGTAAAGTGTTTTAAAATCTACAGGTTCGTTTTCAACATTAATGGGTAAGGAACTCATTTGGAAACATTTTAAAGCAGTAAGATTAAATCGAAAGAGTATTTATCTGTTTCTAAAAGCTGCTTTAAGGCTTTCGTTATTACGTTTGGATTCAATAACGTAGTGCTTTAGATACATAAATTTTATTTTATTTATTTACTAACTAACAAACTTATTTTATCATCAATTTTATTCAAATATTTCTTTTGTTTGGTATAAAGACAAAAATACAATAATGATTGGAAAATGAATTTGTGAGACATTTTTCATTTAAACTTTGGTTTTGTAGAATGAAACATTTGCCGGCTAATATCTCAGAAACTTAAACTATAGCCATCTGCTTTCGGCCATTCTTGTTTTGAGGCCTATGTATGCTCTCAGGCGGTACCACTCTGATCTTGTATTGATTAATACCTTACCTACATGTTTATAATTTTTTACAGCATTAAACAGTTATATACTTCCTTTCGTTTTCTAAGAGGCTTACAAAATTACTTGAAAATGGTGGAAAGTAATTTGAAAAGGAGTGACACTGAGAATGCCAGTAATTAAACATACGTTTGATAACCTGACTGATATGCAGATTCATATTGTTTCATCCGAAGCAATGTAAATCTGCTTAGGAATAATTTTCTTGGGATAGCAGTTACTTAATAATAAACAGTTGCTTTTCCCTTTTTCATAAGAAATCCAACTGAATTAGAAAACAAAAATCTCAAATTGCATTTTAATTTTTTCCCAGTGTTTATGAAACAGCTAGTCGGTAGATTTCTCGAGTGAGCTTCTGCATGTCCAGGAGAACCATTGTCTTTAGATAAGAGAAAAAAGTTGACGACAAGCTTCAGATTATAGTTATAGGAAGTTAACAGCAGAGATTATCTACTACACTGCTGGTCAAAATTAAAGGCTAATCTGAAAATTTATGTTCACTGATTAAAGTTTTCAACTAATGTGCGGTTTTGTAATTAGGTATGTTAATTACCTGTAAGTGAAGGCCAAGCTGGAATTCTGGGCTTAGGTTAGCACATAAAATGTGTAAATTGGGCGATTGACAACGCTTTGCTTAATGGATGCATGGAATTTGGGTGTGAATTGTTGTTGAAGTGCTTTCTGAGAGTGATTAGTATTCATTAGTTTGTAAGGTTTTAGTTAAACTAACCAAGTTTATTTTAATTTAAATCTTTTCTATCTCCTCTCTGCTTCAACTTCCTGTCAGAAGAAGCGCGCGTTTTTAGCTTATGCTAATTTTTGAAGTTCAGCCAAGCACTATTTAAGCCAGAGGTAGAAACCTCTCGGTGTGTGAGAGCTTTGCCTCAGATCACGGTCACGCCGCTCAACGTTCGCCTGACCAGCTAGCAGTTTAAATTTATAAGCCATAGTGCTTACTACGTGATTGCATTGTAAAATAAATTAAAGTGCGGTAGTATTTAGTATACCTTGCTACGCACCCTTTTAGATAGAGGCCAACTTCCGCGAATTGCTCTGCGAAGCAAAGTTTAATTTAAGTTCTATTTTAATTTATTTAAATTTATTTGATTGTTAAGTTCGACCAAAGTGTGGTCTGTTACGTTCTGTATCTCTCCCGAATTGGGAGGTTTGTATTTAATAGTGATTGAATAAAAGAGGATTTCAAATCCCTTCACGTGCAGTTATTCTCCAGCCCAGCAGTTACATCAGAACATAGCGTACCTTCCGCTCCCTGTTCCAGTTCAGGACTTAGAACGTAAGGATAAGAACCCTTTACAGAATTTACCATGTTCTCAAAGAATACACACAGAATGCTAAGTCCTGATAGTGGCGCCCGCACAAAAAGAAGAGGATGGCCTCAACAACAAGAAGACGAACCTGAGACACCTGCTGTACCTGTCCAGAATCCTGAGATAGCACCTCCTGGCATAGAAGGATTCGGCTACATCGTACAAACCATGCGAGCAGCCATGAAGCCAGCGGCAAGTTTTGACGGCAAGACAGCCGTAATCAATTTCCTGGAAAAGCTAGACTCCCACTTCATGCTATATCCAGTCCACGAATTTCAGAAAGTCGCTCTTGCTACCAGCGCTTTGAAGGGCCAAGCGCTAAGTTGGTTCAAGTGCATCGGAAAGAATCTCTTGGGGGAACCAGGAAGCCCCACATACACGTATGAAAATTTCAAGAATTCTCTAGTGAAAGCATTTCCCGTGGTGCGAGATCGAGCCAGATTGGAAGCTGAACTGTTTAGCCGATACCAAGAAAGAATAGAAGATTTGTCTAATTTTATTTTGAGGAAAATTCAAGTTTTCAAGCTTTTGTATGGAAGTCGCCCGGATCCTGAAATTATTCAAGTTATACTTCCTAGGCTACTGCCCCAAGTTCAAGATTTCATCGAACTAAGAAATCCAACAACATTAGACAGATTATTTGAGCTCGCGGTACAATTTGAAAGCCGAAGAACAGCCGACAACGAACGACGACGCCAATTTGAGCGAAGAAGTCAGTGGAGTTCGCCAAGACCGCAGCAAAAGCAAAATCAAAGTTACGGGAATAAGGCGAAGCAATGGCCGAAGAAAGATGTGTCTCCTAAAGCGAGCGGCGAACGAAGGGAATTTAATAGAAGAACAAGCAAAGATTCCGAGGGCAACCAGAAGAAAAAGAATTTAAACTAAGAGGGATTTCTTCGAGGAAGGTGAAGAAGTCCGAAGCAGCGCAAAACCCTTCCAAAATCAATTTAAACACCGTGGTCGTTAAGAATTTGAGTTTGCCGAAGATTGAAGTTCTAATCAACAACATACCGGCGACAGCCCTCTTGGATACAGGAGCCCAAAGCAGCTTCGTATCGGAAAGATTCTTTAAGAAGCACTTTCGACGTTACAGAATTTTTAGTGCAAGAGACACGGATGTCATAGCGGCCCAAGGAGAAAAATGTAGCTGTTTAGGAAAAGTACCATTGTTCGTGCGTATCAACAACGAACAGGTAAGAATCCTGTTTTATATTGTGCGTAACCTGCAGACTTGTATTATTCTAGGTGTGGACTTTTTTAGTTTGGCAGAAGCAAAAATTGATTTCAAGGGGGGAGAACTAACATTAAATATGAAGCCAATTGAAGCGAAGAATGATAAGCCCCCGCAGCTGGACTTGGAACATTTACAAGCAGAGGAAAAAGAGAAAATCCAAGGTCTGGTAAGTCACTTTGCGAATTTATTTAGTGATGTACCAGGCTTTACGCAGGTGGTGAACCACGACATTGACACGGGGGACGCTCAGCCAGTTAGGCAAAAGCCATATAGATATGATAGGACAAAAGAAGAAATAATTGAACATCATATTAAAGAGATGTTAAAGAATAAAATCATCACGCCAATTTCTAGCAGTTATGCTAGCCCCGTTGTCCTGTGTAAGAAAAATAATGATTACCCGATTACGCACCCGAAGCGGTGGCGTTTTGCTATAGATTATCGCAAGTTAAATTCAGTTACAAAATATCCTGTATATCCGTTGCCGATAATTGAAGAAATTATTCGAAATATTTCGTCTACAAAATACATGACTACATTAGATCTCACGAGTGGCTATTTTCAGATTGGGGTAAAACCCGAGGACGTACACAAAACCGCGTTCATAACGAAATCTGGTACGTACGCATTTCTTAGAATGCCGTTCGGATTATCCGGCGCGCCGGCAACGTTCCAAAGATGTATGGACATCGTCTTAAGACCAGTCCTTGGTAAAAGCACTTTCATATATTTAGACGATATTATAATTACGAGTAGTACTCTAGAACAACACTTACAAGATTTAAGAAAAGTATTTTCATTGTTAAACGAAGCTGGTTTAAAGATAAATGCGTCTAAATGTAAATTTGCCGCAAAAGAGTTACGTTATTTAGGATTTAAAATTTCCCAAAAGGGAATCGAAACGGATCAGTCAAAAATAGTAGCCATTAGAAATTATCCTGTTCCTAAAACAGCGAAGAAATTATCGTCGTTTCTCGGGATGTGTTCATATTACCGGGCTTTCATTAAAGACTTTGCAAAAATAGCTGAGCCACTGCTAAAGTTGAAAAGAAAAAAAGCTAGGTTTTCGTGGTCAGCAGAAGCCAACTTGGCGTTTCAAAAATTGAAAGACGCATTGACTCAAGCTCCCGTCTTAAAATTTCCAGAAGGGGATAAAGGATTAGAGATTTCAGCGGACGCTTCAGATTTCGCGATTGGTGCAGTGCTTTCCCAAAATGGTCAGCCCGTGGCTTTTTTCAGCCGAACATTAAATGAAACCCAAAGAAACTATTCCGCAACAGAGAGAGAAACTCTCGCAGTGTTAGCATCAGTACAGAAATTTCGTGTGTTCTTTGGAAGTTCTCCAGTAACTGTATATACCGACCACGCGGCGGTCACTAGACTCTATTCTGGAAAAAATTTATCACCCAGATTAATAAGGTGGGCTCTCAAATTACAGGAATATAACCTAATAATTAAACATACGCCGGGAAAGGAAAATGTTGTGGCAGATGCTTTAAGCAGAATTAACTTAGATGAAAATGGAAGTGTAATTAAGATAGCCATGTTAACATCCAAAGTATTAGATTCTCGTGAAACAGTAATAGCCGAACTCAAAAAAGATCCGGAGTTCAAAAATATATACAATTATTTGGCCGACCCTGAGAATTTCAATCATCCGGATATTGTGCCGATAAGAAATAGGGCCGAAAATTACGAATTAATTGACGGACTGTTATTCTATACGAAAGCTACTAATGAGAATCATGAATATAGACCGGTTATCCCAGCTAGCATGAGGTTGAATGTATTAGAAGAGTTGCATGATTGTGCCATTTCGGCTCATTTAGGTATAAGAAAAACTGTTCAGAGAGTTCGCGAGGCAGTTTTCTTTCCAGAACTGCAAAAGTTTACTAGGGCGTATGTCCAGTCGTGCCCAACATGTCAATTAAATAATTATGTTAATTTCCGCCCGGCCGGGTTCCTAAATAGTATTAAATCAGAATTCCCAAATCAAATAATAGGCATCGATTTACTTGGACCTTACCCTCGAAGTAAAGTTAATAAAAGCCGATATCTTTTAGTTATAGTGGATCATTTTAGCAAATGGTTAGAGTTAATTCCGTTAAAACGCGCGTCTGCAAAAATTGTAGTAGATTCAATTCTAAATAAGTATATTTTAAAATACGGGGCGCCCCTAAAAGTTATTTCAGACAATGGTCCTCAGTTTGTTAGTAAAATGTTTGAGGAAATGTGTGCAAAACTGGGCATACGTCATCTAAAGATGGTCCCGTATCGTCCGCAGTCAAACATAGCGGAACGGGTGAATAGAAATGTAGTGAAAATAATTCGTAGTTATGTGAAAAACTATCACTCTACCTGGGATAGCCATATAAATGAATTTGCATTTGCACTTAGGACCGCCAAACACGATACTACACAAAAAACACCCGCTGAACTCTTCTTAGGAAGAAAGATCTTGACCCCCCTAGATAAACTGTTCTTTGTACAGGAAAGGGCAGAAGAATTTAAAATGAGTGATATACAAAAGTTAATACGGGAAGCGACGGAAAATATAGAAATGGCCCAAAGAAAACAGAAATTGTACTATGACCTAAAAAGAAGAGAGGTCAAGTACAATGTGGGAGATGAAGTGTTGAAGATTAAACACAACTTGTCAAATGCCCCAGAGGAAAAGGTGGGGAAATTTTTTCCGCGTTTTGAAGGCCCGTTCACAATTGAACAAATTACGGGGGCAGTGGTTATATTAAAAAGAAATGATGGTCAAACGCTCAAAGCGAATGTGGACCAAATAAAACCGTTCTATAATCGCAGCAAAATGGCTGTATTTAAAGATTCGTTTCAGGATCCGAGGCAATCGACTAGCCAGGAAGATATACGTCAGCAAAAACAGCAGGAACCAGCTACAACGGCATCGAAATGTCAGAAGAAGAAAGCTCCCCCCCAACAAAGAAATAAGAACCAAAAAGGTGGTTTCAAAAGAAAGTCTCACGATGCAGGTGAACAAATCTACGAACGGAATTACGAGCGCACCAAGAGAAGAAAGCAGAATGGGCAAGGGAAGCCCAATGTATCCAAAAGAACTGTGGAATCATCGGACAGGTGCCTGAGAAGCAAGAAACGTCGATTGCAGCCTGAGAATCAACTTCCCGAATACAGCAGGAACCAGGACAAGCAACGAGCAAGGGCCCAGGAGAGAAGGGCCCAGTCCACCAAACGTCCAGCGGAGCAACCTCCTCTACAAAGGAAATTGCCGAGGATACAACGACGGAATTTCAAAAGAAAAAGAGACGAGCAGGCTCCGAAAGAACAACGAAAAACGAGGAAACTGAACCAGGCCACAACTTACTCAAGTTTTAAAGATTGGGCCAAGAAAAGGATGGACGATCATAATAAGATAAGTACAATTTCGTATTCAAAAGTTTAGTTAATTTTTGAGTATACTGCAAGTTGCAGGGCTGATTTTACCTCAAGCGAGGTTGACTTTTACGCCAAGTGAGCGATAAGTCCTCATATGGAAAGTAAAATGTTTTGTTAAAAGAAATTGTAATTTTCAAAGATTTAAAATCACTTAATGTTTTGTAAATAGATTAATTCTGTAAAAGCAATGAATTGCTGAAAAGAATATGTTAACTAAATGATTTTGTATGACGCTTTGTCTAAAGACTTGTAAAATGTCTAGAATGAAAATTCGGAAAATTGAAAAACACGATTTAGTCTGTAGACTATTAATTCAATGTAATTTGATATTTCAAGAAAGTACCTTGAGAAAGGAATAGGAAGCACTTGCTGTAAGCTTAGAAATTTAACCTATATTTCTGTAAGCTTAGAAATTTAACCTCTATTTGCATTTCAGGATTGCTATGAAATTGTTAATGTGTTATGAAATGTAACAAATAATATTATGCTAGCAATGCACGTTAAGTGCAATATTAATGTGAATGTTGTGTGCAAACTGCGAATTTGTATGCATGAAAAGTTAAAGATTGACTATTTTAGAATGCAAGTGTTAATTAGGCTCTCCACCAAATACACTTAAAGTGTTAGACATAAAGCTAGTGAGAACCTTAGGATTAGCTGGTTATAGGGCGTTTTTTTCAGGTCTCGTATGTCAAGTTCTAACTAATGTTAGTCGATTGTAGGTGGAAGAGTTGAACACCCCCGAACACATAAAAACCCGCAATGGCGGTTTGCTTTACATCCAACACCGGTGAGAGAGCATACGGGGGAAGAATTTAATTGTGCTTGAATGATAATGTGTGTGTGCAAAATTACACAAAAAAAAAAAAATAAGGATTTGTACCACTTAGAATTATTCTGTTATTATGTCATACTAAAGTTGTTTTCCTTCCAGATTTTGCTGGAAGGAGTAAGACTGTTTGAAGAATAAGACTTGAAAAAAAAAATGTTGAAGATTGTTGTTCCAGAAAATCTCGTCTGTATTTTACACAAACATATATTGCCTTGTAAGAGTTGGCCTAAGTTTAGAACAGTGAAATTTTCGACTATTTAGAATTGCTAGTTTTCAACATGGTCCGTTTGGACCAAAGTAGTTTAACTATCGCAATTCTGGCGGGAAGTTTGTAAGGTTTTAGTTAAACTAACCAAGTTTATTTTAATTTAAATCTTTTCTATCTCCTCTCTGCTTCAACTTCCTGTCAGAAGAAGCGCGCGTTTTTAGCTTATGCTAATTTTTGAAGTTCAGCCAAGCACTATTTAAGCCAGAGGTAGAAACCTCTCGGTGTGTGAGAGCTCAGACTCAGATCACGGTCACGCCGCTCAACGTTCGCCTGACCAGCTAGCAGTTTAAATTTATAAGCCATAGTGCTTACTACGTGATTGCATTGTAAAATAAATTAAAGTGCGGTAGTATTTAGTATATCTTGCTACGCACCCTTTTAGATAGAGGCCAATCTCCGCGAATTGCTCTGCGAAGCAAAGTTTGATTTAAGTTACATTTAAATTTATTTAAGTTTATTTGATTGTTAAGTTCGACCCAAGTGTGGTCTTTTACTTTCTGTATCTCTCCCGAATTGGGAGGTTTGTATTTAATAGTGATTGAATAAAAGAGGATTTCAAATCCCTTCACGTGCAGTTATTATCCAACCCAGCAGATACATCAGAACATAGCGTACCTTCCGCTCCCTGTTCCAGTTCAGGACTGAAAACTTGAGAAGAAACACCCTGGTAAATATTTCACAATGTCTGCAAAGAACACGCACCGAATACTCAGTCCTGACAAGTTATGACTCAAAAGCGTCATTTAAGTGAAAGGCAAGAAGTAAGGTTCATTGAAAGAATCGAGGGGAGAGAAACTCAAATGAATATCGTTCAGGATCTAAACATTTCTCAAAAGGACATATCAAGAACTTGAAATGCTTTTTAAACAATGAATCCGTGAGCAATGAATGAATATGATTGCCTGCTCGAAGAAACCGTGAATCCACTACGAAAAAGTTGGTTTGAGATTTCCAGTGTTTAAGAAGTTATATTTTATGTGAGAAAATCAATGGTTTGTGACCCATTCTCTTCCTCTTTCAAAGAGGCCTGTTTGAAGTGGTGTTTGTCGTCGTGTTCAGTAGAGTCAAGAAGTAATGGAGCCAAGAATAGAAACGTGCAGTATTTTCTAACGAATCCAAATATAGCTTGAACTGTGATTCTAGACGTGTTTCTATCTGGAAGGAGTGAGTAACGTGCAGCTTGCTTTTCCTTGTTTATGATAGATCCAATTTTCATAGAAGCGATTTCATGGTTCGAGGTTAAATCATTAAAAGTGCCCACAGCGAATTGAATATTTTTGAGGGCGTTTCTGTCATGGATCACAGATATCTGGACGAGGTCTTGGAACAACATGTGAGTCTCGTGGGGATGTTATTGATCGTGATATTTTGCTAAGAAATGACAATTCTAATCCTTATCGAAAATCTCTGGTATCAGAATATTTGGAAACAGAAGGTATCACTTGGATGATTTGACCAACCTGAACCAGACTTTACCAGAACTTGAGTTTGGTCAGCTTAAACCGTTGGAATATTTGTGGCAAGGAGTAGGTCTACCAGTTGCAGCAAGCCAAATATCTCTCCGGACCCATCACTTTCTGAAAAGCGCACTCTCAGAACTGTGGCATGCAACTCCACAAAACTTGATCAACATTTTCGTAAATTCTGCGAAATCAATATGTGATGCTGCAATTCTGTGAAATGCCACCATACGCCATGTTAAAGAAAGAGCTGCTGTTAAACAGCAGAGATATTTTTGCATCATCTTCTAATTTCCATAAATTTGATTTTCAATGTTTTGAGACTAATCAACTGGCAAACATAGTAATTTTTGTTAAATAATGTTTCGCACAAATTTTTGTAAACAATTTTAAAATTAAATAACTGTTAAGTTTTATTTGTATCCATATCCTTTAACGGAGAACGATTCTAAAAGTAGCACAAGGTGAAAACTACACTGTAAATGTTTTAATCTTAAGGCAATTTTTGCTCCTTCCTACGCAAAGATTTGGCAAGACATATCGGCACTTTGATTTTCATTTTATTGGGGCTTACACAATGAAAAACTATTCAGACAAGTGAGTTAACTATATTTGCTACAAATGTAACTGCAAAGAATTAAACAATCGGAATTGCTGACATAATATATATTTATGAACCTCTTGATGGACTGGTATTTTTTAAGCATAAAATTATTGAATTTGAAGACCAGAAAGATTAAAAGAAAAAAAACAACTTAATGCTGGGTCTACAACATTTACTTTCCAAAAAATCAATGATTTTAGGAGGTTCGATACTAGTATGTATCAGAAAGGTGTAAGCACAATTTTTATGTTTAATGATTCGAAACTATTCTTTAACATTGTCTTTGAGCGATAAAAATATTGTATTTATTTAATTTGTAAAAGCATTAATTACCTTAAGAATATATTTAGCATTATATCATAATGATTGTACAATGAAGTGAATTCTTCTGCTTTATCCTTTAATACTGTTAACATTTCTTTTCATTCCCCATAGCATCTAAAGCTTCCGACGATCTTCGTGCTGTTGGCCTTCAGATTTTCGATAACAGTCAATGTAGTGCATATACAACAAAATTTAGGATTCCCATTCAGCAATGGCACTTATGCGCTGGAACGTTGGAAGGGGGCAAAGGGACGTGTCAGGTAAGAAATGAAAAAAATTAGGAATTTTATTGTTAGGTTTTTTTTCGAATAATTTTAACTTATATGTTTTATCAAGTAACATAACCCTAATCTCATGTTTGAAAATGGCAAAAAACGCAATTAAACTCATGAATCGGGAAGTTTATCACGAAAAGAAAGATTATCAGTAAATACTAATTCGCTTTTTTAGATACCGAAGCGACACCTTACCTCCCTTTTTCTGAGAGGGGGATTCACAGGATTATTTTTTGGCATTATTTCGCTATCGTAGATAGTGAGATTAGGACCTTCTGTTAGATGGGTTCAAAGTGGCATAGCTAATTGAGAATACGGAGTGTATAATTAATGCTAGCAATTAGACTCTTAAATTCAAGTAATAAGCGACAAATTTATATACTACAAAATTTCTCTTTTTTGCGAATTAGTTGTTAGTATTGTTGTATTCCTCTCATTCGTTCCTTGCACTTGGAAAAATGGTAATATGCCTAGAGCTATCATATTTATTCCTATTGAGAATTTATATGCAGAACATTGGTGATTTTCATTAACAATGGGTAAGTAATTTAATACAAATAAACAGTTCCAGTAAGAAACCTTGTATAATAATTTTATGCTTAAAAATTTCCTTGTATTGTTTAATATATCAGTACCGACCTAAGAAGAACTTATTTTGAAACCCTGTCATTTCCTACGCCATCTTTATGAGTAAGTATGTGAATAATAGGATGGTGAGCAGGTAGCAAGTTGATAATTTCAGCTTATATAAATATTTAGATACAGATTTTCAGGTAGATTAGGATAATGGAATAGCTTATTGGGCATATAAAGGTGAGGCTTCACATTTTGAATATAAAATAGATAAGACTAGATATAATTTCTGAGTAGCTGCAAACTTTTTCATGCAACGTATTTTAGTTTTAATGAGACCATATATCGATTGCAACTTAATTTTGGAAGAGTAACTTTTTAATTTTAGATTAGCTTTAAGAAGCTACAGGAAATGACACAGATAGAGCAATAGATAAAATGTGGTAATAAATAAAATATTTCAAAGTATTTTTAACATGATAAAAGCGGTAGGAAAAGACCTACTTAAAGTAATTAAGATGATGAAATTTTCTGCACGTTGAACAGCTTGCCTGTTTTTGTTAAATACCAAAGAAACTCTTCTAGATCTCAGGTATCAGAAATTGTAATATTTTTTACTGCTGACTTGCCAACCCTTGAAGGCGGACAAAATCTACAACCAAAAAATAAAAAGCAGAAAAGCAGGGGGGATTTTTTTCTTTAGAATTAAAACATGCGCTGTTGTTAAAGATAAATTTCTAGTTAGCCACGTTGGACTCTTGGTCTGTTGCTAGCCAACATTTTATACACTGCTGGACATTGAATATGCAACACCAAGAAAGAGTGGTCAGAAAGTGATGAAATTTGGAAAAAAGACAGAGACAGCAAGCAGCAATAAGTGATTTTTATTTCAAAATGATTGTCCGAATACAGAGAGAGAACGGCGTCGTCTCAGTAGGATGTAGGACCACTGCGGAAAGCGATGCACGAAGAAACACGTCTAGGCATAGAGTCAATAAGAGTGCGGATGGTGTCCTGAGGGATGGCTCTCTATTCCCTTTCAACCATTTGCCACAGTTCGTCTTCTGAACGAGGCAGGGGTCGAGTCTGCAAACGGCGTCCAATCACATCCCACACATGTTCGATTGGTGAAAGGTCAGGAGAGTACGGTGGCCAGGGAAGCATCTGTATACCTTGCAGAGCATGTTAGCAGAATCGAGCAATGTGTGGTCGGGCATTATTCTGCGGAAAAATTGCATTAAGCAGCCCTTGAAGGTAAGGGATTGCCACCGGCCGCAGTACATTATTCAAGTATCGTTGGGTCGTCATAGTGCCCTGAATACGAACTAGAGGTGACCTGGAATCGTAGGCAATAGCGCCCCAACCATTATGCTCCGTTGTCGCGCGGTGGGGCGTTCCATAGTTACTGCCGGATTAGATCTGTCTCCACCTCGACGCCACACACGTATGCGGCGACTGTCACTGGATAAATAGAAGCGTGACTCCTCTGAGAACACGACGTTTCGCCATTCTGTCATCCACATCGCTCCAGTCCGGCACCATTCTAAACGTTGGCGTCTATACTGTGGGGTCAGTAGCAATCTTCTTAACTATGTATATATGTATATATTTACTGCAATAAAAAAGAAATTATAAAATGCAAGAGGTATCCCGATTGAATGAAAAGTGAAAGCTCAACTTACCCTAGCCATCCTGGGATTAATAACGGAGATTAAAGTTAACACACCCGTGCTGACGTCACTCTGGCTGCACCCCTCCTTCTTCCCACATTTCCTTGTTCCAACCATATTCGCCATAGCCGATGCACCGTGCTCGCATCCATGTGGGTATCAGCTGCGATTTGACGTAAGGACCAACCCGCCCTTTTCAGTCCGATCACCAAACCTCTCGTAAAATCGTCTGTCTGCTGGAAGTGCCTTCGTTGACGGCGGCCTGGCATTCTCTCCTATTACACGTATCCTCCGGGACAAAAACGAACTTTCTTCGATAATTCGTCTGGCCGAAATAACGACACGAATATTGCCCATTCTGCACGTTCCGTCCCTTATATCTTCCTTCACGTGCGTCGGAGAGCTGCGCGTTTCACATCATTCGCATAACTCAGTGACGTGCGTCTACTGTAAAATTTGTATAAATTTCTGACCACTCCTTCTTGGTGTTGCATTTTCAATGTCGATCAGTGTATGTTGCATAGATATACAGTCGAACCTCTCATTAGCGGGCATTTACGGGACCAAAGCTGTAAACGTTGACTGGGAGTGTCCGCTAAAGGGGAGAGCAATGTCTGAAAATGAATTTGTTTTACGCTTAGGATCCTTAAAACGTTTTCTAATTAGAATTCATTAACATACGTAATATTAAAAATAATTACATGTAATTAATTAAATATGAGTGAATGAATTTGCAAATGAATAAATAAAATGAAAACTGCGCAAGTGGAAATAAAAAATAACTTACTTTTTGACTTTAAAAAAGGAATTTTGTAAGTCATGTGCAGGCAGTTATAGAAATCATTAATTATTAATTTGTATAAAGAGTTTTTCATGCGTTTATTTTTAAATTTCTTTTTCTCGCTTTATTCTTTTTGAGACGAATTTTCAACTTGTTCATACTGAATGCAGAGTCCCCGTGATTCAAGAAATAATTTCTAATTGCATCAGTGTATTTCAGTTTATCTGTTATTTAGCATGTTATTTAGCTTGTCAGTTTCTGCTTCTATATTTTCATGTCTGTCTTGTTTTTGTTTATTTTCTTCATCTGTGTTTTTGAAATCTCTTATTTTTTATCTTGATTTTTTATTTATCTCTTTATTTTTCATTCTTCTGTACATAAATGTTCATCAGTTACGTTGTACTCTGCAACATTAATTCCGCTATTAAAGCTTCAAGTAAAGATGAAATCTTTGTCTAAGTAATTTAGCTAAATTCTGCCTTCTAGAAATAGTTTTGAACGGAGCTGAAGTTGGCACCTTTAGTAGCTTTTAATATCAAGCTAGCGTCTGATATAGCAGCTTTTAATATCAAGCGCGATATAGATTTCATTAATTCATGGTTATCCAAGCAGGATAATTTTGATAAAGTTTTCCATAATCTTGAATGCTTAAATTATTCCTTTATCAAAAGGCTGGCACATCTGAGCAGTGTTTGGTGGTTGAAAATTATTTTTACGTTTAATTTTTAACCTTCAGAATCTCTTGACAAGGTAAAGACGATTGTCTTTACCCAGTCATGAGATTTTCAAGTGATAGCAACATTATTTATAAAGAGTAAAATTGTTTTGTACGTTTAATGTTCCTTAATTAAGTAAACCATTTCGCCATGACTTCTAATACCATCCTCGTTGATTTACTTTTTTTTCACTGCATTTTAGTTTGCTAGGATTTATAAACTTAAAACATTTTTGCTTCCTTGGCCTTTCATATTATAACGTATTTTTTAAAATTATTGGTCATACTGTACACTCAACATCCCTTCAAAGAGCCTTTTGAAGCCTCTAATGTATTTTAAGTTTTTTAAAAGCATTGTTTTGCTTGATGATAGTAAAAAAAAGGGAGATTGATTTCATCCAGACTGTATTTTACCCATTCTGTCCCCAGGTTAGGAGACCCTGGCTTGACTTACCAGAAATTGATTTAAATGACACGTTATGCTTGATACCTGATTTTTCGAACTAGCATTTCGAAACTGAAGTCGGTTTTTTTCAATTATTCTGCATTTTGTTGTAACTAAAGTACATAAGTAAAGGAATATTGCTTGCGAGTGCAGAAAAAACTGAAAAGACATTTGAATCAGTATGCTATGCATCTTCATCAGTTCTGCATTTTCGTTGCTGTTGCAGATCCAGGTTGCCCCCTCCTTTTTTTGCTTCCTCCCCACCGAAATAAATTCTCTGGTTGTGCCTTTCCCACTAATTTTTTTAATGAAACAGCGATAATCTATTTTTTTTTCTCTTAACATTAAATTTTGTGTTTAGGTAACATGACAAATAATCAGCCATACTCTAAATCAGACTACCTAGACATTCGGTTACTCACATCTTAGAAAAAGAATTCAGTGAAAGAGAAAGAATGTATGTTTCGTGTTGAGTGACGCTAGATCTAGAACATAGTCTTATCACGACTTCGGAAAAAAGGAACTGTGCGAAATTATTGGGAGTAAACCAAAGCCTGGCGTCGCTGGGAGAATTTTGTTTCACATCTTTCCCCATTGTTCATAGAACCCCAGATAATTGATGGGAATTCACTTCAGCCTATGGCATTTGTTTTTAAAATCGTCCAAGAATATAAAAACAAAGAGCGTTGCTAAAGGAGGCGGTTCTTTTATTCTTTCCTTTTTTTTAGTCATTTGCACAAAAATTACCAATCACTGCAAAATTCTTCAGTCAGCAATTTTCCTTTCTCCGCTATTAAGCGTGTCAATTATCGGAGTTGAAATACATTGATGTCCTATTTTAAGAGTTCAGGGATTCAGGAAAGATTCTTTAAATGCGAAGCGTCCGCTGAACTAAAGCGGCCGCTAGAGGTTCGACTGTATATAATAATTCTAAGTTATGAAAACTAGTATGTGTACATAGCGTTAAAGGTAATGGATTTTGAATTCAACTGCTATCTTTTTTTAATCAGGGCGATTCTGGAGGACCACTTGCCTGTCAAACTCAGGACAGAGGTTGGGTGTTAGCTGGCTTGACGAGCTTTGGCTCCGGCTGTGCTAAAAGAGGATTCCCCGACGTCTATACCAGAGTATCTCATTTTCTGTCATGGATAAAACAAATGAGAGGTTACTAAAAATGAAGAAAGCGTCAATAGCCTTTTCTGCTGATGCTTCTATATTTGGTTTGCGGCCTGGTACTTGGCTTTCATGGAAACACAAACATAAATGCAGCTGGCTTCTGCATTGCAGACTATAATAAAACCATGGACTTACGCATCATCACTTTTCTATTTATTTATTATTTGTTGACGATGATTATGCAACTGAATAGCTTCGCGAAGCTATTACAAGTGATATTTTATACTGTAAATGTTTTATCACCGTTTTGGTGCATTTTTGCACGGATCGTTATAACCTGGAACGTTATAACCTGCTTTTTTACCAAATGTATCCCATAGATGAGCTTTTAATAAAATAATACTCAATTCAGTGTCATGTATCAGTATTTTACTCTGACTGGCCACATATAAGAATACTTAACATAAATACTTCATATGTTTTCGTTACCCTGATTATTAAGGGTTGGGAAATTGATAACCTTCCATTTCAGAACAAAGAATTAATGACTTACCGTTTATTAATTTGCCATAAAAATTAATACAGAAAACTGATTTTTCTCTCACTTCTCCGATGACCTAATACTGAGCAAAAATTATGTGCAGGGAACACGATCAACAGACAACATGCATTTAAAATAAGGCGCAGTAAAATGCTTCATGTACCTGTTTTACCCTACTTCAGATATTTGTTTAGGTCAAATATCTGCGTTAAACTTTTACATTTGGACCTCCGAAGTGCATATAACCTATTTCAAACACACCCAAAAGACTCATCAAATTATCAACCTCTTCCTTTTATAAATTACTCTTTCACTTTTTCTAAGTAACACCGGTGAACATGTGTTTGTTTCTTTCAGATCGTTATATTTAAAGAAGAGTATCTTTTTAGTCTATATATGTGGTTTCGTTTTTAAACCTGATCACGTAGAGTGTTTAGCCCTTAACTAGATGATTAGCCCCTTAGGTTAAATTGAGAGTTTTTTTCAGTTAGGAAATGGTGCCCTTGACATCATCCTGATAAACGAAATCTTGACATGAAATTTGTTGGAAAGGTTCGAGAGTACGTGAAGGAACTTAGATATTGAGAGGTTAATGACCTAATGTGGTAACAAAAACAAACTTCCAGGCTAACACTTCGAGTTGAAAAACAGGTTTCCTTCTCTTTAGTTTTATTAATTCCGGAAATAGTGGAAGTGGTCTTTTAATCTGAACGGCTTAGGGCTTTAGTTGGAAGTTTTAAAAATGTCATTGATTAAAGAGAGTGACGTAAAAATAAATTTTTCTTTCTTCTTTTAAAAGAGTATCGTGTTCTTGAATTTAGTTTTTGAGCTCGTTGTATATTACATATACCATTCAATTAACAGGGAACAGGTGCTGGCAACGTTTCTGTAAACAAATCAAGATTTTCATTTTGTTAGCGTTTCTCACATGCCATCTAATAAAAGCATATCAAAAACGGAGTGGTCGTCTTGCTACTATTGTAGGTTGAATGTCATGAAGTGGTGAGTTGGAGTTCAATGTTGAGGTAGAAGAAATGGCATGAAAAGTAAAGCTCGAGATCAACAAAACGGATGGATCTTAATAATTGAATAGAATATTAATAATTGAAAAACATTATGTATTAAACTTACAAATCGTGACGGATTGTAAGTTTTCATAAATTCTGTATGTCACTTATAACCCGAAACAGGTATTTTTAAAATATTTTAATTCCCTGACTAATCTTGATCTTGTAAGTTTTCTGAGTTAAATAATTAGTTTAAAAAAGTCAAACGCTGGGGGGGGGGGACATGTTTCACAATCATAAAATGCAAAGCAACAGACCAGTAAATTCCCTGCTGTCGTAGGCAACGTGTGCTAACCAGCATTTGGGATAACATGTTGATAAATAAAAACAGGCTATTCCTAGACTTAAATTAATAATTTTTCTGATTAAAAAATTGCCTCGTGTTGTAACGTAAATCATCCTTAGAGGAAATTAGATTTCGTTCAACGAAAAATCACGAGTTAACAGAATACTGGACTTCCTTTTTCTTTTGCGTTATCCGAGCTTATAGGTAAGTGTGATGCTAATTATCTAAATAATTTAACACATTTGAAAATTTTCATAACTTATTTCTATCTGTGTATTATCTCATAAATGAATATTTATATGCCAGATTTCAAGGTGTTGTCTTAATATTTTGAGAAAATAAACAGCATCTATTTCCGTAAATGACTAGAGGTATTATTTCTTTAACAGAATAATGCATCGTTTCAGAAAATGTTTCACTGTATTGTCACATAAGTATATTATAAAGGAATTGGAATTAATGAATTAAAATTAGACTATGGGCCAAAATAGTCTTATCCCGAAAGAGCCTTGAGGACTTCATTCGCGTTTTAGCCCGAACCGGAAATATCCATAGTAGTTTTTGACCATCATTCCCATTAGTCTTCTTTTTCCACACCTTATATAAGTGTATAAGACAATGCCTTCACCCTCCGTTCGTTATACGAAAACAATGATATAGTTCACATTAGCATATTTTTGCATTTTATCTTTTTAAAAGACCAATTTTTAGTAGCAGCGTCATTCCCTCTCCTTTTTTCTTTTGTTAACTTGTCGTACTATACTGTATTAGTAGCACTATACTGTACTAGTTCTTTTAACAAGGCCTTAGAAAAAATGGAATATATTGTAACTCAGAAGTGCCAAAAAGCCTATTTCATATTGGCAGGTCTTTCAGATTGAAACATATTCATGAAAAGGGGAAATAGCCGTTGGGTTTCCCGATTTAACATTGTAATGGAAGTATTCTCGTAAGCACAGATGAGAAAGTCATGGACCAGAAACGTCGTGTATGCGCAAGAGGTTGTAGAGTCATTAGGTTATTTGGAAGCAGGAATCATGAAAAATGAGCAATACCCTCGCCGGGAATCGAACCACGGCCCTCTAAAACACGGGTCGAGTGTGCTAACCATTACACCACGAAGGCATGCCAAGAAGGCGGGAGAAATACTTTGCATACTCCCCCTTTTAAAGGGCGACTGGGGATTAGGGAAACCATTTGTCAAATCCTGATATTGGAGAATCACCATCCACCATCTTTTTTAGTTCGGGCGCCACTGTAGAGACATTAGGTTTTTTTTTTTTAAGAAATGAAAAATGAGGGATGCCCTCCCCGGGACCCGGAACTCTGGAATACGCGCCGAGTGTGCTAACCACTACACCACGAAGGCATGCCAAGAAGGCGGGAGAAATACCTTATAAAGTGAAACAAAAGTTGAAGTACAGAAACATAAAGTTTGAGTTGTTTTAGAAGATATCGGGAAGAATTAACAGCCGTTCCGACGATGTACTGTAATACGTGCAAAAATGAAAATGATGGACCCGTGTAGAATGAGGTCATCCCCCCCCCCCCCAAAAAAAAAGAAAAAAAAAAACTAAAAGCAAAATGTTTGTGCAATATTGTTTTCGTATATAGGCATACCCCATAAGATAAATCACGTTAAAAAAAGTCTTATGTCGTTGAAAACACTGATTTGACTTTATCTCATTTACAGACTTGCAACTGAAATGAGGAGATATTTGCCCATTGGGCTCAGTTAGGAATAAAATAAATGAATCCTTCCCTCAAGCTCTGTTGAGAACAAAACTCTTAACGCTATTTTGGAAATGGAAACAACCGCCACTAAGCTTATATTTAGGCATATTTGCAAAATATAATTAATGAAGAATGTTTTCGGTAAATTACTTTGCAAAGCCGAAAAACCAACTCTTGCAAATGAAATCAGCAGTGATCCTGATATTTAAATACAAATTATAAATAAATTAAGAAAATTAAATTTTAATCATTGTATTGTAGAGTAATTAGGTTTTTTGAAGCACGAGACATGAAAAATGAGAGACATCTCAGATACGCACCAAGTATGCTACCGTTACACCACAAAGGCATGCAGCAAGGAGGGAGAAAATACCTTATATACTCCCACTTTTAAAGGGCTACTGGAGTTTAGGGGACCCAGTTGCCAAATCCTGGTGGTGAAAAATCGTCATCCACCACATTTTAGTTCGGGCACTATAGAGACGTTACGTGTTTTTTTAGGCTGGAGACATGAAAAATGAGCAATGCTCTCCCCGAGACTTGAACCTGGACCTCTCGGATACACGCCAAGTGTGCTACCATTGCACCACAAAAGCATACAGAAAAAGAGAAAATATCTTATAGTTTGAACAAAAGCAGAGTTTTTCGAAATTTTGAAGATTATGCAAATAACTTTCAGTTTATCACGAGAGAAAATTTGTTATGAAAAATATTTTTGTTACGTTCTATGGATCATTTAACTACTGCGATAACAGTACGGATATGATGTTTTTCGAAGTTGAGGAATAAGCAGGAAATAAAAAAATATTTGTTTTAAATATTGGGTCGTTTATTTTGATTTTTAATTGATATTATATCTTTTCTAGTTTTTATTGCATAGTTTTCAAAAAGTAATTAAGTTGGCCGAGTGAGCGTTGCAACATATATAAAAAAATTTTAAGTGACACAATTTGCAGTGCGTTATTTCTTATCTTAGTGTATAGTACCGTCATTACTATGAAAGGGATACAACGGTTACAGATATTTTCAACTAGAATTGTATAGTAAATAAAGATGTGAATATTATGTATTTAAGAAGTTTTAATCACGGCTTTTGCTTTGTTTATTGGCAAGTGACTGAATTGTAAAGCCTGTTGAAAAAAAATAGTTAGGTATGATGTTAAAACAAAAGAAAGGAAACTAAAGGTTTGAATAATCTATTAACGAAAACGGGAAAATTATGTTCCAGAATTAAAATGCTTGAGTCCTGGGAGAAATGAGGATTAAAACTGAAACCATTAACTAAACTAAAAAGATTTTTACAGAAAGTTTGAAGAACTTTTGTAATATTTTCACAGAAAAATCGGAAAATATGATTCTACGACTAGCATTTCTGTGTAACAGAGAATTTATGAGTCTTTCCCCCCCCCGAGCAAGAGATTTAAGTCACAGGGGCAAGAATCACTCTCTGGAATCGTTTCAGATATTCTTATCTGCAATGGTGTTCTTAAGATCAAGCTAGAAAATTTACTATAAATGTGATTTTTAGCAATGACTTAAATGTTAAATTTATATAAAATATCTTTAATTTCGTAACTACCTTAATGAGAAAATAAAATATCTGTCAAATCTGTGGTAGTTTAGGATTGGAGAAATGCTTTTTATTTTTGCTATTTAAAAATCTTTTAACCGACATATAATGACTAACAGGTTGAAATACGAGAAGCCTCTGTCAATCCCAATAGCTTGTAATTAAATGGAATCTTGATCAAGATCAGATTTCGACGAATAGACTGTGAAAGCACGGGAAATAAAAAGAAGATAATAAGAATCCATCTTGTTTTAGTCCATTGACAGGATTTGACTTGTAGAAGAAAACAAACTAAGCAGGTTTTCGTATTAAACTTTTATCTCTTGCACGCAACTAAAACGTCGAGGAAAGAAGGGGAATTGAACGACTGGAATTCAAATGCGAAATCCGTGACAGATTCTCTTGAAATCGTAGGTAGGCAATTAAGATGACTTAACAGAGGTCATATCACTTACGAATTCAAATTCATTAAAAAGAAATTTGCCACAGGAATAAACATAATCAGTGCTTCACTGTTGAATTCGAATCATATGATTTCCATCATTTCCTCGATATTTAAGCTAGATTTAACGAATGTTTATTGTTATATTGAAAACCTCCCTTGCATTGGCTGCCTTCCTGTGCCAAATAAAAAGCCGATTTCCCTTAAAAAGTCCTCTACGAAGGTACTCATTCCTTTAAGCGGTTGATGAGGTTCATTTTAATTACCTAACCCCTTATTTTAAGTTAAATTACTTTTCTCTCAAGCTTCGTTTCCTTTCCCTGCCAAAATGGGAATTTCCAGCCCACGCAATATTCAAATTAGGTAGAAAGAAGGAGGTTTTGTTTGGTGAAATCAGAGCGTGTTCTTCCTGCTTGAAGCCCACATTACTAGCTTTGATCCTCCAGCGATTAGAATTCTGTGGCGTTGAATTATTCCTGCCTTTAGGCATGTTTACGGCACCTTCGGTGAAAGCCAGCTTGCACGCTAGTTAACTGTGAAGCTCTTCGCCTATACTTCTATCTTCGTTAATTTTTAATTTATCCATTATCTTCGATTTTAAGCCAAAAGTGTAATCTTCTGTAAGCACGAGTTGGTGCCATCTGTTAAACTTTATTTGGATTAATAAAAGGCTCCTTTACACCCTTTCCTGTCTCTGTGGTTATTTATCAGACACTGTGAAAAGTCCCTAGCTGTCGTTTAGAGGTCTGGACTAATTGTATGCTTTCGAAGAAGAACAGATCCTACAACGTTCGCATGCTTTGCTTAATCAATTAATCATCCACCGTCTATTCTTTATAGAATGGAGGTATTTTAAGTATGTTTAACTTTCGAGCCATTTTTTTCCTTCTTATTGTAAAATTTGGTTTCAGCCTTTAAAGACTTTATTCGAATTATGAGTACCCGGGGAACTTAATGCATTTTTGCCATCGAGACATTATTAAATATTATGGCGCAGGCAGGTTGTAATTCGACTCTTCAGAACTTGAAGTGAAAAAAAAAGAACTCAAAAACATTTCTTGGAACGATTTGTTAATCTGAGAATCATGTTTTTCAGTATTTTGAGCCGAAACTTTCCAAAAGAATCTTCGTATGGAATTAGACTCCTTTGAGGCTTTCTACATCCATAAAACGTTTCTTATTTTGGTTAAAGATTTGAAATTTTATCCTAGTTTTTGTCAAGAGATGGCATTAAATATGTTATTTTCTTTTATTCGTAGAGAGCATTATTGCAATCCCCATCACAAATTTTCTTTTTCCTTATTTCTGACCAGTTTTGTTGTCAGTATTTGGTTGTCAGCAGCAGAACGAAAAGGTACGACGCTTCGATATGATCATGATACTGAAATATTCATTTATTGCGCCAGTGCTGTTGGGGAAATTGTATTGTTGTTGTTTACTGTACCTGTTCTGCTTTCTGAGTCACGTAATTAGAATCCCTAATTATTTATTTGTGATTATCAAAATTTCATTAATATAAAAGGTTTGTGAAAACTGGGATATATATAATGTCGGAATTCAAAAAAATGCCTAACAGGGATCATTCTGCTTTACACACGACTAGACATTTTTGTATCCTATTTCATGTTAACACTTAACCACAAAGTACCCGAGAAAAAGCATGTAAAATTAGAAAGACAGTTTTGTATAACATCCATTCATGAGCTAGAAAACTCGTAGATTAAATTTTTAATTTTAAAGAGGAAATAGTAAAAAAATTATTCAGTTTGGTATGTTTAACATGTTATATGCTTATTTTATTCTGAAACCTCTAGAATTTGGTAATAAATTCATAAGGTATTTTCTCTCTCCTTTCCGCGTGCCTTCGAGGTGTAATCTGAAGCACATCCGACTCGTAATCGGGAGGTTAGGAGTTCGAGTCTGTGCGAAGGCATCGCCTAATTCGGAAAAAACCTAATAACTTTACAAATGCCGCCCGAACTAAAAGGTGCTGATGGATAATTCGTCGCCACGAGAATTTTGCGATTTTGCCCCCTCATCCCCAGTTGCCGTTTAAAAAAAGGGAAATATACAAGATATTTTCTCCCTGCTTTCAGCGCTTGCCTTCGATGTGCAGCTAACTGAAAGCACATCCGACGCTTAATCGAGAGGTCCGAAGTTCGAATCCCGGCGAGGGCACTAAACATTTTTCTCGTCTCCTGCTTAAAAAAAAATAATTAATTTGTAATCTGAAATAATTAATTTGTAAATTTTCTATTCGTATCTCTTCATATATGAATACTTAAAATATATAGATCCATATATCCATAACCTTATTATTGCTCAAAATTAATTCAGTACACGATTGGTTAAAACGAGTAAGGAAAACCCGCGTTATTTGAATACTGAATTAACAACCTGATCCGCTGTTTACTGATGTTGAATCAAACGAGAGGAATAAAAGGTTTTGTTCTTTCTCTTTTTAGTAAACCATAGAATCTTTAAATTAAATAATTGTTCGTTAGGATTATTTTCGTAGAAATGCCATCTGCAGTTAAGAAGCCAGTTATATGTTTCAGTTATTATTAACTGGTAGAATTTCAACTATTAATGCATAGAACGTTTAACCTATTTGCAAAAGCCAGTAGAATTTATGACAATGTTCATTTGTGGTTCTTCCAGATATTAGTCATTGTAAAAGCGGCAGGGAGTGTTCATTTGTCATAATTTTAAAAATTACGCTATTTTCCGAAAGCACTTCCTCTCATAAATTCAATGTAAGTCTGAAATGAATGGAAATATTTCCGTGAAATAAAGTTTGTAATACACAGCAGTTTTTAAAATTTTATTTGGCAACACTACACTGAGAGAAGGTCATGTGACGGCAATGGATCACGTGATTCCAAGATGAGAACGATTAAATAAAAGACCCTGGGCGTAAAAAACATCAAAAAGTGTTACCTAATGCTTCTGGAGTCTCTGCTTCTGGAAGTGTCGCAGATTTACTGCTAAGTGGGCGTTGTAGAGCGAAAGAAGAGATGATTGACCGACAGAGAGAAAGTATTGGGCTGAGGCAAAGAGAAGATACCCAATCAACTCGCAAGACTTCGAATGAATACAATTCCAAGTAATCCTAAACAGTATGGATTGCGGCACATCAAATGAAAGAATCTTTGTGGAACGACTTCCTCTATCTTCTTCGCTTGATCAACAAACTGTCTTTTCTCTTGTTCTAGATTGGCCACTTCGCGGTAAATTCGTGATACTTTCTATCTCCAGAAAATCTGCGTGCCACTTCTTGATGTTTTTCACGTTCGGGATATTTTTTTACGTACATTGTTGAACTTTTGGCGCACTAGAACGCATGACTTTCGCTCTGCATATCCGAGCAGTATCTGCGTCTTCTCTTGAATCGACGCCATTTTGGAATCTCGTGATTGCTCGCACTTATATGATCCTCTGATTGTGGTATGTTACCAGGTAAAACTTTAAATATATCAATGAACTTCAAACTTTTTTTCACTAAAATATTTTAGTTCTTTACAAAGTTATAGATGAATTTAAATTTGGGAAAACTCTGTATATTTTAGCACGATACATACCTTTCCTTAAAGAACCCGAAATCATACAAATGCTGTTCAATAAACGGAATTCAGAATTTCTTAAAAAATTTCAATCTAAAGACCACATCTTTGTTTACAAAATAGGAAGGCTTGTTGGTATTCTAATTAGAATCCGGGTTATAGACATTTCTATGCCACCGCGTTAACCAGAAATTTACGTTTAAAGCGATAAATTTGTTAATGAACTTCATTTTTTCTTAGTTTTATTTTAATCGTTTGTGTTAAGATATTCTAAAAATTAAAAAAAAAACTATCAACAGTTTTTAATTTATAATTTCATATTTTATTCTACAATAAAATAGATGTGATGTTGTTGTACCTTTAATGAATCATTAATATCGCGCAAGTTTTTGCAGTTTTTTTATAGGAAATCCTTAATCCAGAGAAACTGAATACTGTTAAGTATTTAATATAACTGTAATGGCTAAATGCAAATCCAACAAATATTAAAAAAATTTTTTTGATTTAAACAAACACTCGAATGGCCCTTTTGCTTAAAACGTACAATGGAAAATCATATCACGGGCATGAAATATGAACTGCTTGAATTTAACCTATGAGAAGACGTTAGCGTGTTCTCTCTAGACTCAGACTTTTAAGTATTTTGTCCCATAAGTGAAAATCAGAATTATATGCGCTATCAAAGAAGAATTTTCCGACTAAAACTCGTTCCATGTCATATTCATTTTGAATATAAATTTACGTTTTTTGTAATGCATCAAAAACAATGTAATTATCATTAGAGTTTCTTGTACCATAGTTGAGAAACCTTACTCTACAAAGAGTGGATGCAATGACACCATCCAGGATACGCGTAATTCGTGTTTTAGCTCAAATAGAGTCGGAACTCACGCATTTTTCTTCCAGTTGGCGCGATGCTGCATTCTGAGCAAAGAAATTTTGTTTCTTTAACTCTCTGACAGCAGGCACAAAATTCATGAAAGCCTTAAAAAAATTAAAAAAATAAAAAAAAATCATGCCGTTTCTTCCCGCGACACTGATTGCAGTAGAAATCTCAATTTCTGCCGACGCAATAAGGATTTTCCCCGCCTATATTCCATATAAAAGATGAAACCGTTATTCCGGCATTCGGAGGATAAATCAGAAACAGATTTCTATTATGCAACAACCATCATATTTTCCAGACTTCTCATCTTCTGACCACGCTGTTCTTTCTTATCAGCACGATTCTGTTAGTAGTTCAACTCTTTTAGACCTTTCAGTTTATTCAAAACAACGTGACGATTATTCTGAGAAAAATAAGTATATGTATTCCCACAGCTAGTATTTCGAAGGTGACAAGGTAATAACTTTTATGTTTTAAAAGGGCTGCCTTACAGGCATTTACTTCGAATTTAGAAATATTCCAGATAGGAAGTGAAAATAAAGATTTGATGAACAATAGAATAAATAATATTTCAATTTCAGCGAATACTATTTCATCTCGTTGTTATACTAATTGTTTATCCACTTTGTGTACTTTTTTAGAAATTCTGCAGTCCGATGGCATCCCGTGGCAGAGTATCCCGAAATAAATATTTTCAAACTCTTGAGTATAGATAGTCATTTGGAGCTTATGTGTTTTATTATTTAATAATAACTTTATAAACTGCTTGGATTTAACTTTCAAAATCAGGTTATAAGGTATTTCTCCCGCCTTCTTACATGCCTTTGTGGTGTAGTGGTCAGCACGCTCGGCGCGTATTCGAGAGGTCCGTGGTTCGAATCCGGCGAAGGCATTGCTCATTTTTCACATCTTCTTCGAAGTAACCTGATGCCTCTACAAGATATATATCTTAGATACACAACAAGTATTCAAGAAACTAGATAAAGGGCGAAACTACGGCTTTGGGCGGTGTTTCATAAATCTTTAAAAAATAAATAAATAGTGAAAAAAAGGAGCTGTTGGAAATGAGCGTTATAAACAAAACAAAAAAAAGGCGTATATTATTTCGAAATGTTTTTAGGAATATTTAAACTCATTTTTCCAGAAAATGTAATTTTTCGCATATTTCTTATAAGATGAATTATGGTCTTTTCTTTACTAAAACCATGAGTTTGGTGACAAGAAAAAGTTATTATCTCTACCTATTCTGTCTTATCTACAGAATGAATAACTAACTTGTGACGTTTCGTGCTCTTTGCTAACATGTAATGTACAAAACGTTGTGAAGATCATTATTGAATTATCACTACGTCTTCTAAGCACCACAGAGTCAGGGAAAGGGTGTTAAGTACCCTTTTATTTGATTCAAGTAAAAGTTAACAGACGGCACCACTCGTGCTTACAAAAGCCAACAATTATGGCTAAATCAAAGATAATGAATTAACTAAAACTAAGACAAGTAAGTTAGCCTAACGGCTGAATAATTAGTATAACACCCTAGCTGGCTCTGACCTAAGGTCGGCGCAACAAACCTAATGGAGAGAATAACGCAATGCCGCAGAATTCTAAGAGAATCAGTTTAGCAACATGGCCTTCAGCAAGCAGAATTCGCTCTAATTCTACCCTCTAACACTTTCCTTTAAATACTCTCTTCTTTCTACCTCATTTGAATATCACGCGAGCTAGAAATTTACAATCTGGCAGGAAAATGGAAATGAGAAAGACAGGAAAGCGGTTTAACATAAAATAATTGGTTAGAAAATAAAACGGAGCTTTATATTATTTTATTTATTTCATTATAAAAAATTTTAGCTAACATTTTCACCTTTTTTTCTGTGTTCTGAAATTTGAATTATTTACAATTAATTTCAGTAGTTTCACTTGTAAGGTTTTAGTTAAACTAACCAAGTTTTATTTTAATTTAAATCTTTCTATCTCCTCTCTGTTTCAACTTCCCGTCAGAAGAAGCGCGCGTTTTCAGCTTATGCTAATTTGAAGTACAGCCAAGTACTATTTAAACCAGAGGTAGAAACCTCTTAGCGTGAGAGAGCTTAGTCTCAGATCACGGTCACTCTGCTCAACGTTCGCCTGACCAGCTAGCAGTTAAAATTTATAAGCCATAGTGCTTACTACGTGATTGCATTGTGAAACAATTTGAAGTGCGCTAGTATTAGTATATCTTGCTACGCACCCTTTCAGGTAGAGGCCAATCTCCGCGAATTGCTCTGTGAGCAAGGTTTAATTAGATTTCTATTTTAGTTTTAGTTTTAAAATTATTTGATTGTTAAGTTCGAGCCAAGTGCGGTCTTTTACTTTCTGTATCTCTCCCGAGTTGGGAAGTGTGTAAATAATAGTGATTTAATAAAAGAGGATTTCAAATCCCTTTCAAGTGCAGTTATTCGCCAATACAGGATCTACACCAGAACATAGCGTACCTTCCGCTCCCTGTTCCAGTTCAGGACTTGAGACTGGAGGATAAGAACCCTATTACAGACTTTACCATGTTCTCAAAGAACACGCACAGAATACTCAGTCCTGATACACTTACTGTTAAGTTTACTTTCCCACTGACACAATTAAATGTAGAAGCTTTCTTTTAAGGAAATGTGTCTAAACGAGGTCGGATAATTTAAACTTATTTACCATATCACTAAACACAGCATTAAAATACCTATCTAACTGTTGAGAAATTGGAGAAATTTTTCTTTTGGGAACTTTAAGTAAGCGGATCATATTAGTGAAATAAATCTTTTTTATTATCTCATTACTTATTTTATTTATTTACTTATATTTAATGATGAAAACATACGTTAATGCAAAATCCAAAATGGTTTTCTTTTGCCCTTCTTTTTTTTTTGGAACACACTTCACTCAAACTCTCAGACATGTATTGTTATACTTTTAGAGTCTCCAAGCCACATTAAGTAGGAGAGAAAAAATTAACATTAAAATTTCATCCAAATTCAAATTCCGGTGAAATTTTATTACATGGAAGCTTTCATTGTTCTTCTTTGTGTTATACAAGTATTAACCAATACTTCCTTCAAACTTCTTCCTGCCAAAGCAGATAATCCTGTTTGTTTTTGCCATGTTGGGTTAATTATTTATCATAAATACGAAGAGAAAAAAGGACGAAACAAACTAATTAAGAAACATAAAATAGTAAAACAGAGGAAATGTGTATACCGCCAAACCTTTTTAAATACGTCAAGTCCTCAAGCATTTTAATTACTTAACTCTATAACTTTTATTATTTATTTATTTAATTTTTAATATTTATTACGTGCTTCGTCATTTGGCACTAGACGGAAGGGGAGGGATGCCCCGTGGAAGAATGTTAAAGGAAAGTGGCTCGTATCCACGTTACACACAGTGAAAATCATGAAGCGCTCATGTAACCAGCCCGTTCGCCGAGACTCGGGTGCCGGACCCGAACTACCAGTGCTCAGTGGCTTTTACCGCTCGGCCGTTGGTGGGCTATATAACTTACTCCGTTTTTTCCGTTACAGTTGAAGAGAAAACTCCGCTTACTACGTTCCTTTTAAGCTTATATTTTTATTTTATTTCTACTTTCCTTTATAGCGAAATAGGGTTTCTAAATTTATACACTAAACAGATTTCGACGAAGTATAAGGTAGTGATATAGATTTCGAATTCCTTCATCCTTTACTCCCACAGAGTATCCTATGCAACGATAAAGCGTATCAGCTTTTAAAGACTGAAATCTAACTCGCTTTCAAAAAGTACTGCCTTTTTCTTTCAGTTCTTAGTTTTGGGCATCCAGTATTTTTGCAGTTCCAACCGAAGTGGTATAAACCAGATCGTTTCAGAAAGAGAACTGTCTCTGTAAATATGAAAAATACAAGAAGAAATATGATCCCTCTTCAATTCCTTTTTTATTTTTCAAATGCTTAACTAGTTCTTCAAGGACTTTTCTTAAATTAATTCTATGAAATTATGTTTAAAAAAGATGAAAACATGTTTTAAAAGAAAATCAAAAGGTAATTTATGCTTATAAAAAGCTATCATTTAACGAAGCTGTTTTTTCTAAGGTCTGCCCCATACCAAGGATCTTTTTAAACATACTTTAGTACAGCAGCACTTTTCCTACGTCTGTCCATTTTACACTAAACATAATTTTTGGAATTCACCACAAAATAGGCGGAGAAAGAGAATTCGAGTAGCGAAATTCAGTGACTTGGAAGTATCGTTAATTTAAAGTTTAAACTAATAAAATCAACTATTTCAGTGCTGGAAACCTTATTCTTCTGGAATAGATTTTAAATTGAATGGTAAGGTCTCAAAGGTTTGAATAAATTTTCTTAACAACTCTTTTAGACGCCATTCTGCCACTGATGGTGCTTTTAATCAGTGCCTAGAGTGAGATATTATCTAAATTTGATTGAATTTTATTTGATGCATACAGTATTTCCTCACGTATTTTTACACTTAGATTTCTACTGTAATTCTTAAAATTTACAAAATATGCGCGTAATTTTCTCTTTCTCAAATCGTTTAGAGAACGAACTCCACAAAAATTAAAAATAGAATCGTCCATTTAGTGATTATTTTCGTCTTACGAACAAAGTTAAACCCTGGGAAATTACTTGCGAAATTCACTCCAAACCTTTCCCTTCTAACTGTTGAACTTTATGCCAGTCTAATACGAAAAGCGACACATCACAGCAAAGTAAACATGAACTGACAGTCAGTGTACGATTTCGTTAAGTCTGCATATTGACCTTCTCTAATTATTTTTGGAAGCTCTGAGGCCTAAGGAATAACAGAGACAACAAACAATAAGAGCGGATGGGATTCAGGTTATAGAGAATTGGAAGTGAAGGTATCTTATTAGATACTATAATATTTGTATTCCTATTAGAATGTAGGTTTCTTTCAAAGAAATTATTTTACAATAGTTACCTGAATTTTATCCTTGACTGCTTTTCATTTATTATATTCTTACTGTAACCACGTCCTGCGGAAATGCTCAGTATCGTGGTTCTTGAATCTAGTTACACACTTTCGTAAGTAAATGCATTTGAAGTGTTCCAACCAATTTTAGAGCATACTTGTTGCAGTAAATTTGCAACTACGAACAGTGAATTATTTGCTCTGACTGACTGTTACTACAGTGTTTCTGTCCAATGTCTTAATAAGTCATCCAGCTGCTTATACATTTTAAGAAGTTAAAGGAGGATTAGAGAATATCTATACTAGGCTAGTGAAAAGATACTGCAGTAGAATACCGGAAACCCATCAAATCCTGAAATCGCGCAGCCGCCTCTCACATATTAAGAATGAAACTCGAATGGCTTTGGCTAGATTTGGCAAGATTGGCAATAGGTTTCCTTATTAAGTATCGGAAAAAGCTACTATATTATACTAATAATTACTTTTATAAATGTTGCCCAATAAATATTTTGCCATAAGTCGCTAATATTTAAAGGAAAGTGGTTTACAGTGCAATTAAAGGTAAGTCTGTGCCATTTAAATCGAGAAAGTTTGCAGTAACCGGAATTCTGACACCCCCTTTTAATGGAGTAGCAGTCAACATGCGCGTAAAACTCGTCAATGATAACAACCTTGCTCCCGTAAACCGAATCACATGTTGCAACTCACGCATATTTTCGATACTGATGCATTTTCGGTGTCGCCGCCCAGACGGGAAAGTGGTTAATCACTCTGATTGCCGTGTCGAAGGTCCCGGGTTCGAATCCTGAGACGGCATGGATGTAATTTGTCTCTCCATTCTTAGGGGGCAACGGTGGCACACCTATGCGGCGCTTCCGTTATAAAGTGACCACCACTTGTGGAATTAATTGTGGTAAACGCAATATAACGGCTAGTGCCGGCCATTGGAAATGAAAAAAAAAAATTAAAAAATCTTTTTTCGTGCCATATTTTGACAAAGGAATCGAGATGTTTTTTTAAGATTTGAAAGTTTCCAAATCCAGTAGCAACGTCTGATATGAAATTGTTAATTATTCATTGTAAAGGACTTTATTCCCATAATCACGATTATATTTGAGAGCAGCGATAGATCCCGAATCATGACGATTGCCATTTCTATTTTAGGCTAAATTTCGCCTCAACATTTATGTTTGGCAATGGCTGCTGCCCTGTTATTGGAAAAGTACGGGAATTTTAATTTTAATTACGATAAGAATTTGAAATGCTACGTTTCATCTTATCACAATGGCAAGTTCTAAATAAAGTCACATTTTTTCTGCGAATATTAATGAAGAAACAATTTTAGAACAATAAAACTGTGACTGATCGGGAAGAAATGACTGTGTAATTTGAGAGGAGAGGTGTTTATACTAGAACATATATGCAATAAAAATATATTTAACTATTCATTTGTAAAAAGGTCAGAAAGAAATTAATTGCTTTTATATGCTTTTTCTTAAATTCATCTTTATTTATTCTTTTATTTTATAACCTGAAATCCTCAAATCTGTAAATTCGGCAAACACTCAGGTCCCATACTAATCGGGATGATTTCGATCCGCCGTTATACTATTCTATCTCAAGATTCAAATTTAAGCTCCTCTTTTCCATTGGTAGTTTTTCCCCAAACAAAATGATCCGTATCATTTCTAAAACATATATTTCATTGGTAGTATCTACAGTGTCTTAACGTGTCGTATCGTCAAGTAGTGATGTAATATGAGAAAAGAGAGCTTTTTAAAAGGTGCAGGTGTTTTGGACAGAAAAGGCTATCTTAAAAGTCTTTTGAATCTATGACAGAAGAATATCTTTAGACTCCTAAATTAACTGCTGAAAGGAAGTTTTTTTAATTTAAACTTTGCCGTAAATTTTTCAAATTTTTTCTCTAAAAAGCTGATAACTAAAATCGGAAAATCTAAAAAATCTAATAATTAAAAAGTTAAACTTCCTGTTGAGTAATGTTTAACAGTTAAAAATATTGTCGACTGTGTTCCAGGAGAACTGTAAATCTTCTTGTTCCTTAAATATTCTTTAATTTTATTTCTTCTTTCATTTCTTATGAAACATAGAGCTAAAAGTGTAATTTTGCAAAAACTGAAATAAAAAAAAATTTCTTTATTGTAACAGTGCACTGAATTGCCATTCTATTGTACATATTACGGCGTATTACGCCGACTTTCTATAGAAGCCTTTCTATAGAAGCCTATGATTCCTAGGCCTTTTAAAAGAATGCTTGACGTTTTTTAGGCGCAAAGTATGAAAATATGATTATTATCACATACTTTCCCTAAGCACTGTATATAATACCTAGGCATTCTATAGAACGACAGATGATATTTAGGCAAAAAAAAAAGTTCATGCTATGTAGTACAGCATAGACTTAATTTTTGTTGAATAAATTCACGTATGAATATTGCGTATTTTGACACTTCGGAAAGAAATGTAAAATGCAAATAGCAAATTCTGAACCTGAGGCAAGCTTTAAGAGTCAAGTGGTAAGGCACGTGACATTCGAAACGAATCAAAGATGTATTTCATCCTTTGCCGGTTTGTCATTTGACATTCTGTAAAATGCCTAGGAAATTTCAATTGTTTCATACATTGCCGGGCCAGTTTTTGGCATTCTATAAATAACCTAGGTATTCAATAAAAGGCTGTCTTTCATACATTGCTGGTAACATGCATATCCTAATAGAAATAATATTTGGATTATTTATAATGCATCAGAAACAACTTTCCCAGATAAACTCGGATACTTCCAGTTTTTCATTACATATCTCAGTCTCTTAGTAAATCTTTAAATCGTATGATTTTTAATTTTCCTGAACTTATATCATTTCTCTCAAATTTAGACTTAGAGGAACTGCTCCATCAGTGGCCAAGCGGCAAAATCGCTGAACACTAGAAGCTGCTCTGAACTCAAATCCCAACGAAAGGGCTAGGTGCAAAAGTGCCTTTATGGCTTCTATTTACGAGACAGTTTCACTTAAAAAAAGTCCTCTCGGAATGCGTCCCACCTCTTAGGCAGATAGCTGTAGTATATTTATTTGTATTCATGTAACTATCTTGAAGAACTGTTGATCATTAAATTTCGAAGGGAAAGGCAATGTAATGAAAATCATTTTGATAAAAAATTCTTAAATAGAGCTAAGGCATTGGTATTTTCATCTTTATATAGTGAAAATTAAAATTTTCGTCCTGTAATTTCCAACACAGCCTTGTAAGATATTTTCTCTTTTCGTACCGTGTGCCTTCATGGGGGGTACGTCTGGCTAGTAATTAAAAGGTTCGGAGTTCGAATCTCGGCGAGGGAATTGCACTTTTTTCATGTTTCCTGCTTCGTCGAAATTCAACAACGACTCAATAGTTTTTCTGATCAATTCTTGTTCAGCTTGAACTGTTTTAATCCATTATAGAGATTTGCAGAGCATTTTATGAAGATGTTGTAAGGTATTTCTCCCGCCTTCTTAGATGCCTTCGTGGTGTAATGGTCAGCACACTCGGCGCGTATTCGAGAGGTTCGAGGTTCGAGTCCCGGCGAGGGCATATCTCATTTTTCATCTCTCCCGATTTAAAAAAAAAAAAAAAAACTAATGCCTCTACAATGTAACTAATGTTTAATAGGTAACTCTTATTAATTTAGTTACTGACATTTAACAGCTAAATATTTGTATTCAATTTCTCTTTAAACATATGAATGGTGTATTTTTATAAATATGTGAATGGTGCATTTTTATAAATATGTGAATGATGATTTTTATAAATATGTGAATGATGATTTTTTATAAATATGTGAATGGTGTATTTTTATAAATATGTGAATGATGTTTTTTTATAAATATGTGAATGGTGTATTTTTATAAATATGTGAATGATGTTTTTTTATAAATACATGAATGGTTTTTAAGTTTATCTGAGTAATTTAATGCACGTTAATTTTTTATTTTTTTCACTTCGAAACTGAAATTTATTTTTTCCTGTTCGGATTTTCACCGATATCAATTGTTAAGAAAATTATGAAATCGAATGCGATTAGCAAAACACATATAATTAAAATAAAAGTTTGAAATAGTGAATTAAAGGCTGAATTAATGTATTTTACCTCAGAATCATGGGCTTCTATTTTAATAATCCGAATTATGTACTATAAATTATATCTTATTTGTCAATGGAGTCCTTTTAAAGTAGCCCTTTCAGCTCAATGAGACGTCTCGAGTTTTCATATTTCAAGATTATCAGCTGTGCTGTATTAAGTTTATAATAAAGTTAAACATATACTTGAATTACTATTTATATATTTTTTTATTTCTTAGGTAAAGAAACTAAAGTCGCATTCTGAGGTAGGGAAGCTGGATCATCAAGTAGAAAGGTCAGACCACAAAATAAATAAGTCGAATTATCAAGAGCTAAAGCTGAACCATCAAGGAGAACAGTTGACTTTTGAAGTGGAGAATTCGAAACCCTACCTAGAAGCGTCGGACTTTCAAGTAGAAGAGTTTGGTTACCAAGCAGAAAAATCGGATATACGCATAGAAGAAGTATCCGATCCCCAGGTGCAGAAACTGGATTCTCAAATTAAAAAGCTGGATTTTCAAATAGAGAAGTAAGTTT